>JAQMYL010000012.1:15070588-15101203 GCA_030014365.1 Clarias pachynema | reverse complement strand
CACACACACACACACACACACACACACACACACACACACACACACACACACACACACACACACACACACAACAAAAACTCAGAGGATTAGGACTAAACAACAGACTTTGGAGCAATGGAAAAAGGTCATGTGGTCCATATTGACCCTATTCGAGAACGATGGGTGCGGCGGGGTAAGAAGCTAGCATAGTAACAACCTTTACAAGTCTCTGGAGGCAGTGTTATGATCTGGGGTTGCTTAAATTGGTCACAATTGAAAAAAAATAATGAAGGTGTTTGAATCTGAAAGCGTCTACAGACATATCTGGAATGTGAACAGATTGACCAGATTAATATGGAGCTTGAAAGGCATTAATATAACGCTTATGGGAAGAGTTGCCAGGTTTTGGACCAAATCTTCAACCCAATTAACTTCACAAAAAAACACAAATACCAGAAACTATTTCAAGGGTTAGAACTAGAAAAAGCAACATGTTAACAGTGGTGCATAATGTGCGAAGTGTGTGTGTGTGTGTGTGTGTGTGTGTGTGTGTGTGTGTGTGTGTGGATCTTCCCCAAACTCTTGCCTGAAGTTTATATAGAAAGTCTCTGGATAAAGATTTTTAATTTAATTGGAGCTAATGCGCCCAAGCTGGTTCCAACATGACGATGCCCCTGTGCACGTAGCGAGCTCCATAAGGAAAGTGTGTTAAAGATGGATTGAAAGAATTTGAGTGTTCTGCACAGAGCCCTGACCTCAACCCATCTGAACACTCTGGATGAATGTCTCCTCATACTACAGTATATCAAGGCCTGATCTCATTGTTGTGTCGCTCATGTGGCTGAATGAGCACAAATCCCACAGCCATGCTCTACAAACATTTCCAGAAGAGTGGAGCTTATTAAAACAACAAATAGTGGGATTAAATATGGAATGGGTGGTTCATAATTAAAAAAACAACAACATAAAGCCCAGTAAGCAGTAATTAATAAAACAATGTGAGGTTGTGAGGATGCTTTGAGGACCCCTCAAATTTGTGCAGCTTTATAAGGAACTGTAAAGTTTTACTAAGCATCCTGCAGAACCACCCACAGGTCTTCTGAGGACTTTTCTGTTACACCTGCTTATTTCTGCATGCAAAACCCAGCAGCTTCCATTTCGTTTGTGTCTAAAAAGTGGTGACTTATATAATATGCTGCTTTCTTTTCTGGCATACAAATATTTTTCTAGAACTTTTAATTTTGTGGTGGAATACTGTTTTTCGAAAATCATAAATGTTTTTGTAGTGACTCAAGTCATACAATAATAATAAATGTGGCGAGTTAAAAAAAATAGTAGGTGGTTGTTTTCAGGTAGAACGTAGACACAAGTAAACTAGGAAAATGCAAAGGACAAAAAGTAAATAAGTGAAGACGTATTTACACATGGGCTGGCCCGAGGTTTTATATGACCTGGCTGAAAACAACATTGCAACCACAGGACAGTGTCACCTACCAAACATGTCATCCATGACATAAACAGTGGTGTGTCAGATTATCTGTCATCATGGGCTTCATTACACAGAATTCAGCCAGGAGCCACCTGTGCCAATAGTAGAATACCACATGCTCTTGCTGTCCATGGCATTTACAACAGCATGGCAGCTACATCTACTGTAGCTGGCTGTCCCCAGGGAAACGACTGCCAGTGGCTTGTGTGTGTATGTGTGTGTGTGTTTGTGCTCTGTTCAGGTCAGGTTCTTCCGGGCCATGTTGATGCTGGCAGTGGGTATGTATATGTGTGTTGAGTCATAAAATAAATCCACACTTAATTAAAGATGTTGGCACAATGAGGACAAATATTAGACACACTGACAGCATGGGGTGACCAAAAAAAAAACCCTGTAGGGAAAAAATTCCCCAGGTTCGATCTGATATTCACATTAGGTTCAGGGTGAGTGTGTGAATAGGCATGTTTGCATTTGTGGAAATGACTGTGTGTGTAGTTAAGAGTGCATTTTATAGCACAAGGTTTGGACAAAGTCTGGGATCCAGTAAACGTACGGGAGAAGAGGAAAGAAAGAACTGGAGCGAGAAAAAAATAGAGAGAAAGAGACATAAACTAGACCAACCACATCCTTATTATTGTTAGAGTTCTGGGGATATTTCAGAATTTAACTTGGGGCTGTGTTTGTTTGAGTGGCACATCAAAACCTTTCGCAATACAGCAAAACTACCTGAATTCTTCATTGCTAAACACTGTAAATACAGGAGTGGATACCCATGCGCATCCAGAAACACGCGTCCACATTATTATCCCTTGAAGAACTTTTTAAACAAATGCAAGTTGTCCTAATCATCCTTGAAAAAAAAAACATTATTTTTGATTGCTTTCAGACCTATTAAACTGCTTTTGGCCAAAGATGAGATTGCACACATTTGAAATGCTTTTGTCTTCTATTGCCATTAGGGAAATCAAAGAAATTTCCATACAAAAGAGAATGATGCTCATTGACCTGTACAAATCAGTTCCAGGATGACATACGCATTTAAAATAACATTAAGCACAATCAGGGCCTTAATAAAAAGCTTTTTTAATCGATCCACATGGTGAAGCAGATGTAGCAGGCAAAAACAAACTCATAAAAAAAGATCATAGTTTACCGCTTTTACAGTACGTACATTAATCTAAGTCTATATTAAAAAAAAGCGTAACTATATCAGTAACCTCTATGAATCCCAACTTTTACGTTCACTGCTAACCGGAGCGGCTCATCGCACCATGGTGTGCCATTTGAATGCACCGCGGGGCTGAGCGGCTGCTATTCGTCTTTATACCCAGGGCAAACACTAGTCGGGAGGCCTGTTGTAGACATAGCATCAGGGCGATGTTTATTCTCTCCGCAGTGATGCTGCTCACTGAGTATGTTCCCAGGTTCAGAGCGGCACAAGGAAGGAAAAAGAAAAAAAACCCAGAACATCCACGGAGAATCCCCATTAATGAACACCGGCAATAATTTAAAGACACTGACTAGAGCATAACTAGGAGTGCACAATTACAGAATGATACCTTTCCTACCGGGGAAGAATGAACATGTCATGATTCACACTGTGTGGCAATGACTTGCTTGTCCTTCCCGACACCGTGTATACCTTTAAAGTTAGACGTCAACACTGTCATTTTATATAATCATTAGATTAGACTATACAAACAAGTGAAAGAGACAGAGAGAGAGACAGCCTGACAAACAGAGAGAGAGAGGAGGGGGGGGGGGGCGAGAGGCAGTGCAAACATTATCCGTCTCAAAGAGCCTATTCATGGGCATCCTCACATTAGAGCACCCTGCATTCTTCTGTTATTTACTGCAACCCCAGGTACACCATGAGACAGCAAGCACAAGGGAGACAGACTGTGGTGTGGGGGGAGGGGGGCAGTTCTTGGGGTGTTTTGGGGTGGTTGGGGTTTCAGTACGGCTGGACTCATTTCTGTTTAATCTCTGTTCACTTTTGTAGTGCCAATATTGGCCGGGCTCACTAAAAAAGTAACAGTGGTGAAATTGTGAGATATTGCTAGAGCTGCTTGCCAAAGCTCTTATTTCTCAGAGTGGAAAAAGACTTTAAAATGTACAGCATCTCATGAGACGGTCTAAGTTTGAACTGCAGCTGTTACAGCTGTCAGTCTCAAAACACCTGGATCTAATACAACTTCAGTTGTCTGATGTCTGATTGACAGCCTGATGACTAACCTGAATTTTTCCATTCACATTTTAATACTCATGATTAATGCTAAATGTCAAACATTAATTCGAAATTATGATGCATTTGAAACAGCAGAAGAAGTGAAGCTAGGTAACTACGGCCTCATGCCCTGAATGACCTGATCTCCTCCCAGAGTTCCTCCAGGCCAAAGGAAAGCGTAATGTTTTCTAAACCTGGAGTCGGCGGTAACGTCTTCTTAGTGGAGAGCTCAGAGAAGTAGGAGGAGGCCGTTAAGCAGGTTGCAGAGTATTTTTAACTTTTTGCAGCTGCTACACTGTGGCATGTGGTACACTCCTCATGCGTGTGGCCTTACCATACAGAAAATAAAAAATGGGTTGAAAAAGAAGATGAGAGAGTGGAGCAGAGATTACAGCAGTAATCCGGCGTTCGACTTGATGTAATAATTACAGCTAAAGCAGTTGATGTACAAACAAGCCTGATGCACACACACTTGCTCATACGGTATGCACACACATAAATCTACACACATGTTTACTTGTACAGTCTTTCCATTAAAAAAAAAGGTGGGACCGATGATCTATGACACTGATGGCTATGGACAGGCAGTATTCGTGAAAAGTTGCTCTCAGTTAAGGGCATGAAGAGATTTTCTGCGAGATGTTTTCGCTGTGCTCTCTAAAGCCTTGAGCTTGGAGAATTTGGATCTCCCGTATCTGGTGACCGAGCAATGCATCTTCTCAGGATGGGGGTGTCAGGGAAAAAAAGGACACTGCTGAGCTTTTTTTGGCGCTGGAAGTTGTGTTGAGGGTTTCCTGTGATGTGAACACTAAGGGGCTTGGAGCTTTTATGTGTTTGGCAGCGGCGCTGTTTATGTGCAGTGGAGCATGATTATCACGGTCTTCCCAAAGCCATCAATCATGTCTTGATTTGTCCACATCAGTATGCAGATTGCAGTCTGCAAGTTGCTGCACTTCCTCTATCCTCACATGGCATGGTGACTGATGCAAAACATCACTGTTGTGTTTCAGGAAAAGCAGAAACCAACAAGGAAATGGGTCGAGGCTTGCAGAAGGAGCAGAATGAAGTCAAGATATATTATAATACACAAATCTAATGTTGTAGTACTGTACATACCATCACAAAGCTAGTGCATTGGATCTTTACAGCAAGAATGTGATTGTCATTAACTTGATCAGATTCTGGCATTAATTCGATCCATGTACCAAAGTCAGATGGTCAGATTGTGAGAAATATGTGATTAGTCTATACAGGTACCTATTATTGTAATTCTCTGTTTTAATAAGTGTAGAGATGGTGAGAGACTCAATCATAATCATAATCTGATATACACTACTGACAGGATATCATAACAGCATCCTCATAGTTCGGTCTGGCGCAATTTCAGTGGAATGATTTTGGGAAAAAAAAGAATCTCATATACATACCATGTACATAGTTGCCAAGATGAACACAACATACAAACCATATGCTACACTAAGTGAACTCAGACGTATTGTCTTCCTTTCAACTTGGTACGGTATGTGCACGGGCTCATGAACACACACCCACGCACTGTCTTCGGTGGATCTGCGTGTGGGTATGCGGTAACAATGGTCCGTGGCTTAGCGAACTCAACTCTGTCCGAGACTTCCACATAAACCTTTAATATAAGGCCTTTTAAAATGCAGCAGGCCATCAGATGTCAGTGCACCCTGTAATTGACCTTAAAATACTTTCTGAAGAGGTCGGAGGCAATGTCACTGGCCAAACTCCCAAGTGGTGGCTACATTGCTGGAGCCCATAGGAGCCTGGGAAGGTTTTTTACGGTGTATATTTAGTGTCCTGTCTTTTGATTGGGGACAAGAGAGACACAGATAATGCCAGTCTGCATGTAAAACCACGTGTATCCGCCCTGAGGTGCCCCCATCTGTGGTACGCTTTCCTTCTCCCACGGCCGTGGCGAGACAGAACAGGTCAGAGCTGTATCTCCGACAGAAAGCAGGCAGGAAGTTCTGCCTCTGAATCAGACCTGTTATAGTCCTGTTGTGTACTTTCTTTTAAATGTATTTTTTTTTTAATGGAACCATTATCTTTCCCCCAAATAGACACACTGATTGTTTGAAAAATTTTGCAATCATAAAATAATAGCTAAAACTGTATAAAATTAAATGCCTTAATTGCCTTTACTCAAGGTAATTTGTCTTCATGGGTATTTTTCCATTTCTGCAGAAAGTCATTTATCTTCACATGCACCAGAAGAGAGGATCTCGGTCCACTTTCTCTGCAACATGTACGAACAGGACACCTTTCCACTTCATATCCACGAGGGACACAGAAAGCTCAATTCCAAGCCAATCTTAAGTCATTACCCATGCCCCAAATTCCTCATCAGCCCCTCAGTAATACCTGTAATTTAAGCTTGTTCTTCATGAGGAGTAATGTGCTGAAATATATCATCGCTGCTGTCTGCTTCATAAAGGTCTCAGATGCCTGTTATTGAAAGATAAAAAGAGATCTGTAGACTTTTTATGCGTATCACCAGCTCTAAACCTTGCTATGCAGTGTGGTAAGTTTGTGTTATCATTTGTAAATTGCCTATTAGTTACGTATGAGTAACATGACCGCACTCTCACCCTCAATCAATAAAAAAAAGCACAGTCCCTGCCAAGCATGTGTAGCTTCTTGTAATTCAGTACATTCATACCGTAAGCTACGTTCACATTACAAGCCACATTGCTCAATTCTGATTCTTTGGTCAGATAGGATCGGCATGTCATGACGGTTCACATTCATATCTGACTCTAACGTGGACTCGTCTGTCCTCTGAAATGGAAACGGCACGCATGAGCGCATTCGATACGCGGCAGCTGGACTAAAACACGTCACGAGTTTGTGCGACCGCTCATTCATTTCTAACAATGGATGCAATTTCAGCAAAAACATGCTTGGGATTTTACTCTGAAGGATGCCAAGCAGTTATTTTTGCTGTATATGTTGAGGTCCAAAAGAAGGAAATCAGACACTTCGCTTTAGCTGTTTTAGCAGCTATTGTTAGCACTGCTTTGAAATCCCCGAGTTGCCAGAGGTGACTGACCTCAGCAAGCATCCCATGTGCAAAGGCAAAAAATCTGCATGAATTCCAATCTGTTCTCGTTCCTGTTCAAGTCGCATGGCCGCGTATCGGACATGTATTCGATCTAAGACAGTGACACAGATCTAGAAACCATCCGGTTCATGCATTCAGACAGCCCTAAAAAAATCAGACCTGTGTCAAAAAATTGGAAATGTGTTACTTCAGGCTGGTAATGTGAACACAGCCATTCTGTCTTGCTTATTATAAGGCCTTTTATTCCAGGACAGATTCATACGATAAAGGTTAGGAGACAACTCTTTCATGAACATTGTGGAATCTGAAAAATGCCTTTGATGCTGTAGATATATACAGTACGTAAATCATGATAAATAAGAACAACCAAAGATTTTAAACCAAAGATGCAACAACCAGAGATGAAATTTAGAGCTCTCTGACACGGAGTTCTGTGCTTCTGTTGCCAAAGTGACAGATATAATGGATCAGCAGATCTCTGCCCATCTGGGACAAGTGTGGCTGTCAGCCCAAGAGCTGAGGACACAGAGTTCAACTGCATAATTTGGTTCAGATGATGTAAAGCAATATTAATATTAGCGCATTAATACAAGGCACATTCCTCCAAAAAAATCATCCTGCTTTCTTTCCCCCTTTCTCTCTCCCTTACATATGTGAATCGACTCCCACCACATCCCCCCCGCCCCCACTTCAAACCCTGCACCCACCTATCTTATACAGTATGTCCAAAGACTTTTTTTTGGCACAGGATAAAAGAGAAAAAGAGGGAGAGAGAAACTGTAAGACAGAGAGAAGAAGTGAGATAAAGGAGAAATAAACACTTGACAGAGCACCCCATATGCTCTCAAGTCAATACCAAGATGGAGAATTCCGAGTTTGGGATTTCTTGAACTTCATGAACTTATATTATGCATTGTTCTTAAATCCTGCTAAATGACTACTTTTTATGAGTTGATGGCTGGGGAAGCATGGCACCGTGTTCTGTGTGCTTTACATTGCAGAAGAAATTTAAGGATCTGAGAACATGATCCATGATCCATCCTTAATATTAGCTCCTAATCAAGAATCCTCCAGAGATCCACTACAGAGCAGAGAATACTTGAGTAAACAGCAATAAAGAGAATTTAATGCTCTGCTTCAGGTTTATTGTTAGTGTAGAAAAAGGATCCTTTTCATTTCATAACCGGTGTCAGCTGCTGGCATTGAAACTGTATTCACAGTGTATAGTTGTTAATGGCATAAACGTTTATGAATTTTGATGATGCTATCTTCGTGTTTTTTCCAGCTATGAATTCTGATAATGGATCTTTGTGTTTTTCTTCTAAGCTCTCCATATCCTCTCATATAATCACTCTAGCTATCATTTCCAATCGCTTCCTCTCAAGTGGAAGAAGTGTGCCGCCTCTCTGGCTCTCCAACAGCAGGCCACATTAACAGTTGTGGGCAGCGCTGCCGATCGCAGTGCGTTTTTCAATCTTTTCCAGCACTGCAGGGTTTCGGAATCTCTAATGGGGAGCTAACTGGCCTGTGTCGCCCTCTTCCCGCTCAGTCAGCACAGTTTCTGGCCAGAACTCAGGCTGTCCCGCTCTCTGGCTGTGATAAATTAATAATAATAACACTAAGACGCTGGTCCTCCATCAGCCGCGTTTTATCATGTGCTTTTTCTGGAACCTTCGCCTTTCATTACTGACCACATAGCAACACAGTGATGTCACATTTGGGCCCTGCTACTAGCTGAAAGCTCTCATCCGCCACTCGAGTGGGGCAAAATGCACCCTAGTGCACTTTTCTTTTAGGAAGGAACATGAAATTAGTGGTGAATCATCTTTGCGTACCATATTATTATATCTTTTTTTTTTATTTTTTTTTTTACATTTCACCAAGATGATTTCGTTTTATCAAAATTTCCAGGAAATCAAACCCAAGCCTAGAATAAGTGGCTCCACATCTTAAGGATAGCTATTTACCAAATAACCTTAATTGGTGGCCATTTCTTTTCCTCTCTCGTAAAAAAAAAGCTGTACATTTCCAAATATTTGTCCCAAACTGGATGAAGAAATATTACCCTATTTTGGCTTATTTGTCTGACCTATCGAGTGTTGACCCATGTTTGAATCCGGAAATGTCTAATAATCAGTGCATCACATGAAAGAGAAGAAAAATCCATACAATATTAGTGCAGCATGTAAATCACAGACAGAAAGCTTAGATGTCAAAACCATTACTAGATTTATTCCCTTTCCCATGACAGTTTACACATCTCATGCTTTGAAAGCCTGTACACTCGAGATATTATTCTAGAAAGACATTCTTATGACCATAATTGATGTTCAAATATATTATTCATAGTGTAGATTAACAGTGTATTAATACTAGTAGATTTACACTAGATAATAAATAAATCTGTCGAAAACCTTGAACAAATGATCACGTAATAGACAAAAGTATGCCTAGTGTTCCATCTTTGTCCATATATATATATCTCAAATATCTCCATACAGTATATTGCACTGGTTTTTTATTGACTATAATGTTAGCATGCAATATTACATTTGCATGTATTCCACAAGCTGCATTAAACTTCACGTAAACGTTCCCTTCAAAGCCACAACCCCAGATCACTGGCACCCACACTGCCTCGGCTTGAACGCCTAAAGGGGAGCTTTCTAAACAGCAACATGACTGACAGATAACTAGAAACATCTTCTTGTACTGATTAGCTGCATGTTGGTGATCCATGTCTCCTGAATCTAGGGTGCCACAGAGACTAGAGTTTTTTTTTTCTCAAAGCAGATCTTTAAGTGACAGCTTCCAGAATTTGAGAAGGTATCCTTCCAAAAAAGATAACTGAACCAACTTCAAACAAACTGATCTGACTTGCTATTGAACAGACACATAAACCAAGAGGCTGCATATTTCAGCGGCCTGGAGATTTGATTTTCTGCCTGAGACGCCACGTGCAGTCCATGCAGATGGGCTCGGAGGAGTCTGCTGTCACGTTACCGCTACAGCCGCACATTTCTGTACACACGTGCCAGCAGGGAAAGTGTCAGAGCCCACATGAATGGCAGACAACGCGAGCTGTCGGTGATGAGCCAAGAGGGAAGAAAAGAAACAAGGAGCGTTAATTCTGCACTGTCAAAACAAAAGGGTTAGCAGGCGGATCGCCATAACAACCATTCTGGGCCATGTGTAACTCCAGGAAATCCCAAATCATCTGCACATTCTCCTCCACCCACTCTCCGGAGACCTCCGTGACCCTGACCTGCGAAAGGCAGCGAGAGGTGACAGTTTGATGAGCAGTTAGCCAGGGGAAGAGTGCGGTCGTGAATCAGGGGATGGCGATGGGGGAAGGTTTGTATTGAAAAGGTTTTTTTTTTTTTTTAAGGAAATTTGGAAGGGGTGTGTAAACAGTATAATCACGACACATGTAAGCCAAGCCACAATGTGTGCATTAAACACAGATCTTAGCAATTTGTTCTCCATGCCGTTAAATGCCGTACTGATGTCCCGGTATCCCTATACGTATGGAAGTCCGTGTTTGGGTGGCGGTATCCAGCTCAGTTCTTGCCTGGCGGAATGTGACCCTGCATTGCTGAGCGCATCTGAGATTTATAGAGGTGCTGCAGGCCTTGCATGTGGCAAGCAGATGGTGGCATCATGCTCTTCTTCTCTTTCTTCTTGTTTTTTTGTTTTCTCTTTCTCTCATTGTTCTTTTGCATATCAGTGCTGATTTTGCAAAGCCTGCCCCAACGAAAACACACGTCACTCATCCTCGGCACAAAACCACACACATGTTTTGCTCCCAACCCAGCTCATCACTCAAAGTTTTCTTTGTTAACCTCCAAGTCCCATCAGCACTCTCATCTGTGAACCCTTTAAACGGTCGGTGTCCCGTCCTGCCTGTTCACTGCACAGTCCAAACACACAAGCGCATGCAAATACTGAATTACCTTTCAGTCAACCATTCACCACTTTTCTAGGGAAAAAAAAAAAAAAATCCTGTGCATGTTGGTTCAGAACCAGTCCCCTCCCTAACATTAATCCTGATCATGTCTGACACATGACACTGGCTAAATGAGACAAATTGCAACAGTGTCGCTGCAAAGCTATGCAGATCAGAGGTCACTTCCTCGCTTTTCAATTTGGTTCTTCATCTATTCTTTGAGGTATGGGTCGAAGCTCCTGAGTGCCACGGTCAAACTCACACACACACACACACACACACACACATAGAGGCAAGAGGCTCATGAACTCACATTTTGCGCTGCTCAAATTTAATCAGACTTGCTGAGAGAGGAGAGACAGAAGCACAGACACATGCCATCATATAAGCACACTCTTAAACAAAAGCACACATCCTTACATGTGCATACACATGTCGACTCAGATTGTTCCAATTATGGAGCAGCCAAGGGTAGCTCTGGTCCCCCAGAAGAAATCTGACAGAACCAAAAAAAGATTAAATGTAGGTCGTGGAAGTGAGAATTAATTTGAAATAAACTGGAAGTTGAATAGAAACTCCATCTTAAATCTTTGGTATTTCTCTAAGAAAGCCTTGGAGTTGCTGCTCTTTATGTTGTATGTTAAATTAAAGATTAGATCTCCAACAAAATGTGGAACCAATCACGTGCCAGTCTCACCACTGGATGAAAACAAACCGCTTAAAAATAAGTAACACCAGCCTATACAAGGGGCCGAATAATGTCAGGTTGCACTCGTGTTCAGCATCAGATGGTTTAGAGCGCGTGCACGTGAACGGGATACTACTGATTGTGGTAACCCTCCGTGCAACATACCCCTAACCCCAGACCAAATACAGTAAACAGAGAACCTCCCGGGGGGAAAAGAAGGAGAACAAATGCTATCTGTCTAAGACAGCTCTTTATGTTTTTCCAGAATGGTTTCCTCATGCTCACCTCCACATCCCCTTTTCTACACGTTTGAACAGCTGGACCGAGCAAGAGCACAAACTACAAACATCTTGTCTTTTAATAAAAGCGAAAATAATGAAGCATAAGGATGAGGATAAGTACACAATGTGATCAACAGTTACACCTGAGAGGTCATGGAGTTTACCGGGCAATAACCTGACACACGCAAACACACACACATCAGCATCAGCTGCGTGTCCTGTTTCCTTTCCATAATCACTCATTTCCATCAGTCTCAATGTCTGAGAATGCAAGGCAAAGTTTGTGTTTGTGTGAATGTGAGTGTGTGTGTGTGTGCAGGCGGGTGACCAGCCAGAGGGGACTCACCCCTGGGTGATGCAGTGTTCATCTGGCCTGGCAAGCTGCAGGAATACAACCGAGCCAGAGCTTAAGGGAGTTTACAGAATGCACAGCAGAGTTGCTTAGCATCATCGTCACTGCGGCATGACAACTCTTTTCCCAAACACAGCTCTTAAACTAGTGAGAACGATTTAGCTGTTTGCCAACTATGTTTTTTTGGGAGAAAATCATACTGTTTATCAAAATTAATCAGGGACAAACCCGTCCCAAAGCACAAGAACAACAGCGCCAATTGTTTTGCTGGACTGTAAAAACATTCGTGTTTGAGATCAGGAGATAAATAATACTTGACACATGCCAAAATGACAGATTAGAAATCCGGTTTGATATTTAGATGTGTAAAACAAGTTGGCACATTTTGTTGGCATGCATGACACCTTTTTTTGGCAGACCAACCAATGTTTAGGGGAGCAAAAGTACTAGAACAGATGGTACTGTAGGAAATGAAAATAATTACAGTGCTACACTGAGAATCAGCTCCCTTGCATGGAATAACTTGTATCACCAAAGTATTGCTGCAGGCTTGTCTCACGTCTTCCAGGGTAGCTTAGTGGTTAAGGTGTTGGACTCCTGATCAGAAGGACCTGGGTTCAAACCCCCACCACCATGCTGCCTTTGACCAAGTTTCTCCTTTCAGACTCCTCTTCAGGAATGCATGCTTACTTAGGTTAAGGTCTAATGATTGCCCCTTTTTCCCCACGATGCAGTCTTCTGTTATCTTGATACATAATGAAGTATTTCCCAATTCGACTGCATACATTTCTCTGTAAATTGGCCACGAGAATTCATTTCAATGCTACCATTCCAATCTGTTCCAGAAGCAGCCATAGAAGCTCGAACCATGACACCATGCTTGACTGAAACATTCATATATTTTGGATCCTTTCTTTCTCTATACTTTGACCTTTGGTAGAGGTTCATCTTGGTTCGAGTCCTTTCCTACATGTCTCTGTATTCCTTTTCACGTTCTAAGCTGGCCTTCTCACTTATTTAATCTTCTTTAGAATGATGGATTGTGACACCTTCACCCCTGCCATGTAGAGGTTGTGGGTGATGTCCCCCATCTGTTGTTTTCTGGGTTTTAATTTTCAAAGTTTCTGTCATCAGCTGCTGTTGATTTCTTTGACCCGTTCAGTGTCTGGTTGCTGGTACACCAGTGTTTGCTTTCTTTTTTTTTTAGGACAATCCAAGTTGCATTGGCTATCCTAATGCTTGTGTAAGTCTCTCCTCAGCTTCAAAATGGACAGCTCTTCAGGTCGGTTTATCGTTTTAGGTTTAACTGAATTTAAGAAATTCAGCGGTGAAACCCGAGGACTTTATTCATCACATATTACTGTATAGTGAAATTCTTTGTGCTTCACATAAGCAGACATGTGCCCCTGGAGCAGACATGGTTAAGGGCCCAACAGCAGCAACCTGGCGGAGCTGGGGCTCAAGCCGTCCACCTGCCTACAGTATGAGTAACTAATCGCCTTAATACACTGAGTTACCACCGCCCCGTTGTTGTTCAATCAGTCTAAGGCACTCCTGGGCAACAAGAAACTCCAATAATTCCACGTCACACCTTGCATGTTCATACGAATAAAGATTGAACTTTGCAGTACCTGTACTTTTAAAGGGGACTGTGTGCACTCAATATGCAGCTGCAATGGCTGCATTAAAGTCTCAGGTTTATGTGCTATTCCACTCATCCAGAACTAAAATGTCTCTGATGTAGAAGGTGTACTAAAGCCTGCACACACCTTTAAATCTGCAGCTGTTCAGCAGGAGACACACAGTGATTTACTCTTTGGTCATCGGCCTGGACATTAGGCTGAGAGCTCAGATACGAGGAAAAAACGCCTAGTGGAAAACCATGGACGGGTTCGAGACATAATGCTTACCGGTAAAAGTCTTTTAAATAATGGAAGTGGAAGGAGTAAAAAATGTGTGCTGCAATTTCCCCGAGGTTGACAATCTGTCCCTGTTGTGCTCTTATGGCTTGCTCTCCCTCTCTTTCTCACACTTGTACACAAACACACACACACACACACACTTATACAGCTGTGTTCGTGCCACTTGTGAGAGTGTGTGTGCGTGAGTGTGTCCGAGGCCTGGGTTTTTGTGGTTGCCCATGCCTTCCACATTCCCTCAACTCTGCCACATGATCTCAGCATGAAGGCGTCTAATTCGGGTGAGAGTGGAGGATGGAGTCTGGAGCCAGTCAAGTGTAGTCGTTTTTTCTCTCTTTCTCTCTCTCTCTCTGTCTCGTTCTCTCTCTCTCTCTCTCTCTCTCGCTCTCTATCCTCCTCAATGTGCAGGGCGAGGTTCATTTTACTGCCATCATAAGAAGCACACGATTGATATAAGATGCTGGCTGGACAGTTCCCCAGGCAAAAACTTTAAAGCACAAAGTCAAGTGCCTAGAAAGTGAGTGGAGAACCCAGCAGTCTTCCCTCCTCCCCCCTTCTCGCCCCCTCTGTTTTCTTCTCCTCCCCCAGGAATGGAGACAGTAATGCCTGTCTGGAGGAAGGAGTAAATCAGATGAGAACTCTTTTATCACATCACCCTGAAGCACAAGGTAAACAAACACAGGTTATCAGCCCACAGTGGCTAAATTAGCCCACAAAAACACACATTACACAAACACCCCTTATACCACACACGAGCACAATCGCTATCATACAAATAACAAATCATACCGCCGATCATACACAAGCGGCTATTCCTCACGCAGAGAAACTACATCAAAGGCATTTGGCCGCAATCCTCTGGCTCACAACCAAGTAAAAAATTTTAATACAGCTTCAGCCACCAGTGAGATTATTGCGGCAACGTTCCATGACAGATGCCTTAGAAATGGACGAATAGCAGAGCTGCTGTTCAAGTCCAAGAACAATAATGTCCCAGTCACATTCAAATGACTTGGAAAATGCTAAAACGCACAATGCACAAAACAGATTCTAACTGTAGTGATGTTTGCACACGCAGACACGCACACACACACACACACACACACACACACACACACACACACACACACACACACACACAAAGGCACACACTGTCATTAGATTTTATGATGCTATGCTGATATTTTCATGTCAGCATAATGAAAGTAGAGACTTGGATATAAGTGCGCTTTTACTTTGCAATACCAACGGTCCATAATGCGAGGGGTTAAATATACAGATATCAAGTTAACACATCACACATGCACAAGGTAGATATAGACCAAATTGTGCAGCAGCAAGCACACAGGGTCGTATTGAGAAGTCGAAAAGTAAGACCAATATTTATGCAGGGAAATCAGAGTCAGGCTGTGCACTTGGTTCTGTTGATTTTTTTGGGTTCCATATAGGATTATTTAAATGACTTACGTGTAGTTTGCATTGCTAAGCTTGTCACTGAGGTTGTCACTCTTACTTCTAAAAAAAAGTGGACAGAAAAATGCAAATCACATTTTTCCTATGCTGTCAACTGCAATACATTGTACAAAGCAATTGAAAATGAGAAGAAAAAAAAAACAATAAATCATAATATGATGAATTATGAAGCCAAGACACTAAACTGAAGTCAGGAAATTGTAACGTGACCAATGAAAATTGCAAAACACCAGCGGTAACTGTTGCATGAGAACGAAGCTTGAAATGGCGAACGAGTCGAAGAAAAATACATAGATATAATTACATGATCTCAGCCTCATGCTCCTGGGCTCTAATGGTCCTCACATCCAAGTTAGATGAACTATCTGAACTTGCAGCAAAGCAAAATCCAAGGAGGTGGATTGGAAATTAACTCCTACAGCAAACCAATCCCTTTTTTCACATACAGCGTCCTCTTCCGTGGACACCTGAACAACCTGCTTAACTGTTTTAACTGTTTCATGGACAGGATCTGTCATATAGTCTTAATATTGGGAATTTTTCCCCCCACAATTCTCTCACTAGCTTAGTCGTAGACGATTCCCACGCGTCATTACGGGCGCTCCCCCATTAAGGCTACAACTAACAACCTGAAAGCACGAAGACTATCATGTTTCCTCCGAGCCACGTGACGCCAGCTGACTGCATCATTTTGAACTGCTTGCTCATGGACTTCCATGATTGGCTAGAGCCGAGGTTGATGAGAGAGCCTCCCATTCCTGGCTTCTGAGAGAGATCAGCCAATCAGCTGCCTCTAGGCTCCCGGCTGCGGGAGGCTACAGCATCATCCAGGAATCAAATGTGCAATCTCTGAATAATAAAGTGAGCACTTTACCGCTGCACCACTCAGGGGCCTGTTATTGGGACATTTGCTCAAAACACACACTCACTCTATATCCTGTACAGGGTAATTGGGAGGCCTGGAGCCTATCCCACAAGACTCAGGGCATGGGGAGGGGGGTACAACCTGGATGAGGCAGACCACAGGAATGCACACACTCACTCATACACTATGGGCAATTTGGAAACTCCAATCAGCCTAATCTACATGTTTTTGGATTGTGAGAAGATCACCCAGAGGAAACTCACCAAGCACGCGGAGAACACGCAAACACGAACATAACCAGAAACAACTGTGAGATGCGAAACCACACTGCTAACCACAACACACCACCATGACGCCCTCTCACATGGCCAGGCACAAAGACAGTCTTTCGGCTGCCACAACGAACCATCCACAATCCGCACAACAACTTGGCACAGATTTTACGCCGGATGCCCTTCCTGACACAACCCTGGCATTTTATCCGGGCTTTGGACAGGAACTGCATCCAGTGGCTTGGGTTTGGGCATTGGCTGGAAATTGAACCCAGGCCTTCCGCATAGCAGACAAGAAACCTACAGTACCACTCAGTCACCAATGCCCCACACCAAACAAACATACACATATAAATTTTGATCCTGATCTTGGCTGGTGCTCCATAAATAGTCCACAGAGACTCCTATCTAAAGAATAAAGTGCAATATGCCAGTTATGAGAGCAGAAATATGAAACTTGTGTACTCTATGACCAATGTTGGGTGTAACGCGTTACAAAGTAACACGTTAGAGTACTTGGATTAGTTTATTGATATAACGAGTAATCTAACGCGTTATGTCCGCCATTTAAGTACTAAGTTATTTAGTTACCTTTTCAAAAATGTAATCCGTTTTTCCGACAGTTTATGTAATCCGTGAGCCAGACAGCAGTCATTCCCAAGATTATGAGCCAAACTTCGCTGAGTGATGATGGTAGAATAATTATAAAGGTCTTGACTAAAACAACATGTATGAGGAATCACAAAGGAGTTTTGATTTTCTGCAAAGGAAAAGTACTCGAACTAGTTGTTTTTATCAGAGAATAATGCAGTAACGTATCTGATTACTTTCTGAAGACAGTAACTTTGTAATGTAATTAGTTACTTTAAAAAGTAACGTCCCCCAACACTGTCTATGTCCCACTGCCTTAGTTTTGGTTTTAGATCAACGCGCTTAGAAACACATAAAAGACGACATATTTAGCACATCACAACCCCCAAAAAAATGCTATGTTTACATTGAGCAGTTTTTAGAACAGTTTTTAAAAACTTTCCCAAAGCTCAAATGGAGACATATTTCCTAGTAGATCATAAACAATGGCTGGGTTTAGAAAGAAACATGACTGAGGATGACACTTGGTTGGAGAGATTTGTTTGTGTGTCAAAGGAAACACTGAGGTGGTGTGCTCTGACTGTGCAAAAGAGTGTGTGCGTGTGTGTGATTTGATACTTGGTCACTGCTCTATCATAGGCTTTGAGCGTCCACATGTTACTGATTATCTGTAATTTACTAGATGAATGCTTGGTGTGGCCCATCCTTGAATCTCAAAACAGTGTCCATCAGGGAGGGAAACAAGAGCTAACAACCTGCGGCAATCTGCGTTTATTTTCTGCAAGTCCACTTCCATTTCAGGCATAGGAATGAAAACAAAAAGCATCAGGTTTGACCTAGAGAGTATCGCATTCAGTTGGAAACACTTAATCGGAAATATTTATGCCATACACAAAAACCTGTTTTTAACTGCCTCTGGATGGTAAATCAGCATCATGTTGACATGGCAACCCAGCAGGAAACCCTAAAACCGCATGATGTAATCATGATGTTGTAATTTTGTTGCAATGTTGATGATGAAGAGCATTTCATGCATGTGTTTCAGTTGAGAGATAAGTTAATTCATTCATCTTCCATACCACTTATCCTATAGAGGGTGAAACTTCAGGCAATTAGCCTTCCACTGTGGGAGGAAACCGAAGTACCCAGAGGAAACCCACCAAGCACAGGAAAAACATGCAAACTCCTTGCACACAGACCCAAGGCAGGAATCGAACCCTCGTCCCTGGAGTTGTGAGATAAGTACATGCGATTATTAAATACTGTTTTGTTCCATTGTGTTGGGGGTATTAATTTTTAATGTTATCACAATAGCATGAAGTCACCGTTCTTTCAGCATTATCTTGTTAAAGTAATTCTAACTTTCAAAAACAATCCAAAACCTACATTGTCTCAGTGTCGGTAATGGTCATTGCCACAATGTTTTGACACCCAAACATATTTAATGGGTAGACTGTCTCTCTTCTTCAATCCAGTATTCTCATAAAGTTTTATATTAACTTTAGACAGATTATATTAACTTTCTTCCAGCTTTCCTTTATTGTCCTTTTTTTATATTTTGCATATGCCAGCACTGGAGCCTGGCTCTGATACCTGCCCTCTTCCACTCTCATCTCTCTCAAAGACGGGTTTACACACAGCCTGGTCCCCATCCTACATTGTCTTATAGGAAACACGGCTTGTGGCCCGTGATGTCAGATTCCTTTTCTGTAACAAACAGTTTGACAGCAAAATGAGAGATATTGTTACAAAAAGAAAGAAGTATTACAAACTTATAGAGAACATTTGCACATTCTGTTTGGGTCACAAGAGTGTTAAAAAACACTAATGGCAAAAGATTATTTCAAAATTATTGTTGTTATAATAGTATGACTTATCTTTTTTTTGCAAAAAGCTATAATTCCACCTCCTACAGTTTTGTCACAATGGACAAATCAGGTTGAAATTGTGTTTGTGAAAACCTGTGCAATTCAATTTTTAATAATATCTTGATAAATAACTAAAAAGCAAACTTATGCCTTGATCGTAATTTTGTAATGTGACTTAGCAGCAACTTAGAGTAAGGAAAAAGTGCTGACTTTTGTTGCACACAAAACCTTTTAAAGATTTAAGAAAAAAACATTAAAAACAACAACAAAAACTTTAAATTTCACAGAATTATCAGCCTTCTGCAGTAAGTGTTCAAGTTTTATTGCAGTAGTCGATGACACTATGCCTTATCATAGTGCACCATATAACATTCATTTGGACATAATCCTATATATATATATATATATTATTATATATATATATGATTGCCTTGAGTGCTAGTATACCTGCTGGTGCACTTACAGTAAGTCTCCACTCCATGTCACTACGCTGGGTTGCCAGGGCTGGACATGTCTTTGACATTTCTACAAGTTTGTTTATAGCCTAATAAGCATTAACATTATTTTTTAAATCCTGTATTTATCCACTTTTGTCTCAAATACTGCAATAAACAGTTGAGCATCATGCTCATTAAAAGGCATTGTGATCCCAACAGGGTTAACGGTTTGCTGATTTTGCATGCCATGCGCTACACACACACAACAAAGCTCTGTGCTGGAGCAAACAGAATGCTGCATGACAAACCTGCAAGTGGACACACGCTGTGAGTGTAGTGGAAATAACAAAAATCTGCAGTGCAGGGGTACTCAAGGACGGCTAAACTACCAGTGACGAGCTGTAAACTCTCCCGCAATAAAACAACCACTGTCTCGTTCTCACAGCTACAGTTTCCTCGTGGTATCTTTACTGCAAAACCTATAAATATAATGCACATAATAACATGATTACCAGCCAGGAAGAAAAAAAACAAACCACTAAAAATGAGTGAAACGCACAATTTACTGTATGATGTACACAAATGCATACTGGGGTTCACTCAACTTCATGATCCCACTGATATCTATTGTGCATAATAATTGCTGTGTTCAGTCTATCACTGTCTGTGTGTGTGTGTGTGTTTGTGTGTGCTTGTCACATGAGATCTTCATTTTATACTAACACAAATCAAAAAGCCATGGCAAAACTAGTTAAAAAACAACACTTGATGACCTTTTTCAAACAAAGTAACTCCCTGCAGACACACATGTCCTCCAGCACAAACGCATACCATAGCCACTGCTCAGAAAGCGACTCCGCTTACAATGAAGCTGTCTAATGTACCTAATAGAGAGCAGTACCCTCAGACCTGTACAGGCAAAACTGGTCCAGATGTTGCCTGCTGCTTGTGTTTTCACACACTCCTCTAACTTTTCATCATGCGTCTGCATCAAACTGTGGACGCAGAAAGTTTGACAAGTGTGGATAAAAAAAATAAATAAATAAATAAAAAAAATATATATATACACTAGAAGTCATATTTAGTAGATCTGCAGAGGAAAGAAAAAGATATTGGTATAGTGTAGGAGTGCCAAGGGTACTTGGTGTCCTGGCGTGCACACACATACACATACACACACACACACACACAGGTAGGACGACAGGACAGAGCACGCTCCTGTGGAAAGAGCCACAGGGGAGAGGGAAGGAGGAGGGAGAGCTGGAGAGAGTGAGACGGGTGAAAGGTGGGGAGCCAATAACATATCTGAAATTCCAGGATCTGCATCGTCTTCTAAGAGTGACCTAAAGCCTTGACTTACCTGAGAGCTTACGCTTCCTGACGATCCGAATCAGATATCATGAAATAAAAACCGACCACAATTCACCCGGACGACGGTTACAGTAGCAGTGGGCGCGGAGCTAAGCAGTACTTTACTACAGGTGAGCTTTCATACGGATCAAAGACCGTTACGTTTAGCAAAGCGTTTTCTTCCCGTATAACCGTCGCTCTGTCCGGACTCTATCGGGTTCCCAGAGTCGAGTTTAAATCTCTCTTTCAGTCACGTGCAGGACAGTGCTGATAAGATAAGTACAACTCGTATAACATGACTCGTGCTGCTCTGACATGTATCGCTCCGTCAGAACCCCATGCCAGGTAGGAAAAGGGCATAAAGTCGTAACCACTCAAACTTTCCACAGCTTATAATGATGCCTTTCCAGCCGCAACGGTATCATGGCAATGTTTCACAATAAATCTTAACCTCCATTTCCTTCCCTCAAGGCAAAAAAATAAAAAAATAAAAAAATGATGTCTTCTGGAATGCTTTTTTTTTTCTTTTTTCATTCTGCATTGTAAATAGACACACATGTAGCATTTAATACTATACACGTGCAGCAGAACACACACGATGTTTATGATGGTGGCCATTGACGGCTAATGACAGAGTGCTAAAATTGTATACACTTTAACAGGAGTGCAGCAATAAAGCCTCTATATGAACTCACACACACACATACACACACACACACACACACACACACACACACACACTGACAACTCATGCACATGCATATACAATAAATGTCTAAAAAAAAAAAAAGAAAAAAAATCAGTCGAAAACACTCATTAAACTGAAGCTTTACATTGTTGTCATCACTAAGCACATAGGTATTATGTTATGTCACGCACATTCACACACGTAGCGATAAGCCTCGTCTCTCACCTTTGCACGCTGCCCGGTCACTCCAAGTTCCGCCTTGAGTGAGTGTGTGTATGCATGTGTTGTGTTGCCTCGCGTCTCTCTCTCTTTCTAACTGACTCCTCTCATCCACAACTCATCGTGTGGCTCCTGTTACACACCAGTGCCGAAAGAGGGAGGGGGAGGAAGAGGAGGAGGAGGAGGAGGTGGGGGAGTCCAGAAAAATGTTCAAAAAACAACAACAACAAAAAAAAACCTCTATATATACCGTCCTCCTTCCTTCTACAGTGCAGCCACGTGAAGAGACATAGCCATTTCCTAGAAGTCTATCTATCTTCTCCACACCTTCGGCACAACACTTTCTCTCTCTCTCTCTCTCTCTCTCTCCACTCAACTGCCCTCCTTCCAACTCCTACCTACAGTCCTCTTTTTCCCCTCTCCCCACCTCTCCCTCTCTCTCTCCCCCCCTCTCCCCCTCTCCGTCTCTCAGCTGTGCACCTGTATGAGGAACACACACCTGCCTGGTCTTTATTAAAGGTGATGACTCCCAGAGGAGCTGCTAAAATTCTCTTCCTACTCTACTCATGATGTCATCCCTTCACCTTTACCTACCACCTCACTTAGTCTTTTCTGCTTTCAGCCTTTTCCAATGATTTTATCACTTTTACCTTGGTGCGTATTAATACTGATATAGCATCAGTCTGATTATTTGATCATTTACTTGCTTGAATTAATAAAAGATGTCCTGTTAACTATATCCGGTGACACGGGGCCGTAGTCGTTAGCGCAATCACTTTGTGCCTCTGCACTTTCTCAGAGTGCTTGATGGGTTTCGTCTGGGAGACATGCATTTTCGGTTGATTGGCCTTTCCAAATTACCCGTAGCAAATGATTCAAAGTGTGTGCGTACTTGTGCTTTGTGTCGAGTTGGAAATTGATCCAGGGTGTACCCCTCTTTGTGCCCGAGTTCCCTACACAGAAGGAGCGGTTTATTAAATAGATTAATCTACAACTGATATTCTTCTATACTGATATCTACATCTGATGAGATGTTAAAAAAAAAAAAAAAAAAGGGCTTTCTCTTGATTCTTGTATATCTTCCAGTCTGCTGTATTAGAAAACTCCACAAAACGTACAAAACTCAAAGTGGAGTGCTGGGTGAGGGAAGAAATTTTGTCTTACAGGGCCTTGCGTGTGTGTGTGTGTGTGTGTGTGTGTGTACGCATGCAAAGAATCTATAAAAACCAAAATTAACCAGAGCACAAACAACAGCAAATGCAACATTTCTTAAATACCCAAAGAGTTGCTGTTCCTGTTTACTAGCAATTATTACTCGCAACTCGAAAAACATCATTGCAATAAGAATTCCCTACTGTGTGTTTTTCATCATCGCATTATCCAAGGTTCCTCTCTGCATCTCCCACGTCATTCCAATGCCAACTTAAAATGCACATCCAAAATAATGATTGATGCCCATCTACATATACGTAATACAGTACAAGCATAAATGGGAAATGAAAAAGTATCTCATGCACCAAAGCTCAGAGAGGTGTTCTGTATTTGGGTTAATACACTTTATTAGGTCCACCTGTTCAACTGCTGGTTAATGCAACTATTGAATCGGCCAATCACATGGCAGCGATTCAATGCATTTAGGCATGTAGATATGGTCAAGATGATCTACTGGAGTTCAAAACAGAGTATCAGAATGGGGAAGAAAAGTGTTTTAAGTTACATTGAACGTGGCATGGTTGTTGGTGCCAGAAGGTCTGGTCTGCGTATCTTCCAAAACTGCTGATCTAGTGAGATTTTCACTTACAACCATCTGTAAGGTTTGCAGAAAATATCCAGTGAACAGCAGATCTCTGGGCGACAATGCCTTGTTGATGTTAGAGGTCAGAGGCGAACGGCCAGACTGGTTCAAGCGGATAGAACGGCAACAGTAACTCAAATTACATCTTGTAAAAAACAGAGTTAAGAGAACTTCTAAACGCACAACCTTGAAACAGATGAGCTACAGCAGCAGAAGCCCAAACCAGGCACCACTCCTGTCAGCTGTGAACAGCAAACTGACTGAGTTTACTTGGGCTCACCAAAATTAGACAATAAAAGGTGGTAAAAAAAAAAATTTTTTTCCTGAACCTGGTCTGATGAGGTTAAATTTCTGCTGTGACATTTGTGTGGTAGGGTTAGGATTTGGCATGAAACCATGGATACATCCTGCCACGGTGGTGGCGTACTGGTGTGGGGGATATTTTCTTGGCACACTTTGGTCCCCTTAGTGCATGAGTATTGTAGTTGGCAATGTCCATCCCTTAGGATCTCACCATGTCACAAAGCTAAAAATCATCTCAAACTGTTTTTGTGAACATGACAATGAGGTGATGTGATGATTTTGTGTGAAACGTGGGATTTGCATCACGGATGTGCAGCCGACAAATCTGTAAACATCAACTGTAATGTCATTGTATCAGTATGGACCAAAATCTGTAAGGAATGTTTCCAGCACCTTTGCTATAAAGAATTAAGGCAGTTCTGAAGGCAAAAGAAAAGCCCAACCCTATGCTAGCAAGGTATACCTAGTGAATGAGTGTAATTCTTTCTCTCGCTGTGGCTGGGAAAAGTATTTCTCCTCCATTTAAGAGCTACATGTCCCCCTCACTGCTCATCAAAGCCAAAGAAGCACTGCTTTATTTGCTGTCTGGCATAGTGCACCTTAAATTACATCAGGACCACAATGATGAAAAATAGAAAAAAATTTAATACACATTTCATAATCGTTCTCGGCTCACATTTCACACACAATCTCTTGATCTAATACATGTGATACACAGTCAGCAAAACCTTGAGTGAGGCCCTGAGCGACTTCCCACCGACCTCCGAGACGGCCCTGCATTACATTACCGTGCCGCAACACCATTTCAAAGCCCCTGATATTCTGGGTGACAACTGTTCGTGGGAAAATGCTGCATTTGAAAGACATAGCAAAAAAAAAAAAAAAAAGATAAGATTATTGGAGAGGATTTTTCCACTGCTTTGGCCATTATCACTGCATATGGTAGGCTCTTCTTAAACGAGTTTATGATCTTGACGGTTTGCTTCCAAAAACGTGTGGAATGCATTGCACTGACTGGTTTCCACTTGTGTCCAGTAAAACTCACTTTTTCCTTGAAGGCATTACCTTGGCTTAAGTTAAACTATTTAGGAGTTTCCACATGGACAAGAAAGACAGGTTAATGACCTGGTAAACTACTGTGGGCTGCTTAACTTGGAATCAAAAAAGTAAAATCACAACCACAGTCAATGGAACTGAATAAGTGACCAGAAAAAATGGCAAATCTCCAGTGACATCAACTTTGAGAAAAAAAAAAAAAAAAAAAAACACATCTTGGAGTTAGATGAAAAGGATACCATGCAACAAATACTCCATGTCGTTTTGGCCGCCGATTTTTAGTAATGAAAGACGAATCAGTCATAAAATCTGTAAGTAAAACTAGAGCAAAATGTGTTTGGATCAAGTAGCGGTTTAAGGAAAAACAAACATGACCTAGATCTCATAAACAAGCCAGCAGATGCCGTGGCACTCTATTGCCTGAATCGGAAAACCTGATCAGGAGCGAGATCATGAATCCCTTAATGCAACCAAATGCACATCAAGAGAACAGAAATGTCTGCTTGTTAATGATGTCCTGCTCACTTATGATATCACATAATATAACGTAATAAAAGTGACCAGGAAATATGAATACAGTTGATGAGACTGCTTCAACTTTGAGAGAAAGAGCAGTCCAGGGCCAATCAGGCATTTAATTTAGTCATTATCTCTCACCTCACTCTCTCTTTCTTTTTCTCTCTGATGCACACTCACCAGGAGTTCTATACACCCATATACATGGAACTTCACAGTAATGTGACTGGAAATTGTTTTCCATCAAAGGCTCGAAAGTTATTACTGGCGATGTCCATGGAACGGTTTGTCTTACTGCAAACGGCATATTTCGGTAATCAAAATAGTCACATTCTTAGATTACTCCATAAATTCTGTATATTTTCCGCCTGCGCCATTTAAAGTAGGGTAAAATGATCGCGTGGCTGATTTTGTGTCTGTACACTGCATGCGGCAGCTCATAATCATTGGCAATAACCGTAACACGGTAAATATGGGGTAACATAAGCATGTGATTGTTTTGATTACTGAAATGCATTATGTAGTTACATTTTGCTCTAAAGAAACATCCAACATGTCTTTTTGGAATAAAGATTTATGAGTATGAGCATTCTCATTCCATTTCCAGAAAAACAAGACAGCAAGCCGAATTCAGGACAGCGTAAGACATAAGAAATGATATAAAAGATATCATTTATGTCTTAGAGTCAGCGTTTTATTTAAGTAAGGGTATCTGTGTTATATGTGTAATAATATACACAGTAAAGCGTTGTAATGACCTAGCTAAATAGATCTCAACAAGCGAGTCTAATAAATTCTTGCGTCTCAAACAGTTTACCGTAGCTGTCGGCGTAGAGTTTTCAAATACTGCTCACCAGGTGAAGAGGCTCTCAGGTTCTTAGTTTTGCCCCCAAACCTTTTTTTCCCCCCCGTGAGAACACTTTTAAGTTTCTAATCATCTTTACATGACTGCAACCAAATCCCTACAAATCCATCATAAAGAAAACACTAATATAAGCCCACGTACACACACACACACTCTCTCTTTTACCCTTTTACCATCAGCTTTACATTCAATGTAAACAGATCGTGAGCAAAAGTATTCGCAATAAAAACAAAGCAATGACATTTATGACAAGCAAAGAGTCTGTTGCGTATCTGTACTGTATATGTAGTAGGCCTGACTAGCAGGTGGTGATATGATCAGCAATAGGTTCAAGTGAACTCCACAGAGAGTTCCCCCATGGGTCACTGTTTCCAATCACACCTGCTCCTTTTCTCTTTTGCCCCTGGCAACGAGCATGCCAGTGCAGACAAGCTATCAAAGAACACTGTACTGCATTGATACCTGTCTGCTATGGGATGCACGCCCAGGAATCCTTTTTTTTTTTTTTTTTTTTAATGTTATTGCTTGTCAAACATGGCTGGCACTCGATGTAGCCAAGATATGCAGGCACAAGAAAACACTCAAAAACGTTAGTAGGAAACGAGTCTCTCGACTTGGCATTTCAAATAATATATGAATCATATACTGTACTGGATTGAAATAACATTTAATATTAGCTCTACTAATGAGTTTTGCAAGTGTTTCTCTCTGGTAGCTCGTATTTTTAAGGATTTATTCACAAGTGTTGAATTGGCCAGTGAAAGGCAAAAGTGCAGGAATAAATAACTTCTGCCTTGCATGTTTAAACACCAATCACCACCAATGAACTGTGAAAACTATTTGGAAGTCTACTTGGCTTTAAAACGCTGCTGAAGAAGAACTCGGGCATTGAGTACACATAAGTCCATAGAACAGTGTCTATGTCTCACTGCTTTCTCCGGGGTTATGGATCCAAATCAAGCCTCATGCTGGCCTCCATGTGCTTTTGAATCATTCATGCATTAGGAATAATGGATCGAAGATCCAGGATCAATCTGCTTCCATTTAGAGAGAAACATTTGGCTAGGAGATAAAGCAGTCCCATCTGACTTGTCCTCTTCCCTCTTTTAGTCATTAATTGGAAACAAACTGCCATCCGTGGTGACATTCACAGAGCTCCAAGCCTGGGAAGACTCAGCTATGTATCAGCAATAGAAGTGAGGATCAGCTTTTAGGGCCAGGTTGGTGAAAAGTTCTACAGGAAACTGGCAGAGTCATCACTTTACAGGCGTGTACTTACTTACTTTTTTACCCAAAAGAACTGACCCATGTATAATAGTCCTCAATGGAATATACAGTAAGAACTGTTTAGTGAGAAACTAAACCACTGCAACATGATTTGGTCTGATGAAATTGATTTGATCCCTTGGGCTCATTAGGGGGGGAAATGAAAAGAAATAAAGTCTGTAAGTGTAGAAATTAGAAAAGATGATTTCACATTTACAACAAACAAGTGCTGAAATACTCAATACTATTTGCATAAGCCATGCCTGTCATAGGGCAGGGGCTTTAAATGCCAGCCTGTGATTTTAAGACTGTGATTTTATCTTAACATAATTGGGAGCAGCACATAGGAAGGACACAAGCAGTAATCAACCTAATCAGCTCATATGATATAGATTAGGGAAACAGAATCAATAATTAATTTAAAAAAAAAAAAATTCATGGGCTTTGTCACCTAATTTCTTAGGGTCTCCTCATTAAGGATTATTTGATCATCAAGACGTGGCACAGGTTTTACGCTGGATTCCTCTCACAACCCTCCCATTACCTAACCAGGACTATAAGGAGTTAAGTATAAGGTTAAGGGTCTTGCAGAAACGGGCCAACAGTGATGATCTGGCAGTGGGCGGTGCTCGAACCCCCGACCCTCTGATCAGTTCTCAACCGAAGTGAACCCAGTCTATGAGAGATTTTTTTGATTGAGAGAGTACACTCTCTTTTCATAATGATAAAATCACCAAATGACAGAATTTGTTTGGGACAAATGATGTCTATTCCTTCAATATAGCTCCAGAAACTAAAAAGCTATGCCAAGCAGCAGTGAAAATGTTCTGTTAATCTGGCTTCAAAACATTTAGTTTGTTTGTGAATCATTCATAAATGTGAACCATTATACCCAGTGGATTCTTCTCAAAGCGGCGAACAGAACATGGTGATCTGCATTTTTGTTCGTATGGTCATTGAAATCAACTCCCCGGTATTTTAAATGTATAATAAATATAAATAACGTCAACATTTGTTTTTACAATAAGGGGAAGGTTCAGGAATAAAAATCTCCATGGTTTAATAAATGAACAATCAAATTCTCTGGTGCAAAGTTAAAAGGATTTTGTTTTGATTTTGATTATGTGTTTGATTAAGTGCTTGATGATCACCTGTTCCACAAGCTTTATTGAAAACTGGTGGTCCAGTCAGTCCACTAGTTCATAATTTGAGACACTGTCCCTAAATGTGGATCACGTTGCTCTGGCCACAGAGAGACAGAGAACGGACCTCAGACCGTGGCAGCATACAATTATCCCAAACAAGCGAGCCAGACGAAGCTCTTTCCAATAAGCTAAAAAACAACACTACAGACATATGTACACACACACAGTTCAAATGTTTCGGGCTAGGATTTCATCTTCTTATATGTGTCACATTTTTTGACACACACTATTCACCAATCGCACACATGAGACTAGAACAGGCAAGTGTTATTCAGATGATTCTACACAAATCTTATTCTATTTTTAATCAATCAAACTAAACCAGAAACAGATTGTTCTACAACGAAACTCAGGTCATTCAGGCACATGTGCACCAACGTTTTCTTCTGTTTCTAAAACATGCTATAACTAGTTCTAAACTGTATATGCCCTTTAAACATGGGCTCAAGTGCTCAGTAGGGAGCAAGCAGGCATGTGCGCGGTGTTGGCATTCACAGGAATTCCTCACACACCCCTGAGGGGTACCTGAGCGTCTCTCACCTCATAGCCATGTGATGCTGGATGTCAGAGCAGCATGACATCCTGCATATATACATTTATATACAGGATTAGCTGAAGAATGTTTCATCAACCTTGGAGTCCGTCCAACAGAATCTATACTCAAAGCACTTTCTTAGAAGCTTTCACTTTGCGGAGCAGGGTGGGGTTCGAACAATCAAAGAGTGAGGGAACTTGGGCTGTTTTACAGAGGATACACAAACCCATGTGTTTCAAATGCAGTCAGTCTGCCTGCAACCTGGACATCGGCACACTCACAGATTATATAACCCATCATATCCAATGCAAACAACTAGCAGAGAAACAGGATGCTCGGGCTTCTTCTGGAAGCCTACGATCTACAATTTGTTCTTATTTTGGCAGGTTTTTTTTTCCCCGAGTAAATATAAACACAACTGACGGTGATCTGAATGACACTGGGCAACTGAAGCCTGCCATCTCACTTAGACATGGTGTGTTGGGTGAACCAAGGTACATATCAGTGGGAATAAATGTCTAGAGCGAATATCATGTAGCCACATCCACCAATATATTGAGAAATGAACTGTTAGAACTTCTTCAACAGCGCATAAAGAGCTCGCATCTGACGTCAAACCTGTTGGAAGGAGAACTGCAGAAGAAAGAAATGAGCTCTGCTGAAACCTCGTTTTTTTTAACGCAACTATGGCAACCCTGGAACTTTTAGGTAATCAATAACAAATATCACAACTGCGATGATAGAACCACATGAACTAGGCGGTAATACCTCTAGGAGGACTTCCATATGAAGCAAAATTACTAATCTTTATGACCTCATGAGTTTGAGCTGCAAACAAAAGCAAGACCAGAACATTTGAAGTGTTTTGCCGGAAATTGTTTTAGTGTGGCTGTACATAAATCTGATACAAATCTAATTCAGCGAAGCGAGATATACACTTGGGACAAAACAAACTATAAAACAAGTGCAGATGGAAGCTGAGTTTTTAAAAAGGAAAAGGAAAAGGAACGTCCAGTCGAATTAGCAGTTTTAATTTGAGGAGTGAAACAAGTGCATGCTTTTAACATGATGATCAAATATTGCCATGGATTAAAACAGCAAAGAATCAAAACTAATATGTTTTTCTTTTCATCGACAGTCTTGAAAAGAAAAAGAAAACTTTCCTGTATTCTATTTTTGTGCTGCGATTGAAGTCAGTTTCAACATGCTCTGTCAGGTCATCATGAAAACATGATAGCTACAGGCTTCAGAGTGACATTCTTTCTGAGGTGTCAAGTAACGAAGTACAAATACTTCGTTACCTTACTTAAGTAGAAATTTTGGGTATCTATACTTTACTGGA
>JAQMYL010000012.1:15050187-15070488 GCA_030014365.1 Clarias pachynema | reverse complement strand
TAAAGAAGTCTTTTTAAACCCTAGTATCCATACTTCTACTCAAGTAATGAATGTGAATACTTTTGACACCACTGCATTCTTTGCAATGCTTCATTATGAGCTTGAACTCCAGTAGTTGTATTTGTGCTGGAAAAATTTGTGACGTATTAAATAATGTAATAGGTACAGTAGGTACTGTACAGTACATGTCAGTTACGTTAATTGTTTCACAAAAAGCAAGACAGGACTATTGGTAAAGGATGTTATTTTGTTATTTTGCTTTGGCTTTTACAAAAAATGCCCACTTTGTATTTAACCATGTTACATTCTGCAACACTTTTTTTTAAAACTAATTAATTGGGTGAGCATTTTTTAATGCTACGCAAAGCCTTTAAAATAAATTGACACTCACTTACTCTCATTCATCGTCCATACCACTTTATCCCGTATCCAGGGTGGCGGGGGGGGGGGGGGGGCTAGCCCAGGAGACTTGGGGCACGAGGCAGGGTACACCCTGGACAGGTGCAAATCAATTGCAGGGCACACACACACACACACACACACACACACACACACACTATGGAACACCTCTTTGCATAATCTGCATGTTTTTGGACTGTTGGAGAAAACCGGGGGCCAGTAGGAAACCCAACCAAGCATGGGGAGAATATGCAAGCTCCATGAACACAGAGGCGGGAATCGAACCCGGCCAAGAATCGAACCCGAACCATAGAGGTGCAAGGCGATAGTGCTAACCACTGCATAGTGGTTTTCAAATGAATAATTTTGTTATAGACAACCTAGGGTGTCAGAGAATAAGAATTTGGCAACTGAGTAAAAATCTGAAAATGGCGTTTATCGTGCTCTGCATTTAAACTGTTGTCCATATTAACACGTTAACATGTCAATAATCTAGAATTTTTTACGTGTTGCCATTTTTTAACACAAATTAATCATACTGTATGACCAAGTTTGTCCCTAATGGCTTCCCATAATTACAGCGCTGTTATGCAGCTGAGAGTGATAATGGCATGTTTAATGTGGATAATAAGATCCCTGAGGAAACATCACCAGGTGTGCTGAATGGCAAATTTCATTATAAAAAGCTTTTAAATGGAAGTTTGAATAAAACCAAAGTTGTATGCTTAAGCTACCTTCAAGGAGATCTACTCTTACATGACATGTAAGACACTAAAAAAAAGGCTGTGGAAGTGAGGCAGATGGGAAAACCTAATTTTTATTGCACATACTGAAAACCAAAGTATGTCAGTCAGTAACCATTATTATCTCAGTGTCACAGCATATCTAACCAATAACAAATGGCATCTGCACTCATTCACTCTGGGCGTGTTTCTTTATTCTAACATTTCACATTTTTATTGAAAGCAAATCTGAATACTTTAAAATTGTAAATATTAATCGTGATTAATAACAATCATTGAAAGCACTATATAAATATACGCAAGCCATGGTATTCTAGAAAAACACTATGAAATATTTTTAATGAACACTGCAGGAAAAAAACTAAATACAGCCAGCAGCATGCCCTTAACACCATCATGCTCTAAAGAACATGCCTAGCTTGGGTGGAACCACAACACTGTAATAACATTATCTACTGTATCTGTCAGTGGAGGCAATAAAAACAGGCTCTCTCAAACAAACTGTTGCTCCACCCTGGTCATGTCCTGCCCACCAACCCTGCAGGCACCCATACCTGTCAGTCTTCTGTAGAGAGAAGAGGGAGGGTCAAGTAGTTTTAAGAGCTGAAACACTAATATCCCACCCAGATTGAATTTCATTCTGAAGTGTGACTTATAATTCTCTACGCATGACACTGACAGGATCTCAATCCTACTCAAACATCTAGACCTCAACAGCTTTCTTAACAGGTCGGGAAAAAAGCCTTAAACCCAGTAATTCGAGTAGTGGATCCTGTGTGAGTTCACTTTAATCCAAATTGGTGGATAGCTGATGACAACATAGAGACAACAGCAAAAGTGACAGCCATCTGTGGAGGGTGGGAGTGTGGTTTAGAGGGAGTCTATAGCGGATGTTTTGGCGCATGTCTCATGGGAAAAGACCCATTGCTTATTATTTCGTAGCTTATATTAACAAGATGTTAAAAATGAGAAAGGATAGAACAAAAACAAGCTGATAATAATGACAAATCTCTCTCTCACACACATTCTCAGAGCGGGAGAGAGAAAAAGTCTCTGGAAAGCAGACAAGCTTTGGTCTCTTCTGTCAGTTGTCCATCACATCATCACTTTGGCGTTTAATGATGTCATCACAGAACACAGGACATGACACATCAAGCCATTGTTCAGTATTAAACAAGTGCCTGGATTGAACATTGCTCTTTGTATAGTTAACTAATTTTAATGGCTGAGATCACTTCATGGCTAAATTCATGGCTGGATCTTGTTATTTTTTCACAGCTCCATCTTCTTCATTTTCAACCGATACCCTAAAGAATCGTAGTTGTTTTTGGTCTTTCGGCTGCTCCCATCAAGCGGTCGCCACAAAGGACCATCCGATCTACAAACAACTTAGCACAGGTTTTTTATACTGGATGACCTTCCTGATACAATCCTCCCATTTGATCTGGGCTCGTGCTGAAGCTCGAGCCTGTTTGAGGTTTGTGCATTAAAATTGTGGCTAAGAATTGAAATTTTTTATTTTCTTTATTTTCTTTAATCAGTGCTTGAAATTGTCTTATTCTATTGGCAGGTATTTGCTCACCATACCTGTTTTTTCTTACACATCCACAAGAAAATCTACATCAGAGCACAACATGTCCTACAACCAAGGCTCAGAGATGGCTCTTATTTCCACGCTGAAGCCTTGCCCAGTTTGTTATCTTTGTTATCTTTATTATGACAGTTCTTGATCCTGTTTATGATTTTATATCTTGCTCTTATGCAGCCGAGTACAGATAATGTATAATGATAACCAACACTTAGATTAAAATCATTAAATCTGTTTTTTTAGGCACCTTTATGCACGCAAGTAATTTTTTAGAATAATTGTTTACAGATAGATTATTTTACTTAAAATTCCAGTGAGTCAGAAGTTTACATATACTCAGTTGTCTATGCCTTTGAACTGCTTCTGATAGGCCAATTGACATCATTTGAATCAATTGAGGTGTATCTCTGGATGTATCTTAAGACTTACCTTCAAACTCAGTGCCTCTTTGTTTGACATCATGGGAAAATCAAAAGAAATCAGCCAAAACTCTGGACCTCCCCGAGTCTGATTCATCCAAATGGCTGAAGGTACCATGTTAACCTGTACCAACAATACTATACTGTACAATTATGAACACCATGGGACCATGCAGCCCTCATACCACTCAAGAAGGAGATGCATACTTTGGTATAAAAAATACAAATCAATATAAAAACAGCAGCAAATGACGCTGTGAAGATGTTGAAGGACACAGGTACAAAAGTATCTATATCCACAGTACAATGTGACCGATAGACATAACCTGAAAGGACGCTCAGCAAAAAAAAGCCATACCACAATCTAAAGCTACACACGGAGACAAAGATCTTACTTCTTAAAGAAATGGTCTGATGAAAGAAAAATTTAACTGTTTGCCCATAATGAGGCATGCAATCTGAAGAACATCATTCCAACCATGAAGCACGGGGGTGGCAGCATTATGTTGCGGGGGTGCTTTGCTCCAGCATGGACTGGTGCACTTAACAAAATAGATGGTATCATGAGGAAGAAAGGGCCTCCAAATGGCGCAGTGGTAACGTGCTCACCCTATCATCCGGAGATCGCGAGTTGGATTCACAGGTGATGCGGTAACTTCTCGCAGCCTGAGGTCTAGAGAGAGCTGATTGACCGAACTCTCTCAGAGGGGAGGGATAAGAGGTACTTAGTGCTCCCACATTAATTATGCACAGGGAGCGGATAGCGCTGTCCTCCGAGTGTGTTTTGCCGTACCCCAACGATGCCTGAGCAAGCAGTTCGAAAAGATGCGGTTGATAGTTTTTGGCCTTCACGACTAAGTGGTAGTAGTAGCCTTAATGTGGGAGCCCCCAGTGACGGGGAGGAATTGGATACGACTAAATTAGGGAGAAAATCGGGGAAAAATAAAAAAAAAAGAGGAAGATCAACATCTAAGCAACATCTCAAGACATCAGTCAAGAAGGTCAAGTTTGTTTTTTTAGAAATTAGTGCAATCATACATCCAAAGTTGTGGCATGATGGCTTAAGAAAAATAAAGTTGAGGTATTTTAGTGGCTCTGACCTCAATCCAATAGAAAATTTGTGGGCAGAACCGAAAAAGTATGTGCGAGCAGGGAGGCCTACAAACCTGACTCAGGTACACCAGTCCTGTCAAGAGGAATGGGCTACAATACCATCTTTTTGGTAATTGTTTTTGTTTAGCTAATATCTGTGTTAACTTCTGGTTTTAACCGTATATGCTGTTTGCCTAACCATTGCCTGCACCCTGACTAAGATTCTGTTTAATATGGTGCAACAAGTTTGACGCATGGGCAGCACCACAAACACGAGGCGAGGTCTTAGGAAAAAGGGGAATTTTATTTTTAAAAAATGGGGAAGATAAAGGGTTAAAGGAGGGAGGACGGAATAAAAAGGAAGGAAAGTATGTAAAGGAGGTGCGTGCACATGCAGGTCTGGTGGCAGTGCCCAGCTGACATGAGGGCACAGGATGACGTGCAATGGCGGAGAGCAGAGTGGCAGAGTGCGTCTGGATGGGCAGCATCTCCTGCGTCTCCATGGGAACTCTTCTTCCCGCTGACCTGGCCAGCCGGCCCCTCCTAGCTCTCCACTGGGCGCGGCCTCAGGCGGGAGTCCCTTTCGACGTCTGACGGCTGGGCGGCTGTCCCCACTGGGAACGGGAGCGTTAGGTGGATGTGCTGCAGCCTTTTTTTTCCTGTTCGGCGGCAAGATCTCGCAGACTGGCTCTACGCAGGACTGCGAGTGCCATGGGAGCTCGTGCGGCTGTCCTTCACGCGGCGATCAAACGACTACTTTTGGTTTCGTCCCCGGGGCGTATTACATCACCAACCTCGCATGCCACTCTTCCATGCACCTGCATAAGGGGAGGCCGCCTACCTAGTGAGTCTATAGAGTGAGCGAGGATCAATAACAGATTGCCGTGACATATAGTTTTACTGATTGCTACGATTAATAAAGCTCTGTCAACTGGCCTTTTCTTCTGACCTTTCTTTCTAAGTAGGTTAAATGATCTGAAAATAGAATAAAACAAAAGAATGAAATTGATAAATATGCCTGGAAATAAACTTGATGATCTTGTATTTGTTATATAACAACCACATAATAAGGAATATTTGATTGTTTTTTTTGTTTTTTTCGAAGTGAGTAAAAATGTAATGGTGACATGTACAGTATATGTACAGTATATGGAGATATTATGTGTAATGTGGAATTTTTTACACAGCAAATAGTGCTGTTGTTCTTGACCAGGTATCCAAAACTTTGATATCATACAAGTAGTCTATGGAAAAAAAAAAGCACAGTACCAGGTTTTGATGCCAACAGTTCTAGGAGTGGAAAAAGCCCTACAGACAAGTTTATATAATGACAGAGAAGACTTGGGTTACAGGAAGGTTAAGTGTGTCATTTGATATATATGTGTCCCCTTTTGTTGCCCCTCCAGGCATACACCAAGATGAAAACAATAATTGTTGGAAATGAAATCATACAAAATGTTGCTGGCATTGAAAGATTTTGCAGTAGACTGGGATCAATTCGAAAGAATGTGTTGATACCTCGGACCTCAGGACGACAGATCACATCCCAGCAAAACATACGACCGTGAGACCACGGCATCTATACAGTACATGGATCAAGCCTGTGCTTACATCTATACGACTTTGTGCTTTGTGTTCTCAGCATAATATAACAGTGAGTGCTGTCTAAATATCCACTAATCACTCCCTGTCCTCAGACTTCCCAACTCCCATGCATTTCATCCTGTTCCTTAAACGATGTGCCCAGTAGAAAGCCTGTTTTCTTAGGTTTGAAGTTAGAGTACTGCTTTGATGTGTGTTTTTCAGTGAAAAGACTGTGACCAAATCTATCTGTCTAACTAGTCTTGATATATCGCTGAATAAGCAAGGTCCGCAACAAGGGCTTGACTTATTAATACACAGTTGCCCTGCCTCACAAAGCTGATCCAGTCTCTTTATGATCAATGGGGCTAACTGGCCAGCCAGTATGGTCATGCCTTCCTACACACATGCTTAAAATGTTTTTTGGCTTTAAGAAATAATCAATATTCAGCATTTCTCAGAGGTTGTGAGTACTTACTTAGTAATTACTGCATATTTTTTTATTTATACTGCATCATCCAGTAATTTTTCAAGAATTACTGGATGATGATGATAGGAATAATAAAGCTACGTATTTCCCTGGCCCTTTGTAATATATACAGTACAGCACAAAACAAATTACTTGGATATAAAACACAAAATGTCTTTTGTTTAATATTTTTAAAAACATTTCACAAATCATGCACTTAAGGCTAGGAGCTATTTAAATAAATTTCCTGCTATAAAATAAACAATCTAAAAAAAGACTAATGTGACGGAGTTTGTACTGTATTGAAACAAGACAAAGACAGCAGACAGCAGAGAAAAGGAAACTGTGCAGCTCACAGTGTCCTCTCGGCCTCTGACGTTTTCGAAACTTTTTTGTGGCTTCTAAACCTCATGTCTCTGGCCTGCACTCACACTCTATTTATGCAAGAAAATAAAGCCGAAAAGTCGGCCCCTCCTAAATCTGTAAACTGCAATTAAGCTAAATTCCAAGTTTATTTCCAAATGCCATCCTTGCTCCAGACCATGTGAGACGCTGGATTCTAAAATTATCACACTATGGGTCAGGCAGCCCGTGAGAAGCCAGTCCATCTACTGTCCTCTCCAGGTCTCAAGCAGTCTGCCAGTGTGCTTACTCTGCTTACTCTTAAAGCTTAAGCACAACATGAGATACCAAGCTTATACACTGTATCTTTGCACAGATCAAGTTACTGTAAACAGGTCCGCTTCATATGAAGTAAGACAATAGAAGACAGTGTGTTAGAGTGTGAGTCAGTGAGTTCTGACTGTTTAATTTAGGACTACCAGAGGTCAACAGCTGGCTGTGCGCAAAGAAAAGAAAAGAAAAGAAAAGGAAAAAAAAAAGCTCTGTTACCTCCTGATGAAGCACTACACACCCTGTATTTCTCTCTCTACTTCAGTAAGTACTGGAACACTGTCCTAACTGGAGAGCTAAGAGCCAAAGACATGTAATCGGAACTGGCATAAGGAGCAATTTACAGCAGCCAATCCACCTACAGGCATGTTTTTTAGGGAGTGAACATTCAGAATACCTGGAGAAAACCCAGACAGACACAGCGAGAATGTTTTTTATTACAGGCTTATAATATTTTTTATGATGTTTACTAGGCTTTCCATCTAGGCATGTGATGTGTTCATGCTTACTGATATCTTCCACAAGGAATTTATTAGACCAACCTTGATGCACTGGTGTATCATTTTTCCAAAAAGCATGGGTGGGATACAATCACCTTAGAAGACTAATTACACACAACCTTGGCAAATCAAAATGGAAAAAGATGACATCACAGTTCGGAACAACAAAAACTAAAACATTCTAATCTAAAATAATAGTCAGAAAATGTGTTGGAAAGTCAGAAAAAGATCAGAGACTGCTGTTTCCCGTGGAGTAATCTATGCAGAATGCAGACAGACACACTTAATCCTGCTAGGGTTCAAAGCTGGACTACACATGTGTTGCCAACCTGCGCAAACACAACATATGGTCCATGATGCATACTTCACATGAATTGCTCTATGATTCACAGAGATTAGAGAGAGAAAGAGAGCGAGTGAGAGAAATGGACATACGGAAGATATATGTATAGTAGAGAGCTATTGAGTATTAAAAGCCAACAAAATATCAAATAACGCAAGAACAGTGTAAAATCTTTAACATTCTGCTGATCTGTTCATATCTTATGTCTCCAGACTTTGCAATATCAGCCATAATCACTCACTCTCACTCACTCACTCATCTTCTATACCACTTTATCCTGTATTCAGGGTATCCCAGGAGGCTTAGGGCACGAGGCAGGGTACACCCTGGACAGGGTGCCAATCCATCACAGGGCACACACACACACACACACACACACTCATTCACACACTACGGGCAATTTGGGAACGCCAAAACGCTTGCACGTTTTTCCTTGCCGCCCTCGGCTCCAGGTTGTGTGTTAGGGAAGGGACAAAAGCTATACATGCATAAATACATACATAAATCTAAACATTAAAAATACATATAAAAAATTTCTATCTGGTATGTGTGTTTCTGTAAAGCTGCTTTGAGACAATGTCCATTGTTCCAAGAGGCTACGTAAATAAAACTGACGTAAATTTGAATATGGTATATACTATAGTATAGTGTACTATGGAAAACTAGAGTATATACCATAATATACCATAGTATTACCGTGGTGCTTCAGACACTGCCATGGTAGGCACTAAAATATTATGGTACTTCAGTGGGTACCATAGTAGTACTATGGTATGTTCCACAGTATTTTGGGGAACACCATGGTACCTACAATGTTACTTCAGTAGATACCATGGTAGTACCATGGTTTGTACTATGGTTTGTACCACACCATAGTGAATACTATGGTCCTTATTCAGTACCACAGTGGCTATCAAATTTCAGCAGGTATCTAATATCATATGTTTTACTGTACCAAATAAAGTTAGTGCATACAGTACTACTAGTATGGTATAGTAGTACAGTCAGTACCAAATTCCTTTAAGGGTTTGAACATACACTATTGCATTTGTTTAATGCTTAAAAGGTTTAATGTAAAGACATACAGTACTATTGTACTATCCTATATAAATAGTATGGCACATGTACAATGTTGCTATTAAAAATGTTCTACATGTTTATGTTCCCTTATAGTATACTACAGGACATGTACCGCTTTACCAATGTATGAACCATGGTAGAATTTCTTATGGGTAGCATGTTTTGTCTATTTTGGGTATTTGCTTTCATTATTATGCCACTGTTTGGTCCGTCCATGTGCCATGCGGCAATATTGGGCAACAGATACCATTCCGTTCAAGGTTTATTCATTGTTTCTGTGGCAGTTACTTAAGGGGTCAAGTTGCAAGCTCGACACCTGATGGTTATTCACACACTACGGACACTTTGGGAATACCCATTAACCTAACCTGCATGTCTTTGGACTACGGGAGGAAACCGGAATCCCCAGAGAAAACCTACCAAGCACGGACACTCCATGTACACAGAGTTGGGAATCGAACCCACTGGAGATACCAGTGTTTACTGGGTTTTATTAATTTAAAGGTTTTCCCTAATATCTCAAAACTAATCAAAATGTTTCTTGAGTTAGATAATATTATGTCATAATATGATGATGACAATGTTATTATAGCAAAGTCTTAATAGTATTAGACACCCTGTGTGAAAACATACAGTAGATTCATCACTGTTATACCGGACACTCGACCCAATTATGCTCACGACCCATAAACCGTATTATTTAATATTGCTTTAAACCATGACTTAATATTTTTGTAACACACATTCTTCATAGAATCTTAATAAATCCTGAACGCACACTGCAGAGTCCTGTTGTATTAAATGCTTCTGTTCATAGTTATTATGCCACGAACATCAAAGTGCTCTTAGGTTAATAATCATTAATAATGAGCAGAGACCTAGTGAAATGTTTGCTAAATCAAGCCATCAGTCGTTAAATCTTAGTGAAAAACGAGCACGAGTCTGTGATGTGGTAAACAGCTGCAGACCCGATGAGCTCACTCTTTAAGGGAGTACAGCGTTCTGATGAATGAAGATGCTGTGTCCAGACAGAGGAGCAAGGCCAGCACTGCGGCAGATCCTGGGAAAGGTCACTGTTGGCCAGAAGCATGTCCAAACTCAATAGGGTCGTAGCCCCTGACTCATCCACGCTCTATATAATCACAGAGTTCACCAAACAACAACTTGCACCGAGTGAGTCACTCTCAACTCTCATCACATGCCAGAATATGCACAATATGGACAGTGAAGGTTCATATCAAACGCAAACACAGAAAGTGTTTAGTCTAGAACTAGGCTTAATCTGTGTTTGTAAAACTGTCATTAGTTTGTAAATTCACCAAAATATCTAGCAAGCAAATGAAAACTGCTTTACTCTAATAACCAACTATTTTGTTTATGCCTATGAAATTACATCGTGGCCTTGACACAGAGAACTCGATGTCCTGCCTGTTAATTCAACAGACAGTTATTAAACATATACAATGTTTTCAGACATGTGAAAAGGCTAGCGGGTATTCACATCTGTGCCCCAGATTCCTCCGGAATTATTACAATTTAAAAAGCAGAAGGTAGAAGACAGAGGGTGGACAGATTCATTATATGGATACAATGATGACCAGAACAAACTGTCTGTCTTTCCATTAGCTCATGTGGGGGGACACAATCATGGGTTTATACTCACATGCGGTTCTTCGCTCTCAGCAGCCCATTAAATGTCTGTTCGGGACATCAGGGATGTTATTTACAGGCAGTGGATCAAATCCTGAGCTGAAGGATCTCCCTGTATGGTACAGAATAAAATACAAAACACAAACATTAATCATCGAGTTATAGTCAGCAGGGATGAAACTACCTGGATGCTCCATTTGAGCTTGATAGTCACAGACACATAGTGTGGTGAGTTAAAGCTACGAACAGTTTCCACTCACTGGGCCAAATTCTGTCGAATAAACAAGAAAAGCCCATGGCGGATTTATGGCTAAAACTATTCACCAAATGTGTGTTGGATGTAAGACAAATTATATTTACTCCAAGATAAGATGGCTGGGTTTGAGATTTAGACAGCACTGCTCATTTCAAATCATTTACCTTCATTTAGCTAATCTGTTTATGACACATGGAAGGCATAGTTCTGATAATTACTGTGGTTACCGGATTGGCCCTGAGCGCAAAAACTATCAGGCTACAGCCCCGAAATGGAAAGTCGTTTCATATAAACAATAGCAATTTCAGTTGCTGTAATATAATTGCGGCTTTTTTCGTGTTTTAGCGAGGTATGTATAAGCATAAGCATAGCAGGTTAACCCTCTAAACTCCAAGTAGTTTCTGGGTGTTTCTTTTTAACCTTTAATCTTTATCTTTATTCGTCTACATCACAGGGCACACACTCATACTGTACAACCAGCCAACAATGCATGTCTTTGCACTAAAGGAGGAAACTGGAATACCCAGTGGAAACCAACCAGAACACAACAAGAACAGGCAAACTTAATGCACAGATATCTGAGATTCAAACTCAACCCCCAACCCTGGATGTGCAAGGAGACAGTGCTAACCACTAAGTACTACAATACTGCTTAGTATCATTTACTTTCAACATACTGTACAGTAGAAGTCATTTCCATTTCCTAGCAGATCTCAAACATGGATCTCAATGATGTGATTTGCCAGCAAGGCAAAAAAAGAAGTTATGATAAAATTAAAAACAGTTGCTTTGCACATACAAAAGCACGTGCTGAAGTAAAATAAAGACCCATAATTACACCCCCCCTCCCCCCCACACACACAATTTTATAGACTACAAATTTAAAACTAAATAGATTTTAAACTGAGTTTAAAGCAGTAGCATAAGGGACACTGGCATCCTCTTGGGTACTACATTTGATGATTTGTAATTTAGTGGTGAGATCTTAACAGTGTCTCTCTAGTGTCTTGGCAACATTTCTGAATGCAGACCTTTTAAAGCTACAGTTGACAGGGATGATGGCTTCCATGTGTTACAGCAGTATGTGAGCTAACGCATCATTACCATTGTTTCAGGAGGAATACAGCTGAAAAATAAGGCAGAGAGGACCACACTACTACTGATGAGAGCTGGGTGATATAATGTTACACTGTAAAAAATATCATGATTGTCACTACCATTTTTTCCCCTGAAACATTGTATGCTTCATGCTACAGTAACTTGTAACTTTTTAGTTGTCTTTAAATAACACACAAGTGATTTACGTAGGAAATCTTCAATTTGCTGCAAAGTGTCTAAAAATTGGTGGTTTATGTAACAACCACAGCAGCAACCTCATTTCCCCTCTCGTCTGTTCCAACCATATCGGATGTATACTAATCAACGGACTGTTCATTTGTCATTTACAGTTACATTTAGGCATTTGGCAGACGCTCTTATCCAGAGCGACTTACATTTTTATCTCATTATACATCTGAGCAGTTGAGGGTTAAGGGCCCAACAGTGGCAACTTGGTGGTTGTGGGGTTTGAACCTGGGATCTTCCGAACCGTAGTCCAATGCCTTAACTACTAAGCTACCCCTGGCCCACAGATGTCATCATCTGCAGCTGTTTCGCATTGGTTCATGCCTTAAGTTAGATGGTTTTTATGCTTGAATGATTCATAGGTCACTGTGTGGCAAGAAACATTCCTCTGGAACTGGTCAGGTACAGGGACTGAATGAGAGCCAAAAACTTGCCAAAAAATGAGAGACGAAAAAGCCTGGAGAACTTTTCCTCAGGACTATAGTGTCACGGAACGTCAGGTCACGCCCATGGCGTGAGCCAAGTCATAATCACCCACGAATCCTCTCCACATTCCATTCCACAACTTCCGTTTTGCCGCCTCATTCGCCGGCATTGCTCCAGATTTCATTAATCAGTTTCACTCTATAGTATATAACTCGCCCACGAACAACCATCCCTTGCCGAATTATTGCGTGCTTATAACATAGTGTTCATTTACGTCTATACCAAGTGTTTTTGCTCTTTCATGCTGTCGACCCTTTTTTGTCCCCGGATACGTTTTTGCTTCGCGATTTGGATTATTCTATACGCTGACAGATATACCGACTTTGTTCTTTCGCTTCTGTTTCTCGACCGTGACGCTACCTCAATCTCCGGGACAATCACTACTCGGATTAAAGGTGTGTTTTCTGTTCCAAGTTTAATCACCAGCGCTTCAATCCATGATCAGCTCTCACTCTTTGCATTGGATACGACATACGCTCAGCACCCTTTGATCCCCGATCCCTTTGCATGCTGCTGTTAACCTGAGCGTTGGATTCGGCACGCGCGCTGCTTCTCTTATCCCCAAACATTGATCTTCAGCCCCTATCTACTCATACTGCTGCCCACCTCTGCTTTCGCCACAATTGCTGATTTTGTGCTTAAGTTTCTCTGTTTTCTTGATCATATTCCTCATTAAAATCATTAAACTCAGTCTGCTTTTCTGTTGTGTCTGCTTTTGGGTCCTCCAAGCCTGTGTTGCATAGTCAGTGCCTTGTGACAGAATAATTCGGCCAACATGGACCCAGCGGATTTAGATAAACTCAGGGCCACCGTGGAGGTGCTTCAGACCTGAATGGACTCATGGATTTAGCAGGTCGCATCGATGCACGCCTCCGACTCTGGCGCCAAGAACGCACCAGACCCCTGGTAAGAACGAGACCAACCACACCCTCACAAACTACCGATCCCCCTGCCGAGCCTATGCAGGTCGATCGTACCCGTATCTCTCTTGAGGAACGCCAACGTCGGCGGGATAAAGGGGTCTGCTTCTACTGCGGCCAAGTAGGCCACTTCCACCTTCAGTGCCCGTTAAAACAAAAGGCCCTCAAATGAAACTGGGAGTCTTGGAGGACCTCTCTCAAAGGAATCTCTCAGGTCAACGCTCCTTGCTTCCTGTCATGATCATCTTCAAGAACAAGGCCCAACCACTCAAAGCTCTCATAGAGTCTGGATCTGACCAAGACCTGATGGGCGCTGCTACAGCTAGGGAATTAAGAATATATTTTCTGCCCGTGGACACCCGTGGCCTGTCAGTCCAGGCCGTCGACGGAAGTTCTCTACCATCCATCACTCGCCGCACTCCCCCTCTTACCCTGAGAATCTCAGGCAACCATGTTGAAACCATCTCACCCTGTTACAGAGGAAGAATTTCCAGACCTTTCCAACATTCCATCCGAATACAGTGACCTCCGACAAGTGTTCAACAAGACACGTGCTCTTTCTCTGCCGCCCCACAGACCCTACGACTTGTATTGTAGGGCTCTTGTATTCCCTTTCGGCCCCAGAGAGGGAGGCCATGGATAAGTACATCACTAAGTCACTGGCGGCAGGGTTCATCCGACCCTCATCCTCACCGGCTGGAGCCGTTTTCTTTTTTGTGGACAAGAAGGACAAGTCCCTTCGTTCCTGTATCGACTACCATGGTCTGAACACCATCACTATCAAGAATCGCTATCCCATTCCCCTCATGTCCACTTCGTTCGAACTTTTGCAAGGAGCATGCGTATTCACCAAACTGGACTTGCGGAATGCATATCATCTGGTGAGGATAAGGGAGGGGGACGAATGGAAGACCGCCTTGTGGCGGCTGAGCTCCTGAATATCAAAACACGGGTAAAGAGAGCGCTCGATCAGGAACCAGGTCCGAGCAACGTCCCCCCCCCCCCCCCCGGTCTTCTCTTTTGTCCCGACGTCTGTCCAATCTCAAGTGTTGGAATGGGGACATAGCTCCCAAGTTGCCTGCTACCCTGGGGTAGCCTGCACATTTCCCTTCTCCAGCAACGATTTTGGTGGCCTTCTATGAAGAACGACGTTCTGGGGTTGTTGCAGCATGTGATACCTGCTTAAGGAATATGTCGAGCAATAAACCTCCTGCTGGTCTTCTGAGGCCGAAACTTCTTAAAAACCAACTTCTGTCAGCCAAGGAGACCGCAAAATTGATGATTCTCCATGTCTTCCGCCTGCATGGTCTACCCTCCGACATCGCCTCTGACCGTGGCCCCCAGTTCTCAGCAGAATTCTGGAAGGCATTTTGCAGACTGATCGGAGCGACACCCAGCCTGTCCTCTGGCTATCACCCTCAGTCAAACGGGCAGACTGAAAGACTTAGCCAAGAACTGGAGAAGGCCCTAAGGTGTACGGCGTCCCATGATGCAACTACTAGGAGCAGAACACTTCCCTGGATAGAGTATGCGTACAACTCACTACCAACCTCTTCCACAGGCCTCTTTCCCTTCCAATGCTGCTTGGGCTATCAGCCATCCCTGTTCCCATCCCAAGAAGAGGAGATAACAACCATCCCTTGCCGAATTATTGCGTGCTCATAACCTAGTGTTCATTTATGTCTATACTTACATCTAAGAGTTTTTGCTCTTTCATGCGCCTATACCAAGTGTTTTTACTCTTTCATGCTTGAACCTTTTTTGTCTCCAGATATGTTTTTGCTTCGCGATTTGGATTATTCTATACTATACGCTGACGGATATACCGGCTTTGATCTTTTGCTTCTGTTTCTCGACCACAACTCTGCCTCAATCTCCAGGACAATCACTACTCGGATTAAAGGTGTGTTTTCTGTTCCAAGTTTAATCACCAGCACTTCAATCCATGATCCGCTCTCACTCTTTGCATTGGATACGACATATGCTCAGCGCCCTTTGATCTTCGATCCCTCTGATTGCTGCTGTTAACCTGCGCATCGGATTTGGCACGCGCATAAGCCTGGATCTTCACACAGCCACTTTTCTCTCTGCGCATTGGACACTGCACGCGTGCTGCTTCTCTCATCCCCAAATATTGATCTTCAGCCCCTATCTACGCACACTGCTGCCCACCACTGCTTTCGCCCCAATTGCTGATTTTGTGCTTGAGTTTCTCCGTTTCTTTATCTGGCATATTCCTCATTAAAATCATTAAACTCAGTCTGATCTGTTGTGTCTGCTTTTGGGTCTTCCAAGCCTATGTTGCACGGTCAGTGCCTTGTGACATATAGTAGCAGTCAAAAAGCAAAAAGTTTAGATACACCTAGTATTTCCATTATATTTTCTGATTTTTATTTCCTTTTACATTTTAAAACAATACTGAAAGCATTCAAAATATACAGTAATCTCCTCTGAACGGTTGATATTGAGATGTGTCTGCTTCTTATGCTGTGTAAAGCCTTCCTAATGGCTCTAATCTGAGGAGCTGTTAATAATGATTTTGAGGTTGGTAACTGTAAATGAACTTCTCCAATGCAATTGAGGTAAGTTTTGAAGTTTTGATCTTGCTTTCCTGGGATGGTCTTCATTAGAGCCAGTTTCATCATGGTGTTTGATGGGTTTTGCAAATGCACTTGACACAATACTGTTCTTGCAAGAACTAATCCAGAACAGCTGACCTTCCTGTTTAAAATAACAACTGACTGTGGTTGTTTCTTGTTGTAAATTTATAATCTAATGCCATATGTGTTATTTCATAGTTTGGAAATCTCCAGTATTGTTCTAGAACGTAGAAAATTAATCCTGACTTTTGACTGGTACTGTATATTGAAAATTACAAGAAGGTCTGGCTCTTCAGAAGCAAGGTATGAAGAAATAAGTGGTGGTTCAAGACTGGTGCACAGGACTGTACATATGAATGTCTCGAAATATTGTGATATAACAAAAATACACTATCACCCATCCTAATACCGATATCTATTTGATAACTAATAGTCATACTGGATGTATTGTATAAAAATATTCCATTTCCTTAAGATTTTATCCAAACTAGAGAAAAACAACTCCAGCATAACACTGAGCAACTGAGCGTTAAGGGCCTTATTAACATTGAAAAGTGTTTTTTTTTTTTTAGTGTCAGTCCTGGCATTTGGATCAGAACCTTCCAAGCTGAGCTATTAGTCTTACAGTACTTCACATTCCTCAAAGAAACTAACAGGAGCTAACAGTAAACGGGTGTAGTTACAAGAATAAGGAATGTACGGCTGGACCACAATTTCTCAGTCCCGAGTTGCCTTGGTGCCCAAAGCCTGACATTTTGGAATGCCATTCCACATTGTTGAGCATTGTGAAAGCTGCTAATGACCCTAAAACACTAAACATCTAAAAAGTCGCTAATAGGCATTGTAGGCCTTTTGGGAGAAAAGCTTAATTGTGCAATAAGGCCGCTGTTATCCCACGGTGTAAATCTGCATCAAGTAGCATCTCAAATCTGGGAGTGAACTGAAGGTGACATAGAACCTTTTTGTGACTTCTCTGCAAGTCAGGAGTACATGGAGATCATGCTGTTTCAGAAGCAGCTGTTTGGAATCTTCTGTTCACCGTAGTGATTTACTGATTACTCTTCCCAGGATTAGTTCTTCACATTACCATAAATACTGATTACAAAGCTGCGGTCAAAGCTCGGGCAGAACTATGGACATAATTCGGTTAAATATTATAAATTTGCTTGTTACACATACACTTTCTCGATTTCAAAAGATTTCATAATTAGTGATAGCAGTGTGAAACAATTCTAGAAAACTACCTTTTTTTAATTCTCACACACACACACACACACACACACACACACACACACACACACAATGTACTTTAAAACTTGGCATCATCAGTTACATTACTTAAAGAATCAGTAGTTCTGGGTATTATTGCCATTAATCTGTTTGGACATGTGTGCTTAAACTCCTGAATCAGACCCTTGCCCTTAAATTCACCCCGGCCGCCAGAAAGGCTGTAAAGTGAAGTGTTTGAGGGTAAACAAAACCCTGACTGTTGGAGTGCAAAGAGAGTCCCATGCTGTAAAACAGGAGTGTGATGAAGGCCAAACAATGCCAGGCTAAAACTAAACAGATTACTCTGGCTCCCACTAGGTGCAAATCAACAGGTCTCTGCATTCATCAGTCACAAGGACACCGCTGGCCCAGATCCCTTGTTTCAGTGTCAGATTCATTCTACATACAGTACTGTGCAAAAAAATAAAAAATAGGCACCATATTATATGCTGTACCAATTTTGTTATATATGTTTATCATGTCTGCATACTGTAATTATGTACAAAGTTACCAGAAGAACTCATATTCTCCAGCATGCTCAGTAAAACCTAACAACTATCTTACTTATAGTACTGTGCAAAAGTCTTGGGGACATACAAAAATATGGCATAAGCTAAATATGCTTTGAAAAATTTTCTGCATGAAAGAAATTTCTATAAAGAGCAATAAAGAGTAATAAAATAAACAGTCAATATTTGTAGTGGAAACAGGAGTTTTAGACACAGATTTGTGCAGTTTTATAAGAAAACAGTTGTTAGGTTTTACTGAGCATGCTGGAGAATATGAGTTCTTCTGGTAACTTTGTCACACTCGCTCCTTTCTATTTTTATGCAAATCCCAGGAGCGTACATTAGGCTTTTGTTTCCATCTGAAAACTGATTCTTGTACTATATATTTTTTTCTTTACAGCTATGCATATATTCTCCTGTAATGTTATTTATTTATTACTTTTTAAATAATATATGAAATACTGAATGATTTTGTACATAATTATGCAGACATGATAAACATGTATAACAAAACATTAAAGCCTACATTTATTTTTTTTTATATATTTTTTTCTTTTTAACCCCAGAATCCACAGAGCTAAATTCAAACCCTGACCTTTAAAGAAATGAACAGCACATGTGGTTCTGCTGTGAATGAGAAATGTAAAAAAAAAAATTTTTAAAAACGAAAAGGGATGGATATTGACAAAACATCCCCTTTAACAGTGATCACATTATATACACTCGATTCATTTAACCCTGAGGTTAACCCCATATGTCACAAAAACACTGGCACACTGGTATATCTAATGAAAAAAGAGAGAAAGAGCCAAAAACAAGCAAAAAAAAAAAAAAACTCTGAAAAGGATACATCCTGGAGTGGTTAATTAATCACAGTCAAAGCAACACATCGACATGGTTGCTCTGTCTCACCTCTGGAATCCCCTCTCACCCACATGCTCCCCTAGAGTCTCTGCCTCACTCCCACACCTTGGCCCTGTAATAACCAACCAAAGCATGTGCTCATCATCTCTGAGACTTTCACCACGATAACTAAACTAATGATGATTCCCCAGTACCTCTGCAAAGCACTACAACACTATGTTCAACTAGAGTTTGGACATCGCTGCTTACACCAGATGATTCCAACGCCATGGGGATGCACGACATCATGAGGAATATTCCCATCTCTGATCTGTTGACTCACTGTGAGTGTTTATTGGTAAATTTAGGCTTTTTCTCACAATAGATGAATCACTGTCTGAGAAAAGTGCACGCTTAGGGGTCTCGTCTTGTGCTTTCCTTAATTACGTGTGGGTAGTATTTGATTATCTATGACTCAGCCATGCTAGATAAAGGAGTGGGAAAGGAAAGCATTTGGCCCAGTAAACAGGGACTAAAAAATACCCCAAAACCAAAACCAACAAGGCTGGTAAGCTCATTGGTGAGGTCTCAGCATGCATTTAGGCACATTGGACTCAAGGCTCAATAAACATGAGTTGGGAATAAAAGGCTTAACTAAAAGACCACGCTGTGTGGACTAGATGCCGATAACACGATAATTACAAAAGATGAAAGAAACTTCCGTTTCTAAGAAGAAAAAAAAAGTGGCCACAATGAGAAGGCATGTCACTTATATGTATCACCACCCAAAAGGTAATGCTACAGGGCATTCCTTGATGGACAGCACCGCATTTGATCATTGGTAAAAAGTGAACCTCCCAGGCAGCTACAAGTAACAACATGATGCTTAACCCAGCTTTAGAAGACGACACACACATTAATCCATGTAACTATGTGTGTGTGTGTGAACGTGTGCGCGCATTTGGAAAGTTCCCTTTAAAAAAAGCTCGCACATGGTATGAAATCATGTGTCTGATGCTTTTATACCCCTTATTGTTTCAGCTTGCATTTGAACTTTGCTTTATTCCCTCAATACAAAGCAGCACCACTTTCAAAGTCTTAGGGCCAATAAATGCCTGAGAATAAAGATTTCTACTTATTGTTAAAAAAAGAACAGTGAATTATTTCCAGGAGATGTCTAATGCGTTCCGTACTGCTTTGGTCTTTTCAAGCCATCTTAACTTGCAGCAGGGTCTCTAAACACCTTTTTCCAGTTCCTTGGCTGCTGTTAGTTTTTGTCCCACACTGTCAGTCATTCTTCTCTTCAACATTCACAAGGTTTTATTTTACTGATCTTTTTTGCCCAAAACTGTCTGGCAATGTACAGTTTCTGATTTTGGACTTACATTAAAAGGGAGAAAAAAAATTTGCTGTGCAAAAGACACAGTTGGGTGAAAACATTTCCATTCCTCCTACTGTATAAATATATATATACAGTACAGGCCAAAAGTTTGGACACACCTTCTCATCTATCTGTCAATGTGTTTTCTTTATTTTCA
>JAQMYL010000012.1:15000660-15013587 GCA_030014365.1 Clarias pachynema | reverse complement strand
ATTTCTTTACCCGCCCCAACCCGACCCGCGGGTTACCCGCGGGGTCCGCGGGTTAAAAGACGACCCGCGCATCACTAGCTCCAATGTATGAAATGTAAAGATATTGTTGAAAGAGCAAGTCCTGACCAAACCTACAGACAAAATCTTTATTATTTTTTTCATAGAAATAATACTTAGCAAACTTTGGAACCTCCCCGCTTCATTTTCCTAGAAACCTAAAGACAATCTGGAAGTATTTCTGGAAGATAAAGTGACCTGCGACTGTGCAGCAGGTCAAACTCAGTAGCAGCCCAGGAACGGTTATACTGTATATTTCCTTTCACGGTTTTTCACATTTAGTAAATAGTAAAAGTCTATACTTCAAAAGATGTGTATGTTTTGAAGCAGTGGGTAAGGTCACATAAGAATGTAAACCCTGTGCAACTCTTATACACTTCTGTATCTGCTTAGACATTTTGTAGACATACAGCATTACCTTTTTTCCTCATAAATGGAATGTACGGAAAAGTCAAAAACAAAAAAAGAAAGAAAGAAAGCGCTAGAGAGGAATAAAAGCAACCATGTGCTTTAGTAATCTAGATGTAAACAGATCTACTTCACTTCTCTCTCTCTCTCTCTCTCTTCAAATGACAATGGCCCTTTTCATGGCACCAGTCACCCATAGCCCATGCTGACGCGCAGGTCACGGCCCCCCTCTTCAAAGCATGGTATGTCTGCAAGACTCATTATTACCTTCCCATGCTGTGGCCAAGAGCATGTTTCCACTGGCCGAGCAAATGGGAATTACAGCGTTCTAATAAAGACGGGGATATGTGACACCAGAAACACTGTGGGATTAAACTCAACTGCCTGCATAATTAGGCTCAAATTAACACCAGTCAAAAGAGGAGACTTTGTGAAGAATGGATGTTTGTGTATGTACATGAACAGTCATGTCAGGTTTGGAAGTTACTGAGAATCAGATAAAATATGATAATCACAGAAATCGGGGGTCACGATGACCATGCAGTCGGCCTAAACCCCCTTCCGCTAGAAATAAATAGGCGAATAAATAAATAAATAGAAATGCACCATGGCTGTTGTGGGAATTTCACCTTTCTGGGATGCAAGTTTCCACTTCCTGGAAGATGCTTATACAACTAGTTCTAGGTCAAGGACTTCTGGTCATGCGTGGCTAGAGTACTTCCTCATACCAAACGTCCTCATACCAAACGTCCTCATACAGTTGTGCAGTTAAAACAGTAGCTGGAGATGTTATTGCTGAAAATAAAAAATTTTAAAGTTAACTTTAATACCATCTTCTGAATCCTGACAGCTGCAATTTGACAGAGTATTCACACTTCAATACAGAACCCTTACAGGAGTCAGTGGAACCAAAATACAAAACTAAAAAAAATCCCTGACGTTAATTTCATACACAGCTATGGCCGTTTTCTATCACTGGTGCTGGAATGTTTTCACACCCAAGGTTTTAACAGTGTGCCTACTGTAAGATCCACACACACACACACACACACACACACACACACACACACACTCAGTTTGGGGTCTAAAACAAATCAAATGTTGTTAGTCTTTCCCATGAGCACACAGGACACACTTATATTTACTGTACATACACACGAGTGCCAAACGCGCACATACATGTTTATAGAGACATTGGAAACGCACATGTTTATACACACGGAGTAGTAATTAATGACATGAGACGTAACACAGATAGACTTTAAGCCTTCGGTGCATTTCCTGATGGAAACCTGTGATCTGGAATCTCATTCATAAAACTAGCACACTGGCATCATTGTTGGAGCGGTGCATGTGTGAACCTCCTCAGTAGATCATATTCATAAGCGAAATTCAACCTAAAATGCCAGCACTTCCACTGGTACAGCATTCTACCAGTACTATATTGTACTGACTGCAGAAGAAAACTCTAAATGAAAGTATTTGTCGGACCATCTGGTCAAAAGATTTTACATTACGTATATGCATTATATTAAGTCTTATCTATTTATTCATCTTCAATAATCACTTTATCATGATCCACAGAGGATCCACACTGGGTGGATACTATTTTATCACAAGGAAAGTATTATCCAGTTAATCTGTTCCACAGGAAAAAAAAAAAAAAAAAAACACTGATGCATTTACACACAGTTTTACAGTATGAGTCATTACAAATCGGCTAGTAAATCTCAGGCGATTACTCAACGAACTGATATCCAGCTTGTAATTAGCTCGTAAAAAGATAAAAGATAAAGAAGATTTGATCTGATCAGAAACATGATCGCTTTTGATTAAGGCTTAGTTTTTGGAAATAATTGAACTGTTGAAGTACGGATCATAGATAAACTATTCTTTGGACATTAGCACATAAATAAATAAATAAATAAATATATGAAAAAACCCTGAATAGCTTCTTTATGGTCAGTGGATCAACTGTGGTTTCCAAAATCCAATCAAACATTATTTGAATCACATTATTTGAATCTTTTATCTATACACTCTTTCTATGGCAAACCACTGAATTGATGCAATGCCTTGAAGCAATGGACTAACTGCGTGTTTCAGAAGCTTAAGCAACATCTTCTCATCACTGCTGAAAACGAAACCCTAATCTAAAGCCGTGTGCAGAACCAAATCCTACACCTTTTCTATAAGCCGATTGTCTCCATGTGCGAAGCGTGTGCATGTGAAGTATGTATACATCAGTCACACATGGAAGAATCCATTAGCGTTTACCCGACCAGAGAGCCATTAACACACGCCACAGGCTTCCACCCCTGTACCAGGACCTTATAGGACCCGTTAAAAAGCGATGTGTGGCCTAGAGCCAGGCACAGACGCTCAAAAATCACCCGTCAGATTTCACAGGCCATCAGTCTGACAGATATAATAAGTAATGTTGCGTGATGATATCTGTAGGTGGATGTACTCTATGTGCTACTGCTTGTTCCATGAAAAAAGATTTCACAGGACAGGACTTACTCGCCCCCTGAAACTTCTACTCTTTTTGAGTTCTTGTTATAAAATTCTCATTAAATGATGCAATGAAACTCTAACTGGTTAGACATTACACAGTTAGTTACGTAAAGCAGTCTGTTTCAAAAGCATTTTAAACCCATTTTCTTCACAATTGCCTGTTCCTAACAACCATCCATCACCTATAACACCCTTATTATTTTTAAAGAGCAAATACTTACTCGTGCTTTCTGAGAGAAAGAACGTTAACAACACCTTTTTGTATACATGAAAAGACATACTGTATGCCTCTAATTGGCTAGTGTCAAGAGAAGAAGGCATTCCTTTCTACATATGGAGAAGCCAATTGTGCTCTCTTGGGCTCAAGGCCAAAGCACTGGCACTTTAAACAAACTGAACAGAGAATCTAACAACAACAGTACAAATAGATTGTTGCACTGTTAGAGTACTGAATATGTAGAACGTGCTCATCTGGGAAAACTTATATATGGTAGAACTGACAACATAGAATTCTATAGTTTATCTAGCATTTAACTGTAGAAATACTGGTTACTTCCAAAAATCTTCATTCAAAAACTTCATTCAAGGAGAACTTGAGCTTGACTTTATTTGCTATTTGCACAGATACAGGTGTACAGACAGTGGTGTGAAAAAGTGTTTGCCCCCTTACTGAATTCTTTTTTTTTTTTTGCATGTTTGTCACACTTTAATGTTTCAGATCATCAAACAAATTTAAATACAGTATTAGTCAAAGATAACACAAGTAAACACATCATTCAGTTTTGAAATGAAGGTTTTTATTATTAAGGGAAACAAAATCCAAAACTATATAGCCCTGTTTTTGAATTTCTTTGGATCTCGGCATGTTGTCTAGCTTTTGAGGATCTTTTGGTCTACTTCACTTTGTCAGGCAAGTCCTATTTAAGTGATTTCTTGATTGCCAACAGGCGTGGCACTAATCAGGCTAGAGAAATATGGCTTTTTCACACAGGGCTATGTAGTTTTGTATTTTGTTTCCATTTAATAATAAAAAAAATTATTTAAAAACTGCATGTGTTTACTTATGTTATCTTTGACTAATATTTAAATTTGTTTGATGATCTGAAACGTTAAAACGTGACAAATATGCAAAGAAAAATAAGAAATCAGTAAGTGGCAAACACTTTTTTTTTTACACCACTGTAGGTAGGTAGATAGGTAGATAGATAGATAGATAGATAGATAGATAGATAGATAGAGTAGGAAGTTAGGTAGGTAAGTAAATAGATAGATAGAATTTTCTGATCCTGTGAGAGAAATTATTGCGTTGCAGCAGCAGCAGGTTACACAAAGTGTAGTAAGGGGGATAGAAGAAAAAAAGGGGGGGGGGGGTAGCGGCAGAATGTAATTGTGATTTAATTAATACAGTATTGCAGATAATGATATATAGAGAAACCAGAGTGCGATAAACTGCTGATCCAAAATAAGAAAAAGAGATGAAATGTGCACCAAGATGTTGCCCAATAGGATCCCATACAAGGTACGACAAGTATAAAGATTGATTTTGCACAGATGAACTACTTATTATTTATAACTTTGACAATTTATTTGTAGTTAAGTGTTGTATTGAATAATGATACGATTTATGATCCATGTTGATAAAGTAGACTGATAAGAGTAATTTAGAGTTTAAGGTATTGGGGGTGAATGTCTTTAAGAACCGATCTAATGGCTTCTGTGAAGAAGCTGTTGGTGAATCTACACTTGTTTGTGCTGATGCTCTCTGGTCTGACGTGTCACAAGGATGTCTCTGAGGATGGTAGAATCTTTATTTCTGCAGTGCTATGTGTAGTGTCCAAGTGGGCAGGAAGGGGCAGTGGAGGGCATGGACTAGCCGATGATCCTCTCTGCAGTCTTATTGACTCTCTGGAGGGCCTCTACTGACTGTGTGTGGCATTTCCATACCACACACTGATCCCTCTGGTCAGGATGCTTTCAATAAGAGCTCTGTAGACCTGGGTGAAAGGCTGATCTCCAAGTCCCTCTTTTTAAGCAGCCGTATAAAGTAGAGCTGGTGTTGGGCTTTCTTCATTATGGCTGTGGTGTTGGCTTGTCAGAGAAGGTTCCCAGAGAAGTGCAGGCCCAGGAGCATAAAGTTATCAACCCGTCCTACTTCAGCATCATTAATAGTCAGAGACTGTAGTCCCTCTACAGCGATTCCTGAAGTCCAGAATGAGCTCCTTTGTCCTGTCTGTGTTTAGAACAAGTTCTATGTTTAGTTCTATATTCAATAGTTAGTACTCCACTTTTACTTCTAACAACATGATAAAAATCATCTGATCATAGTGGGTCTTTGTTTTAGGCAAGTAAAGATCTCAGATCAACCACAACATAGACCTTTTTTTACCGAGCCATTATTTATTTAAAACAATGATGCCAAAAAGTAAAATAAAATGTTGGCAATACTTAGTTCCCTTTACTACTTCAACAGGATTTATGAGAGTAAGTTGAAGCCAGGTGCTGCTAATCATCAGCCCTTGATCATCAGCAGGTGTGCAGATCTCTATAAAAGCAAAAGTTTTGGCAGTTTGCTCTAAGAGAAGCAACAGTCTTAGAGAAGCAACAATTGCTTCTCTAAGACCGCTGCTTATGTCTTTCTCTCTTGGCATTGCGTTAACACACACCTGAATGCAACGGTCTTAGAGAAGTCATTGTTGCTCCACATAACTCTGGAAAGGCTTATAAAAGCATTTCCAAACAATTTGGAGTTCAACATTCTAAAGACAGCTAAAGCTTGTTCGAAATTGGGTCATGCAACAGGATAATAATCTGAAGCACGCCAGTAAATCTACATTAGAATGGCTGAACAATAAAAGAAGCAAGGTTTTTTAAAAGGTCTACACAAAGTCCAGACCTCAACCCATTTGAAATGCTGTGGCGAGACCTTAAGACAGCTATGCATAAGCAAATACCCAAAAACCTCAATAAAAACGAAATAATGTTAAAAAGAAGAATGGATCAAAATTCCTCCACAAATGTTGCGAATTTGCAAGTCATAGAGGAAACGATTATTTCAGGCTATTGCTGGTAAACGAGTGGTTTGACTTTTGGGCTTAAGTTTTGTTAAATAAATAATGTCATGGTGAAAAAAGTTATACTTTGTTGTTCGCCTGAGGTTGTATTTGTCTAATACTAAGACCTGCAATAATCAAATGATTTTTATGTTTTCACACAGATTTAAAAGAAGGGATACTCTTGAAACTTTTGAACATGACTGCAAATGGATCCTTGTATTCCACCAGTAAGTGGAATAATTGCATAAATGGAATAAACATGCATCATGTAAACACCTTAGTCGCAACAGTCTGACCCTCATCTAGGCTCATCGGAATGATTATCTGACTTTGATAATCTGTTCAATAGGTAAACATTTGATCTGATTGTTTCTCTCTTGTTGGAATAAATATGTTCTTTCGGCGCATGTTTTCCCCAGGTGGGGGTAGCATTAGGTGAGAGGGAAATTTTCTTTCCATTCCTGATCAGGAAACTCTGTGAGAACAATTCTGAGAACAGCTGTGTTTACTTTCATCCACTAGTTTCTGGCTGAGGAAGGGGCACTGATTGGCTCCTCATTTCATAAATACTAAATGTGATGTATCGTGATTCAGCCACCGTGACTCATAAATAATAATCTTTTTTTTTTCCTTTACTGTATATGTTTGCGGTATTTGAGGTGGTAAATTGTTGCTCTATAATCGTACAGGTGGTGCACTCTAAACTGTTCACACTTTGGCAGGCAGAACATTATCCCGAGTGGTACAGTACAAGCAAATTATTGGATAAGTTTGTTTAGAATCGTAACAAAATGTAGTCCGGGTTCGATTCCCGGCCAGGCTCGATTCCCGTCTCTGTGTTGCATGTTCTCCCCGTGCTTGGTGGGTTTCCTCCGGGTACTCCGGTTTCCTCCCACAGTCCAAAGATATGCAGGTTAGGCTAATTGTCATTCTCAAATTGCCCGTAGTGTGTGTGTGTGTGTGTGTGTGTGTGTGTGTGTGTGTGCCCTGAGATGGATTGGCACCCTGTCCAGGGTGTACCCTGCCTCGTGCCCTAGGCCTCCTGGGATAGGCTCCAGGTCCCCGAGACCCTGAATACAGAATAAAGCGGTATAGAAGATGAGTGAGTGAGTGAGTGAGTGAGTGAGTAGATATCAAACTATATTACAGGCAGCAAAACCTAAGTTATCATCTTTTTTTTCCTCTTCACAGCATCATGTGGAAGATTTTCCCAGACCACCACACATATGAAAGCTGTATAATAGCAAAGCTACACATGAAGTATTTAGGACAGTAGGGTGCAAGATAGCAGGGTTATGGCTCACGGCAATGCTGGTAACAGTCTAAAGCGTTATAGTTACTGTAAGCTCTGGTTATTGCACACTGCGGTCCTGATTTGGCCTGAACAACAATAATGCAACAGTTTATAGTTAATGACTCGCACATGCGTGTGTGAAAAGCAGCAGCTTGACAGCTTTGGGATGGAAACAGGATATCCCAGATCTGGGATAGAACCATTTTAGAGACATTTCATGGATATGTTTTTATTCATTTATTTATTTAAGTTTAATTGAACTAGGTTAGGTAGTGTGAGCTCCCCGCTTGGCAACGTGCAACTGCAAATTCAGTGTTTATTTGCTTCGAAGCTGGAAAAAAACCCAAATATAGTTTCTTCTCTGTTTTCACTCTCACTGAGCTGTGCAGCCCTGAATCGTGTGTAATGTAACTTGAAATGTTTATTGATGAGAAGGAATACGGCAACTTTCTGAACTCGGAGGAATCGTTCAGTTGGGACCTTCCCAGTAGGAAAATCATACTTGCAAACCTGCAGGATGGCAGCATTCGTCTGTAACAGCCTTGTTACCCATGCAGCATGTCACATATGCACACGACACGAGATGTTTTACAGAAATCAGAATCTAACAGAAGCAGTTCAACAGCTCTGAGAGGCTACATCAAATCAATGCCTGTGCTGTGACGCTGTGCTGAGAAATGCAGACCCACCTTTTATTGTAAACTTTGTTTTACCACCGACTTCCTCAAAATATACAACCCTCATGCGAAGTGAAGCGGCACGGCAAAGAAATGGATGAGATTAAACGCGCAGATTGCGCTGCAGAACAATGGTTCGACACATTTGATTAACTTCATATGGTGTCGTGTAATGCTGATGAAGTCATACACATTCGATCCTCCAACCCCGAGTTCTAATTTCTCCCCTCAGAAAGGGAGTTTAACTCCAGTATACAAGTCATCAATCAACTGGAGTTCGGGCTCACCGGCCAAGCAGTCTAAAACCAAAAGTGCACTGTTTTTTTCCTTCCAATTTTCAGCCTGATTTTGCTGTCATAGACGAAAAAAATCGCTCATCGCAAAAGACGTTTGTGGTTCTGAGCGAAGATCAGAGGTCTTCGTAATGAATTCATAATGTGATACACCAACTGGTAGCTGATTTCATGTCAGTGAAGCCAAAGAGAGCCAAAAACGAGTTCCCAAAATGTGCCCAATTCTTTTTATTAAAAACTTTGAGCGTTGAAATGAAAAGCCAGCAGTGGGAGAAATGGCATCAAATTGCATACACTCAGCTACGTGGATGGGAATGGACAGAAAAATATTCTTGTTACGTAAAACACACTTTCCATGTTGTCCTCTTTTAACACAGACACAAATAGTTGAAATTTCTTTCACCTTTCAAAGTATGTCTTCTCTCGGCATCCCAGCTGTTGAATAAAAATGCTGTAAACACAACGAGATCAGAGGTCCCATCTATTTGGAATCTTCATGCAAGCGAAGACAATCATCAATCTAATCTCCTCTGAAGAACTTCCACAAGACACTCATCTTACGCAGAATAAGGGCCCTGTTTATGTTTCTGCAAGCCCGTTTTCTCCTTAAGCCAAGACTTCACTGATTAATGACATAACCAGGACATGGTAATTGTCTTTAATCGCAGGTCTACAGTTGGAGCGTACTCTCTGGATAATCTGACATAGAGAAGCCATTATCGCATTATCGTCTGTCATACAAACTGGCAAAAAGTTTATTGGGATTTGCATTCTACGGCGTGACAAGTAGTCTTAAATGACTCCTGTGATCACACAGACTTAAACAGTAGACAAAAACAACACTGGAGAAAAGAAATCCCCTAAAAAACCCAAAATGGCTGCTTGGCACGCTCGAGTGCTGGAGTTTACCTCTCTGTTTCAGATACAGAGGTGACCATCTTCTGCTGAGCATTTCAAGGCAACTCAAGAAGTGTAAGACACAATTTTTCCTACAATCCCAGTGCTGTTTTGCAATGGGATTAATTAAAAAAGGGAACAAAGTAAAAAAAGGAAGAAAAAAAAGAAAAAAAAAACCAATAACTATGTGTGTGTGTGCCAGTTGGTCTTGAAAATGTATCACGGTGCATCAAACGGCAATTAAAGCTGGGACAAATTGTTTTTGTGCATTAAAAAGAGTTCGAATTCCAGAGTCCGAGATCGATTCCCGGCCAGGTTAGATTCCTGCCTCTGTGCGCATGGAGTGTGCATGTTCTCCTCCGGGTACTCCGGTTTCCAGTCCAAAGACATGCGGATTAGGCTAATTGGCATTCCCCAAATTGCCTGTAGTGTGTGAGTGTGTACACTGAGATGGATTGGCATCCTGTCCAGGGTGTACCCCGCCTCCTGCCCTAAGTCTCCTGGGATAGGCTCCAGGCCCCCACAACCCTGTATACAGGATAAAGCGGTATAAATGATGAGTAAGCGAGATTTGTGCACTGTTTAAGTAATATGAAGGATAAAAAAAACAAGTCCATGCTTTGTTAATGTAATAATTATGTCACAGGTGTTCAAGTCAAACCAGCACTGTGCAGAAAAACAGATCACAGTTATGAAAGTAAAAACATCTTTATTTCTCTATATAATCCCCTGCTATGCAGTACCGATGCCCATATACCAGCATTGCTCTAGTGCTTGGATACAATCAAGGTAGAAAGTTTTCTCAGTACGCCGCAGCCATGATCGGACTGCCTGGTCCCCTGTGATAAAAACGTTCCTTTAACACACTGAAGATTAGGAATCTTCTGTGCCAGTTGAAAGCAGTGAGCTCTCTCGTGCATTTCCTTCCAGAAATGCAGGTGTTCATAGATGATTGTGTGAACACTTCCCACAGACAGATAGATCTCTTCTGAAAGTTAGTAACAAGTTATCTGTTGATTTTTAAGGCTCAGACGTTCCACTCACTGAATGTTACAACTGCAGAGAACTCTGGGCCACCTCGGCCAGGCCATTCGCTATTTAAAACATTTAAAAACTCTAGTGTTTACCTGCAGCTAAGAGGATCATCACTGTACTGTGGTTTAATGCTTCTGTAAAATCAATTGGTTTTACTCCTTCATTCACAAGAAATTTCACCAAGGCCCTGGTTTGACCTGAAAACCCATAATAAATGTTGAACATGTGGCTAATAAATATTTGGAAACTTATTGCAGAACTATGTACAGTAGGTGTACCTACAGTATTAGAGATGGGAGAAAAATGCAGTAGATTCAGTGATTCGTGATTGTTTAAATTATGATATTTAAATGATTTATTCATTTATAGTAGAGATGCTCCAGTTGATCAGCCAGTGACTACTGATTGGAAGGTCCTTGGTTCAAGCCCCACTATCACCAAGTTGGCATTGATGGGCCCTCAAGCAAACTCGACTGCTCATATGTATAATGGGACAAAAATGTAAATCACTCTAAATAAAGGAGTCTACCAAATGCCACAATTCTAAAAACACCATGGGTGCTAATTATTCTCGAAGCTGCACGTACTCACAGTTGCTCAATGAGACATTTGAAGTCAATAAAACAGCATTTCTTTATAATCCTACAGGTGTTACACTTCAAAATATTCACATGCTGGCACTGTATGTGGTTGGAGTAAATTATTTGATAGTGATAGTGTACATACATGTGTACGTTTTATTGTTTAATTGAATTTCAAGTTTTCCAATGCTGCGGGTCTTGTGACAGGCAAACCCATGGACAGCTACACCGTGGGTTTTCCGGCCAGGTAGAGCCGTGGCCACCCTTAATGTTTCACTAGGCGACACGGGAATGCGCGACACCTGGACGCACATCTGTATAGGTCCGTGCAAACATTATGTAGCGCCAGGTATGAGAGCGAGTCGCTTCGGTATAGGGGTAAAGAAAAGGAAAGGAAAGAAAAAAACAGAAAACAAAAGAGCTGCAAAAAAAAAAAAGAGAATAGGATAACCCTGTCTGGAGAAGACGAGGGAGTTTTATGTTTTTGTATTTGGCGTCCGCGTTTATTTACATTTCAAAAAGGATCCCGTCTCGAGGAGACAAGAGATCTCCTTGCTGTGGTGTGTGTGCCTGGCTTTTGAGTTTTGTTTTCATTATTCTGTCTGCCTTTGTGTTTGATTAATAAACACACGTCATCTCCAAATGGGAAAAGCTTCCCCGAAAGTTCACAATCACTCCTACAGCTCACATCCACACAGCATCCCGTCTGACGCCCTGCACCGGGGCTCGGCATAAAACCACCCTGTGTGTTATATTGTTTAAATACTGTGCTTCGTTTTTAAGTGAGAAAACTAATATAAGAAATGAGATACATTTCATTACTCATGTTCAACTATCATGATAATATCATATCATGGTCACTGGTGATTGCCATTCCTAATGCATACAATATAAGAAATATCATTTTAGGATAAACTTCATTATTAAAACCCAGTGAATGGTAGCACTTCGTATTAAACAAGTCAACATAGATTTTAAAGTCTTCTTTCTTTTACAATCTCTATTCCCAAAGTGCTCGAGTCCTTTGAAAGGTATGTTATTAGATCAACGGGAGTGATTTTTGTGGGTGTTCGCAAATGTTTTCACACACAAAAACCATCAAACCAGTTCCTAAGTGAACAGGCATAACGGGACTTGTAGTGGAGCAGCGTGTAAGTTTGCTTTGTTCTCCTTAAGCTCCAGATCAAGTCATGCTGAGCATCCTGTCTGACTCCAGGAAATTTTCTTTTGTTTAGAGAATGGTGAGAATGTGATGATGGACTCCAGAAGCTGCTTTTACAGCTCCAACATTCCCAAAGGTAAGGCTGCACTTCTGGTTAACAGCTACATGAGCTAAGTATTTTGTTAACACTCATGAGTAAGAAGCACTTTTATAAAACACCCACACACACAGATCACATGCTGTATGCTCTTTGAGGACAAAAGAATAGACTCATTTGATGACATTATACATAAATTATATTGTATGACCAAAAGTTTGTGGACACCCGACCTATACATACACTAGGGGTGGGGAACATGGACCAAAAATTATATTTTATGTAATTATATATTTATGTATTTTTATTTTAAAAAATGCTGTGATCAAAATAAAATGCAAGGGCTCCACTGCCAGGCGAAATGGTGGCTTAGTGGTTGGCACTATCACTTTGCACCTCCAGGGGTCCGGGTTCGATTCCCGGCCAGGTTTGATTCTCGTCTCTCTGTGAGCATGGAGTTTGCATGTTCTCCCTGTGCTTGGTGCGTTTCCTCCCATAGTCCAAAGACATGCAGATTAGGCTAATTGGCATTCCTAAATTGCCCGTAGTGTGTGTGTGTGTGTGTGTGTGCGCCCTGCGATTGATTGGCACCCTGTCCAGGGTGTGCCACAAGTCTCCTGGGATCAGCTCCAGGCCACCACAACTTTATATACAGGATTAAGTGGTATAGACTATGAGTGAGTGAGTGAGGTTCCACTGCCTGTTTGAAACATGAGAAATACAGTACAGGCCAAAAGTTTGGACACACCTTCACTCATTCAGTGTGTTTTCTTTATTTTCATGAACATTTACATTGGTAGATTCTCACTGAAGGCATCAAAACTATGAATGAACACATGTGGAGTTATGTACTTAA
>JAQMYL010000012.1:14958408-14976014 GCA_030014365.1 Clarias pachynema | reverse complement strand
CTTTGGACTGTGGGAGGAAACCGGAGTACCCGGAGGAAACCCACCAAGCACGGGGAGAACATGCAAACTCCATGTACTGTACGCAGAGACGAGAATCGAGCCTGGCCGGGAATCAACCCCGGACCCTGGAGGTGTATGGCGACAGTGATAACCACTACATCACCGTGCCGCGCCTCAATAAACCTTTGGTAACTTATCTTAATTTCATGACGTCTCAATAACTTTAGTATTAAAATATTTATACAAGTTTTTCTTTTTCTGAAGTGTGTAGACATTTTTTTGGCTGACTATATATATTTTTCTTTAGCAGTCTAACGCAGTATACAACAGTACAAATTCTGCGGCCATTCAGGATGAATGTAAAGCATTTAAAGCCGATATAGAAATTACAGCACTTTTCATCTATGGTCCTCTCCGTTTTAAAAGACCGAAAGTAATTGGACGATAAGTAGATGTGTGCTATTTTTTTCACTCACATGTAAATATACTGTATATAAAAAGCTTTAGTGAGCATCCAAAGAATTTTCATTTAGAATTTGTTGATGTTGCTTTTCAAACCAAGTCGAAAGAGTCTTTCCAGTGAAGCAAGCCATCGGTAGGCTAAAAAAATCAAAACAAATCCATCAGAGAGAAGGCAAAAACATGAAGTCTGGTCAAATCAGATGTTTGGCAAATGTTTGAATAGACACTGGTGAGTCCTGGAACACCAAAACTGTTCTTAACCCTCAAAAACACTAAGACCAGATTACAGTCTGCCAAAATCATGTAATAAAAAACGCCTGCACAGTTCTAGAACAACAACCCATGAGAAAAACGATGACTTGTACCAGAATTATAGGAAAAGAAAAGTACTGAGAAGGAAAGGAATTGTCCCTGATAAAAAGCGTACCACCTCATCCTATGGCATGGTCATGTACGGCTGCCTGGTTTCTACAGTAACTGGTTCCTGTGTGTTTAGTGATGATGAATTCTGAAATGTAGAGAGCTACAGTATACTGCATATACTCAGGTTCAGCTAAGTGCATCAAAACTCATCGGACAAGAAGTATGGTCAATGATCAGAAACATAATTCGAAGCAAACATTCTAAGGAAAAGATGTGGAATGTTCTACAATGGCCAATTTATGGCCAATGGCTAATTGCCTGACCCGGATCCAGCTGAGCTGCAGTTCACTTCCTAAAGGCAAAACTGAAGGTAAAATTTCCCCAAACAAGCAGGAACTGAAACAGATGCAGTAAAGACCTGGCAAAGCATCACCAAAGAAAACCTGCATCTGGTGATGTCTATTATTTCCAGACGTCAAGGAGTCTTTGACTGCAGAAAATTTGGAGCCAAGTATTTAAAAAAAATTGCAATTTGTTTATTATTATGTTAATCTGAATAATTACATTTGGCCTCTCCATGAAAAAAAAGAGGAGTGAGGAACATTTTTGAAGTGATGTAATTCCTACAATATCCAAATACCAGATCTGGGTGTATATGATCTTAATTAATTATAATTTATATAATATTTAATTTCAATATAGTATGGTAGACAGTTATGATAACAATATGTGTCCAAATGTTTATTGACCTAATTGCATTTTATTTTATTTAAAAATGTATATCCCGTTATATACAATGCTTTGATCATCAAACACATTTAATATTACGCATAGATAACCTGGGTTAATACAAAATGCAGTTTTTAAATTTAATTTTCATTTGTTAAAGAAAAAAAGCCTTCCTGGGCCTTTATCAAAAAGTAATTATGGCAAAATCCTGAAGCATCCCCAGACCATCACACTACCAACACCATGTTTGTCAGTTGGTATGGTGTGGAAATGCTGTGTTAGTTTTATTTCAAATGTAACGGGAAATACACCTTCCAAAAAAATCTACTTTTGTCTCAACAGTCCACAAACTATTTGTCCAAAACTCTTGGGGATAATCAAGATGTTTTTCTGGCAAATGTGAGATGAGCCTTTGTGTTCTTTTGGGTCGGCAGTGGCTTTCACCTTGGAACTCATGGTCCATCCCATGGATGCCATTTTTTCACAGGCTCTTTCTTGTTAATTTCTGAATTCCAGGCAAGTGAGGCCTGCAGTTCCATGGATGTTGCTCTGGGTTCTTTTATGAGCTCCTGGATGCTTCGTCGTTGTGCTCTTGGAGTCATTTTGGTAGGACGGCCACTTCTGGGAAGGTTCACCACTGTTCCAAGTTTTCTTCTTTTGTAGATCATGGCTCTAACTGTGGTTGCCTGACGTCCCAAAGCTTTAGAAATGGCCTGCTGACCCTTTCCATACTGATACTTGTCAATTACTTTGTTTCTCATCTTTTCTTGAAATTCTTTAGATCATTTAGATGCTTCCGTTTGTCAGACAGGTTCCAATCAAGTGATTTCTTTATTCAACCGGTCTGGAAGTTATCAGGCCTGGGTGTGTCAAGTGAAATTTATCTCACCTTTCCTAACAATGCTTTAAAACAATTTTATTTTTTTTAATGAAATCATTATTTTAAAAATGTATTTTGTATTTAAATACTTTTTCATAGCACTGTATCTGTAATCTAACATTCACTAGCTGCTGCCATGAGATTGTTTGTGTGCTTAACTGATTTAAATGCTAATATTTTCTCCACAGACTTGCTTATCAAATGAATGCAATGAAATGAAAATCCAGTGAGTGCTCATCAGCTCATGAGGTCAGCCTAGCAATGGCTACATGCCTCAAAAGAAAGAAACAGAGTGGGGAGAGAATGAGAAATGAGAGCACAAAAACAGCAATCCTGCCAGATATATGGTGGCTTTTACTGCCGTTTGTGTGTACTCTTACTTATTCAAACTCTCTTCATTTTTATGCACGCAGTATATCAGTCAGCAAGCACACAGACAGTGCACTGCACTTAGATCAAGGCCAAGACAGTCATGGCTTTGCCATAAGGGCCATGCAACGGTCAGAATACACTCCACTGCCTTCCTGAAATCTTCCTGAAATAGAATATGTGTATATGTGGATGAAGCCCACACACGCACAACAGCAACAGCCAAACATGTGGAACTTCCATCGATGATGTTTCAGAATTTGTTTGAGGGAGTTCCATGTATGATGCCTTACAGTCTACACTTTCTACGGATTTCATTTAAAATGCAGGGATAATTCTCGCCAGAGACTAACACGCATGTACATCAGGCTTGGAGAGCTGATAAACTAAAGAAAATGAATATGCCACGAGGAGCTCTCAAGGCCTGTCTGGGTGCTCTCTGCACACAATTTGCGGCTGATGTCATGTAACACGAACACATAACACACGGCCATGAGCAAATCCACCCAGGGAATCTTTCACTTGAAGCTAAAAGGCTGGATCACTTGATCATTACCAAGCTGAATGTCAAAACACTGCCTCCTTTTTTCCATTGAAGGCTCGGTTGTAACTGCCTGAGGTGTGGATGTCATGAATTGCGACCCCTTCCAAAGTCATGGCTCATTAGTGCTTATCAACACCTTCACACCTTGCGAGCCTGTCAATAATCCCATTTGACATGAGCACCTTTTGAACTTGCACATGCAACACATACTGTACATATTTACAGGGTTTTAAAGGTTTCCCAGTGAGCACTTTTACACACAAACCTGCCCATCATCCATCTACTGTAAATGTAGCTCTGTTTGAATGTTTGTGTATTAAATGACACGCACCTACTATGCTAACTATTCTCTTAATTATGCCTCTAATATGTTAAACATAAAACAGTCATCATTATATACAATTTCTAATTTAGTTAGCAAGGTTGCCAGGAACGAAATGCTCAAGTGTGCAGTCCCTGTTCTATTTGCTCACAATCCTAAATGATAATGATAATTAATATGTCATGCATTAATATAGTTTTAAAGGGAGAGAATGAGGATCGTTTCATTGATTATTCATACAGAGTTTTAGTACAGCACACTGTCTTTGTGCTTTAGACTCAGCAGTCCTTGTGCATTATATAGCTGATCATACAGCATAGGCGTACTGTATATTATAATAAAACCTTTTGTTTTGAAAACTCAATATGAAAAAGATTATTTATGGCTCTTCATTTGTCTGCCAGAAAAAGAAAAAAAAAAACAATGACGACTTGTGTAGAAAAGATTATAATACTCTGGTGTCAGCTGCTGATTCATATTAGCTGTAGCTACCACCTGGAATAAAGATGAATGGAGGCTGACCTTTTGTGCTTTTGGAAAGAACGGAAAAACTAGGCCTGCTAATCTCAGGTTGGGAGGGCTGCATGAAAACGAAAGACTGGGATCTAACACTCAGACACAATTATGGAAGCTATTGGTGTTCTTTTTCTTTTGGCTGCTCCCGCTGGAGCTTGCCACAGCAGCTCATTCAATCAGCATGTTTGATTTGGCACGAGTTTAACACGTATGCCCTTCTGACGCAACCATCCCCATTTTTATCTGGGCTTGTAACCATTATTGAGAGAGAGTGCACACTGACATGGGCACTCCCAAGAGCCAAGCCTATATATATATATATATATATATATATATAGATAGATAGCCAGTTCATAATGGTGATTGGTGTTTTTTTTTTTTTTTTTTTAATAAATGCACTTATAATACTGTTCCAATACAATACTGTTCTTGCAAGAACTATTCCAGAACAGCTGATGTGATATTTGAATATATATGCATTTCAACATAATATTCTCTCATTTTCCCATGGAATTTGCAGTTTTGAATCTATAGCAGTCACATAACAGTCTATAACAGTCACATCTCCTAAATGTTTATTGACAGAATTTAACAAGACTTATGAAGGAGTTTACAGTCAATGTGTTTCTCTCCATTAGCCTTAAGTAAAGACTTAATGTTATTTTTATGCTAGAAAGTTAAATTCATTGTCTGTTGAAAAAAAAAAAGACTTGGTTGTAGAGTGTAGATGTGAGGTCCCTATGAAACTCCTGCACGGCACTTCCAATGTCAGCTGTTTCTCAGTCAGAATAACAACAAACACACTACAATAAAAATCATTTTTATAGACTTGGCAGGAGATTTTTATTTATTTATTTTATTTTATTTTTTGCTTTTTGGAAGCAGCAGTTAAAAATCCAAGAGATAAAAATCACCAGTATCCATCACAGTAGCTGTCGGTGAGTGTCTCTGTTTTATCCTAGATACATAAACAATGGTGCTTAAAGGTCCAAATGCTTTTAACAGACCTGCTACAGCGCCTCCAGGCCTGTGGGTGTTTTTTCAAGCTTTCCTGTGCTCTCGAGTGCTTTTCATATGAAAGCTCCTGCGGAACACTGCTGCCAAAATCATAATGAAATTTCAAAGGAAACTCGGACTATTTCGTTGTTGTTATGCTTGCCCGAAAGTGAATCTTACTTGATAAAGAGGCAGCTGAAAAACAAAAGGAAAAAAGGAAAAAAGAAGGTACAAACTTTCAGGCGTCTGGAGTGCTGTGCAGTGAACCGGATCAGACTGTAACTCCATTAGTCTGCGAGACGGCTGCACAGAATGTCAACAACAGCAGAAGGGTAAAGAATATCAGAAATCGGAGCAGAGTTGTGGGTAACACGCATGTCCCCTGAGTGAGCCGAAACCCAATACTCACCCACAGCTACTTCTGTACGGCTGATGTACTTATTAAGCACGACTTTTTCAAAAACCGATCTCTAAAAATCCATTATTCTAAAAGACTTTGGTTAAATGCCCAAAACTAAAGACCTACAGCATTCTTCATATTTGCCATCAATGAAACAAACTGTTCAGTCGATATATTGTGAAGATTTTGTGAACCGCTTAATAGGATGCCAAAAAAAAGAGACTAACTTCTCTCTATTTATAAAAAAAGCACGATATCTTTTCATATGTGGAAAACAGGACAGCAAACAACAATTGTTAACACTAAATCAACAAGGCCAAAACCTAAACGAAGCACTTAATGTGTAGAAAATGGAATGTTTATTATGTGAGGTGAAGCTGAAGTATACCCTTCAGAAAAGCCAACGTTTTTTATTTAGAGTGTACTTTTGTATAGAGTGTATAGAGTATTTTGGTGTGTATCTTTGAGTTAATCTTTGTTTACATTTCTACTTTGTTTATTGCAGCTTTATGAAGCTTGAATGGAATGTCGGGAACCACACCCCAGTTACTATACAGTATGAACAGTTTTGACAGCAAAATGAGATAACTCCATTTTTGCAGTTTTAAGAAAAATGTGTTTTTTTCAAGTATTGCAAACTGACGAAGGTCATTTTGTGCATGTTTTCTTTGAGTCAGAAGAGTGTTGAAAAGCACAAATAAAATATTATCGCTCAATTGTTTTGGTTACATAAGTGTGAATTTGTGTAATTTTGCAAAACAGTATAATGTCAACTCCAACAGTTTTTCACAATGGACAGATCAGCCTGCAGTTTGTGGTTATTTAGACTGGCAATGTAATATCAATAATATGTTGGTTGTGTCTTAATAATAATACATATTTTTTTTAAGCTTTGATTATGATTTTGTAGTGAGTCACTGTGGGTTGAGTCTTGTTGCATGCAAAACCTTTTAATTGCAAAGTTTGTTAAAGATTAGGCCTGCACAATTTGATTTAAAAAAAAAAGTAAGACACAGTTGGGAATTAAACTGCAAAATTAACATTTTGTATTCATACATATTTATTTAGGACAGCTAATATGAGACAAATTATCTCATTAGGCTTTGTTTGCCAATATTTATCGCCTCAGAATTATAAAAAGAGAAATAATAAAGTACTTAATGACAAATTCTACATACATTCCTAACTATTTTTATATTACCCATAATAAGTTGCAGCCTTTTGCTTTTTGTGATTAAAATGTTCTGGTCCATATTGTGCACTCATTCAGATATAGGTTTTTATGTGATTAATTGTCCAGTACTATTGAAAATCATGAGAAACATCAAACACAAATCGTCAGCTTGTTCTTCTTCCAGTTTTAGTGGTTGACAGTTTCCTATCACTGGCCAGGTGATAGGTGTGTGCCCTGCCCAGGGTGTACCCTGCCTCATGCCCCAAGTCTCCTGGGATCATCCACAGGCTTCCTTTGACCCTATTTACAGGTATTCAGTATAGAATATACAAAGATGAACATTGGTTTCTCCAGAATTGACCTCATCTTATAAAGAACATACTGTAATTCTGCATGATGCACTTCAGCACTTTTTACTTCATCGTCCATAGAAATCCATCAATCAGTCCATGTGCTGAGAATCCACCTTAAGTGTTTCACTCAGGAGAAAGAGGTGGTCCTTTAGTTCTGGTTCAAGGTGCAGGTGGATCAGTACAGTGGCACACAGCTTTTTTTTTTTTCCACTCACTCCACTTTACGTACTTCCACCCACCGGTGCCCCAGCCCGACTTTGGCAGAGCAGGCCAAATATAGATCGGTTGCAGACTCTTCTCAGTCCTCTGCTCCTTCTAAGGCCAAAACCTCATCTTATTTGACCAAGCAGGATATGTGACGTTTTTGCGCTCTATCACGAAACCCTCAGTGTGTGGAACATTCCTGCCTCAGTCCCACCCTGACACCACCCTCTCATGATCACCTGCACCTGTTCCTAGTTAATGGTCTCATTACTCTGTCTACATATACTCCTTTGTTTGTCTGGAGGCCTTATGAAGTTTTACATGTGTTTCCACTGTGCATAGTCTTCTCTCGTTCTTCTCTAGTTTGTCTTTAGTGTTTCTATGCCCTGACCTCTGCCTGCTTTTGGATTCTGATTATGAATTTGCCTATGATTACTGTGTCTGCATTTGTGTTTGACCTACCTGTCTGTTCTGACTATGATTTCTTGGAGGAATCTAAAAAAGCTTCTTCATGCTGTCTGCCTCCCTTGGCCTTCCTTGATTTGTATACTCTCTGTCTAGTACTTTGTTGGTATGGCGTTTTCTTTCCATCTATGGTCTTTGTCTCTTCTTCTACTACTTTTCGTGTAGCTAGTATACCTACAATTGAGTTTCATTACTTCAACAAAGCCAATTAAGTCTGTGAGATCATAGCAGGTCCTCCATCCAAGCTGAAGGAAATCTGGGTTCCGATTAGTCCATTTAACACGCCAGTGAAAGTGGAGAAATTGAGAAGCTGTTTCCCTTGCATGTCCCTGAAGCACATTGGCCAGCATTACACATTGTTTTATGTCTCCCAAAGTAGTCTATGTGCGAGGAGCTTCAGCATAACAGCCCAGGATTTAATTGGCTTAAGAGAAGAATGATTTGACCGCTCTCTTGAGCTTTCCACAGGCCACGGCATGACTCTACATCTAACGGGTGCACACGTTTTAATGAGGCTGATGCCATTTCCTGGCTTTGTGATCAGTCTTGGCAGAATTTTGTAGTCATGTTCGTAAACAAGCACTTACTTAGCTCGTAGACGGTGTAAGGAATTAGCATTATAATACAGTACAACCGGTTCTCAACTCATGTTCATATTTTTTTCTCTCTTGCTCACTCATAATTGCTAGATGCTTTCAAATCTTGACCAAGCGAATAAGACATACCGTATTCATATACTGTATGACCGGAACAGCTTCATCTCAGTATCGGGTGATAGTGGGAGTTGGGAGAAAAAGACAAGGAAAGAAAAAAAAATAGACTGAGAGAATGGCTATTGGCAAAGTAGCATGTGTGCGAGCATGTAATTAAAAACAGACCAACTTAAAAATCTGTGTCAGATTCACACCGGTTTTTATCCAACTCGTAAAAACATGCAACATGTAAATTTGTGTTTTGAAATAAAACCACAGTGTAGATAGATTTAAGAGTTTCAACCACACATTGGATGAAGGAGAGAGGATTTTTCACTGTACGAAATGATCCTACCTGTTTGAGTCTTCCTGTTGACGATCCCAGGCCATGACACAGAAACTGGAAATGACACAAACAACAAAGTTAGATCATAATTCTGATATTCTACTAATAGATTACAGCTTACAAGCCACAGCCTGTGTATGCACTGTCCAGTACTTGTCTCATACTGATTTATGATACTTCCCAGGCAGGAATGTTTGGTTGTCAAAAATCTTGTGGTGACATTTGGCAATATTTTGGACATTGGGACAACGTTGGTATTAGGTTGTTTGTGAAAGGTAGAATTACTTTGATGAAATGATGTCGGAACAATGTTGACTACATGATGATGGGATAATGTTGAAGGAATGCTCCCCTAACAGTAAAAAAAAAAAAAAAGATTAATGCCAAACCGATGGCCTGAACGAGGCTCAAACTCCAGTTACTGTGGTTAGAACACGGCATGCTAATCACTGAACCGTTAGGGAACATGTTAATGTTTGTTAGTGTGTGTACATAACAACAAACGGAAATTTACCGAAATAACAAATTGAAAATCAGCCAAACGGGTTAAAAAAAAGTCTGATATTTCCGAAAAGTAACCATTACAACATTAACAGAGATGTGACATGAGATGCACGTGCAGCGTGCGGGAAGCCGTTGTGTCCGTCCCAATCTCCGATCGGAATTCTAAACCATTAGAAACCCTGTGTGTTTTCACATTAGGGCCCCAGCATCATTGTTTAGATGTGACTGTGCCGTCTTCTCCAAAATCTTACTGATCTCCATGTGTTTGGACTGTGGGAGGAATCTGGAGAACTGAAGCATGGAAGAACATGCAACCTCCATGCTCACAGACACAAAGTGGGAATCGGAAAAAAGCTTGAATTCAATATTATATAGATGAATAAATTCTAACCAGCAGGCATCATAAAAGTACAAATATACCATATGGACAAAAGTATTTGGGTAAACCTGCAATGATAATCGTATCCATATACAGTGAAACCTCGGATTGCGTGTAACGCGGTTTGCGAGTGTTCCATAAGACAAGCAAAGATTTTTAATAAATTTTGACTTGGAAAACAAACAAGTCTTGGTTTGTATCATGTATCACGCATGTGCTGATCACAACTGAGCCAACGTTTTTTCTCTCTCTTCTGCTGCGGAATTGTAGGTAATCGCGTCTTAGTGCACGTCACGTCTTAGTGCATAATCAGCATCCGGGCATGCGTGTACTATTTACAAGAACACTGTGATTGTGCGCGTAAAACATATTTTATTTGTGTGTACAGCGCGCGTGTAAAGCAAAACCAAGTCTCATTAGAGAGGTTAAAGATCCATTTCCTCCTCAAGGCTCAGGCTGCTCTTTGTGTCTGTGTGCAATGGACACCATGCCACATACACACACAGATCCCTCCTACTTTCGCCTACACAGAAACACACACACACACACACACTCTTTCTATCTGCTCTACACAGAAACACTGCTCTGTCACGATTCTTTTCAAAGTTAAAGTGCAGATTAATTTGTTTTATTTTTACTTTACAGCAGTGAGTCCGTTAGTGTGTCGCTCAATCGAGTGTCATTAGAGAGATTTCTTGTTTATTTTTCCGATACAACAGTGTTTCCGTTGTGTGTGCGCGTGTGTGTGAAAAGAGTGGAGGAAGGGTAACTGTGTAAGACAGGAAGGGGGAGAGGGGAGGGGCTCCTTACTTTAGCTTCACACACACACACACACACACATATAGCGCCTGCGCGCACAAACAGAAACACTTATCTGTCGGGATTTATTTTTACTTTTTTTAAAGGTAAAGTGCAGGTTAATTTGTTTTATTTTTACTTTATATTTTGTGTTAATTATTTTTATGTATTTATTTTCTTGCGCTGTAGAATGAATCATTTGAGTTTCCATTATTTCTTATGGGAAAATCTGATTTGGTTTACGAGTGTTTTGAAATGTGAGCCCGCTTCTGGAACGAATTATGCTCATAATTCAAGGTTCCACTGTACATGAACTTAAATATGGAGTTGGTGCCCCTTTTGCATAAAAATCAGCTTCCACTCTTCTTGGAAGGCTGTCCACACTGGAGATACGGGGGCCTGACTGAAACACCTGAATTCAATAATAAACAGGTTTGGCCAAATACTTTTGTCCATATCGTGTATTTCTAAAGGAAGCTGCAGTCATTATATGATAGTGGAATGAAACCTGTGCAAAACTAATTCTCACAAAGCATGCTCAGGTCCCTATCCTAAGGGCATAATGCTCAAGTCAGTATGAAATACAGATCTCCTACCCAAATCATAGTTTAGAAAATTCAGCACTTTCTTTCATCCCCAGTGAAGAACAATAAATGAGGAGCAGTGCATAAACATAGGAGCTTTTGTTAGTCAGATTTGAACCTCTGGCTCATTTGTGTATATAAATGCTTCCTCTACTTCACCCTTTCTTCCAGTCATACATCTTACTTTTAATCCTACCCTGTACAATCGGAGAACCTTCACATCTCTTTCCTCCTGCTAAATCTAATCATGCAAACTCGTATGGAAAATGCAAACATATGGTATACTGCTCAGCACCTAAATCCTACATAGGAGTCTAACTGCTTTCACTTACTGTATCTGGTGTAATTGTGGCAGACTGATCACATCTCCTCTGGTATATGATGTACATATACATACACACGGATCGAGTGGTAGCAGATGTTTTTCCGCTCACGGGAAAATTATCACACATTAACCACGGGATGCAAGGATTTGTGCTGATTGGAGCACAGTTATACCCAAATGATATAAACACCTGCAACTAATACTCAACCGAGAAAAACAGAAAAACTTCAGCTCTGCTGACACTTCTCAAAATAAAGACTGCTTGGTTTCTATGTGCTATGTGGCTCATTGCAGACTGTCCATAAATATAAATACACGGTGATGTACTGAACACACAAATTGTACTTCAGCATGGATTCATCATACACACACATATAAACCTCGTTTGTTATTAAAACAACATGCCTACATGGACGCGTGCTGTCACCACTTTCCTTTACACGTGTCTACAGCCGAACGTACACGAAAACATACACGTGCTGCGGTGATTTCGCTCGGAGGTGTTGTGAGACAGATCAGCTCGGCTCGGAAGCCATTCTTCCATAAGGCTTGGCGTGAACGCATGGAACATGTAATTGGATGAGGAACGGCTTCTTGGCGAATGGAGACACTTTTCTGGCTACCCAAAAAAGCATGAGGTCGGTGTGGTTACACTCTTTTGTTACTTTCAGTCGGTCTGCTGCTCTTTCATTTGGTTAGACCCTCGCTGTTCGCTCTGCATTAGACGTCTGCCAAGGCATACATAATGTCATGACTTTGTGTTGTTCAATATTGAGCAGGGGGAAAAAAGGAATCAGATATATAGTTATAAAGAGTGGAAAATATTGCATGTCTAGGCCTCGCTGGCTGCTACAGGAGTCTTGCTCCTGCTTGTCAGCTCCTGCCAGGATTAAGAAGCGCTGAGCTTGTAGACGCAATTTGGCTTTACGGTCCAGACCGCATGAACACGGACTGTCTGTGCTCTAGCGTACTCCATCTTGGGGTGAAATGTTGGGATAATGAGAGCTTCAGTTCTTACATAAACACGCACACACGTATGCAAGGAAGGAAACACACAGTGACAGTCACATATTATTAAAGTTTTCGATTAGAAATTAGCCTCTGATTAGTTCCAGTAAGACACGGTGGGAAACTTGAGCACTTTGCAACGGAACAAAGTACATGAATGAAGTTTAACTCAACTTTCCACGAAGTCACGGTTTACCAGAGCTGAGTCAAGACGGAAACTTCATTCATATGAGCTAATTTAGTCCTGTGTAAATATTAGAAAAGCAAAGAAGAGAAGGCCTTCAAAATCCGTCGGGAAACAAATACTGTTTTTGCGGGAGAAAAAAACAAAAACCTACCTAAGTAGGTAACTGGTTTCCTTTTGAGATTTGTTCCTTCATGGTATACCTCAACCATTGTATTAGTGCCTGGATTCCCCATCATCTAAATGTGAAAGATTTAACCTTCAAGGAAATTGAAGATGAATGGTGCTCTGGCGAAGACGGTCCCTCGCAGGAAGCTGAAGACGGTTTTATGCTGGAGCCGATAACTCCACGTGGTGGAGCGTACAGTATACTGTACGAGCATCGTTTTTGTGGACATGACATGTGGTTTCGCGAAAACAGATCTGCACGAGATGAGCGCATACACCTCATCTCGCCTGGCTGTTTCCACTGTGACGCAAAAGACTTATTTGTAGCAGACAGATGCACTGGCATGATAGATAAAATTACTGTCCAGAAGGGCCTGAGATCAAGTAGGAAGGTATTCTTCCTTTGTGTGTCTATTGAAAATGTTGAATGGCCCTTTCTGTGTTTTGAATTAATTTTTTATATCCCCTATAAATAAATCAATCACCTGCATAATGTTTAGAGCAGCTTAGGGCCTTCAAAAACAATCATACTCCTTTCAGCCTTCTGTATCAGACACACACATGTACTGTACACACAATACCCTGGTCTTAACTGCATTTCCTGATTGTGACTGTGCCGCAGCCAAGACATTCCCTGAGACCTCCACACGGATGTACGTATGCGTTCCAGTGCTTCGGTGACTTTGTGAGCTTTCCAATTCATTCCAATACACATATGTGCATGCTACCCTGGGGAACAGGAAAACCCTGCCTTATCAAAACCAATAAAGATACTATATAAACAACACGCATGTGTTTGTGCCTAAAATACAGTATGATGAACCAATAAATACACTTTCAGGTGTTTTTCGTGTAAAGACCGGCACAAATACAGTAATTGGTGACTGGAAACAATTACAGTAGCATGTGATATGTTTTATATAATGAATGCATTCATGCTGCTTTTACAAAGCTATTCACAATAAATGGTGGATGAGAAATCTCAATATCAAGCTGCCGGTATACCACGTCAGCTCCAAGCAACCATCAATATGATTGATGTCGTTGTGGCTGGGAGAGCATGCGAAATTCGGTCGATGCTAAAACACAACACGAATCCTGACATGTCTTTAGCCACATGCCAGCATCTGGTGCTTTTGAAAACTAGCCAGTAAAACCAGAACACTGCCTCTGGGCAACACACTTATCTTTCTTTTCTTTTCTTTTTTTTTTTTTTAATAAAAACAAGTTCCATCTTTAAATAACCTTTGGTGTAATCTTTGGAATGATGCTTGTAAGTATAGTTAAAAGCCACACCGGAAACTTGTTGTCGAAAAAAAAAAAAAAACTTAAAGGGCAGGCTGCATGCATGAAAAAAGCATTTAGACTCTAGCTACTTATTGTAGCTATTGGAAAAATGCTGAGCCTGATCTCAAGGGCCTTATCTACGGGAAAGCAGGACGGCCTCAAACCATGTTTCTCTAAATAATAACCATGGAAGAACTTTGACAGTCTTCAAACTGCTCATCCAACATAAACATGAACCATGACTCAACCCAAGCCAACTACCTATCAATCCCACTGACAGAATTAGATTCCCCCGAAACCAAATTTCACAAGCTCCTATAATAAGTCCAAAAAACATCTCCTGCATAATTCTGGCTAACTGAGTGCGAATCCAGACACAAACGACACCGCACTTTTTCCGTACCTGAGGGTGGAACATAAAATGTAGAATCAATCATAAATAATCATAATAAACGGGCTGAGAAAATAAAATCCCCTACCCTGATACTTTAAACGCATCCATAAAATGAAAAATGTAACCAAAAGTAGTTGTGGGCTACTTCTCACAGACAAAGGTCAGTTTGGGAAAAGTAAAAATGAAGAAAATATAGATTTCGGTTCCAGAAACAGTACAAACTGTTCATTTGTTACAAAGAGGATGAAAACCTTCCAGTCCCCACTGGCACTAGTGCCTCCTGCCTGGACACGGGACAATATTTAAGCAGTTCCATCTGACATGCTGACAAACATAAAGAAGGTGAGGTAGGCACGGGGTAGCTTTTTATTTAAGAACGTAATCTGCCAAAGAAAGTGATATTTATGGATGAACGTGTCTTCAGTTGCACTTGCTGCTGTCTACAACAGGTTGGTTTCTTTTCAGCTACTGGTGACTGGAGGTCTCCCAAGAGTGGGGTCAGTGGAAAGAGCAGAAAATGGCTCTGGCTATAGGCTCCATCGCCTCCAGGCTCAGAAGTTTTGAGAGACTTTTCACTCCCTGTTCTCTAATTGTTCTCAATCTAGTTCATTTAGTGCACTCAAGGAGAAGAAAAACAACATACAGTGTGTTAAAGATGCCTCTGGCAATGGTTCATGGTGTGGACCCTGGACTCCACGGTAGTCTACAGAGCTAAGTGACTGACTAATTATACCTCATATGTGCCTTTATTATGGAAACGCATGAGGCAGACCTACTTTAAAGTTGCACACAGTACTATTTTCCTTGCCAGTGCATTCTTGGGAAGAATTCCCTATAATTTGCATGATTTTTTTGGGAGAACTGACAAGTGGGGAGTGTGGAGTAGGTGGAAGAAGTCACGTTATATTCCAAGTATTTGATTCTTTTTTGTCTTGCAAAAACACCCAGTAAATCTCTCAGTCAGTGTTCGAGAAGTAGCCATCAAAGCATGTGAACAGACAATCCTCTAATTCGGAGGGATTGCTCAACATCAGTCAGTAATGTCCCCAACCACAGGAGAAGTACTGCAACCAAAGCTCTCTGGATTATCAACTCTGACTGTGGGGAAATCCAGTGATGTAACATTCCAACATCGTGAGAGAAATGTTCTGACCACTTGGGTCAAACAAAGGAAAAAATAAAAAACAAGTGTGAGTTTTCCATTTGACCGACCAGTTGCCTTTGAAGACCAAAATCAAATACTGCAGACAGTAAATTTTGTTCTGTGTGGGTCAGAATATCACGTAGACGCACTTCATTTTCCACTATCCATGATAGGCTGACATATACATTTTTACTTCAATCCTGTTGATTATTACCAGTCATGGTTCTGGAGTCAGAAGCGTATAATCAAAGGCTTGTCTAATATCCCTTTTGATGATTGCTCTGTAGTAGGGGGCTATGTTTCTCTGCAGCGGTATGTTATAACACTGGGGTGGTGTGAAGGTTATGGGTTGTTAATGTTGAGGACTTTTAGGGCTGGGTCCTGTAAAAGTGAGATTTATGGAATGGATGTGGTCTGTGGGATGTGAGGGCGTGGTGGAGGGTCCAGTGCGTGAGCCAAACAGACAAAGAGGAACCTGTCTCAGCTGGGATGGCAGAGCCGAGCTGCGATTGATGCAATGGTGTTTAAAAAATGTATTTGACAGCCAATCGGATGGGCCCATGGGCTTTGTGTGTGTGTGTGTATGTGTTTGGGGGCGGGGGTGATGGTGGGGGGACTGTCTCTCATCATCATCATCTGCTAACTTCAAAGTTCCCCAAATCAGCCTTAGGTACTTTAATATATTAAGACTGAGTAATACTGATCTGCCATCAAAGAAGTAAGAAATTTGTCTGACATTAGCCTGATCAAGACTCTTTGTATGTGTCAGGAGATGAAGATTAGATCATGATTAAATCTTACAGAAACAAAATGAGAAAAAAATATATATTACGTTATCCTACTGTCTGTTGTTAAGTACTGTGATATCTCCAATTGACTTTGTTATGTAGTAAAAGAGACATTGTGAAACACTGTACTAGAGAGGCATTGATACTTTGCCTACAGTAACTCCCGTCTGTGGGCCACGCCATCATTCACATCAAACTATAAAGAACAGACTATACTTACATGAACCTTTAACCTGTTCTGCTGCCTTTGACAGCTTCACCTTAAGCGTGTTAGATCAGCTGGTGTATATGTTGGCCTATAACTGCCCTATACATAGCAACAGTAGCTTAGTGTTTTTCATGACTGTGAGTTAAGAGCTTCACTGTGAGGTATTTGTTCATCCCCCACCGTCTACCCACCAAACCGACAGTGTGGAGAGACACGGTGATAGATGAATCAGCCATTGTTTGGAACACACGTGGCAAATGCATCAGGGACTCAGCGGAGGATCAACTTATGAGGGCATACACCACCCTCAAACACGTCCCAGTCAAATCCCACTAGGAGGCAGAAACCTGAGTCACGTACAAATAAATTCTTTCCCGTCAAAACAGTACGCTTTTGTGGTACATAGAAATGTATTTGTAATAATGCATATCAGAGTACACAAGTCACTTTCAACCATAAATGCCCATTGCTTTTATACTAGCAATGTAACTACTGGGTGCATTTTTTATTATGTGGTTAGGGTTTACAGGAAAAAATGGTCAAATTTTAAAATTATGTTTTTATAGATGTTTACTTGAAGCTCACAGTTGACGCAAGTGACATTGGATCATTCAGATACAGTGAAAACAGTTATCAAAGCCTGGAAACTATTTTTAACAGGAATCAAAGTTTCAATATTGTTGTTGTTGTTCTTTCAGCTGCTCCTGTTAAGGGGTCGGCACAGTGGACCATGTGACCCACATGCAACTCAGCACAGGTTTTAAACCGGGTGCGTTTCCTGACACAACCCTGCCCATCAATCTGGGACCTGCACTAAGGATGACCTTCATCCAGTGTCTGGCTTTAGGCATTGGCAGAAAATCAAACCCAGGCCTTCGAGCCTTGGCAGACAAGAAGCCTACCACTGAACCACCAATGCACAAGTTAACTACATCAACATTACATATTAAAATTGTCCCAATATATGAAGTGTGATTTCCTCTCGGGGGGGGGGGGGGGGGGGGGGGGGGGGGGGGGGGG
>JAQMYL010000012.1:14912094-14931261 GCA_030014365.1 Clarias pachynema | reverse complement strand
TATATTTATTTATTTATTTATTTATTTATTTTTTCCCATTCCCATCCCCAAGCAGCGACACCACACATTAACAGTCGGTGCAGAAAAAACAAAAACATCCAGACGTGCTCCCTTCCCATGCTTTAGAGGCTGTCAGTCAACACATTCACATACCCCTAATTTGTGCAGTCTAGACTGAAAAGGGGCTAAATTACCCACCAGAAGCACTAACAGTGTAAAACAAAGCTCTAGATAACCACATAAAGACACACAACCACAATTTGGTGTCATAAATCACTCATAAACATCACCCTTACATACGTGTTAACAGATTTAATATAGTCTTTTTCAAGGTACGATGTACCTTAACTTTTGTCTTATACGACCTGCACCAAAGCAGGGGAAATTTTCTGTACTATAATTGCTTTCCACTTTTGCTATAATCACACAACATTTTCAGAGGACAGATACGTCATGCAAAGTCCATATTGATATGCTCTGCTTTAATCGCTTTCACACAAACTGTTCACGAATCACTTGTTATTGTTAATATGTACAAAAATAAACTCACACACTCATCGTCTATACTGCTTAATCCTGTTGCAGGGGGCCTGAAGCCTATCCCAGGAGACTTGGGGCACAAGGCGGGGTACACCCTGGATGGGGTGCCAATCCATCGCAGGGCACACACACTCACACACTATGGACAATTTGGGAATGCCAATTAGCCTAATCTGCATATCTATGGACTGTCAGAGGAAACCAGAGTACCCGGAGAAAACCCACCAAGCACACGGAGATGGGAATTGAGCATGGCCGAGAATCAAACCCAGACCCTGGAGGTGCAAGGTGACTGTGCTAACCACCACACCACCGTGCCGCCTACAAAAACAAGCTACACTTCAAGTTATACTTAAGCAATATAGGATCTTTTACCACCACAGTGCATATTGATGTACAAGGGGCGTTCAAGTGAAACTGGGACTTAAAGCACGATGTAGTGACGAGATTCTTATATACAGTAAAACATTTGAATTTGCATGGTTCAAACGTTTTAAAGAAGGCCGTACATCCGTGAATGACGAGCCCGGCCAGGGTGGATCGGAGTCCACTGCAGGCGTACTTGTGTGGAACGCCCGATCATTGAAGTTGTGGAAGAGATGGTATGTTGGCATAATGGTTAGAGGTCCAGTGTCGAGGTTTAGATTCCCACACCGGGTCTGTGTGCATGAAGTTTACATGTCCAAGCAGTCCGAACATGTTTCTGGCATGCTAAGAAACCTTTCTACCTTAATGGTATCAAAACACTGTGGTGCATTAATGTAGCAGGGGATTATATAGAAAATTAAAGAGAGTTTTTGCTCTTGCGTTCTTTTATTCTTCACAAACAAAAGTCCCGGTTTGACTTGAACACCCCTTGTATTTTAGGTACCAACTGATTAAAATTCAGTTAGAGCTTAACTTTTAGTGTAGAGTAGTGTGTAGAGTATTTAGATGAAAATGAACAATAGTTATACTGTGGGATTACTGCGGGATCAGTGTATTTAGATTTGGGAAGAACAACCTGACTTGGTCATTCCAAACAGCATGTACAATTTTTTTTGATGTGGATTGATGTGATCTGACCTGTCTGGGATCACAGAGAGGAAGTGCAAATGTTATTCTTATGAACTCTGGGTGGTCTACCCACTTAGTGCACACACAAACGCACACGCACACACACGAACACACACGAACAGAGCCATCCTTCCGAGCTGTATTACCGTCCGTAATAGAGCTATACCTTTGCATAGCCTTATCATCAGTATCCTAAATGAATTCTCCATTCTGACTTCAAATAAATGTAATTCGATTTTCCTCGTAGTGACCTGCCAAGCTTCTAAAGTGTCACCTGTTCCGATTTTTATGGGAACATTCGGTCATCCGAACCCTGAACCACGAACCCCGCAAGACCCTAATAAAACTGTCAAAGGCTGCTTTAAGTCACCCATCTGCACAATAAACAGGCATTTGAAGGCACAACCCAGAGACGTTCATGCTATTAAAAAATAATAGCACAAACCCAAAGAGAGCACAAATGCAAAACAAGGAAATATAGCTATTGTGAAACGGCTTGCAGATGTTCAAGTGCATTCATGAATGGACAAAAACTAAAACGAAGAATAAACAAGTCTATAAAGACTTTGACAGCTACTGCCTCAAATAATAACAACAAAGGCTAAGACACACTTCAGTGGTCCGAAAAAATGCACAGCCAAACTAACTCACGCTGGGAATAACCGTACACAGTGAAATGCGATGTACCTGGATCTGTGTTTGTGTGTATATCTAAGACTGGAACGCTGGCACGCTGCCACATGGCTTCAGCAGCCAGAAAGCAGACCTGTCCAGGAATGCACTGCTCCACCCAAGATAAGCAGGTGGAGCTGAAAGCGACCAAACAAACTGAGCATCTGAGAAAAACCTGCCGTAGCCAAAGAAAGAGACAAAGGCTGAATCGGGTTCATGCTCGGTTCAGCTGCCGCTCAACGCCATTCATAAAGTTCACGACGTTCACCACGGCCAAAATGGTGACAGACGGTCTCCTTCTTGGTGATGCTTGCTTGCACTTCAGACATTTTCCATTGCCTCTAGTTTTGGCTGTGTCACACAAGGCTTTGTTCAGTTCCTGTTCTTAAACAATAATACATTCAGGCAGAAATGTATCACAGAAATGTACTTACAATGAGTAACACATAAAAACAAACAGACTGTATGAACTAAGGAATTACGCAGCCAATAACGTACCAGATAATCCTGTATTTAATTCTGGTGTATGTATTTCTGTTTGTGTGCATGTGTGCATGCTGTGGGAAAGTTTCCTGCTTCTGGATACAGTAACGTGCCTCATTAATCGCTGTATGTTTTAGGTAATGATGCATTTAGGAGGATACAAAGGAGCATTTACCGCAGTAGAAGCTGTGCACAATCTGCTCGAGTATAGACTTCTCCTTGCATGGTTTTGGCTTCTCTGCTCTTGTGATGTGAACGGAATTACCTCAGCACTCAGCTGCAACAGCCAGTGCGGCTCTTAATCATGAACATGTTAACTGTATATGGTAGAAATTAACTTGTTTTCAATACCCATAATTCGGTATTTTTAAATAGTGTGATAGTTTTTGATTTGTATTTGAGCTTCGTGTTCATTTCAGACAACAACACCATACGTCACTTGCTGGCGATTTCCGGTAGACGAAAACAGATCCAACTTGGGTATAGGCTTAAACTATTGGCCCTAGACTAGCTGCAGTGAGCTGAGGGAATAAACATGAGCTAGATTGAGTGGGTGTGCCGTAGTCCAGAAACAAGGAAAGTTTCTCACGCAAAGCAGGAGAACTTGTGACAAATCACTTCCACCAGTCAATGGTTGAGTTCCCCTATCAGGAGAGAAATTACTCTGCAAAAGTCTGCCCAGATGTCTTTCCTTTCCCACTGGCACTTCTGTCGCTTTTGTCATGCATTTATCGCTGCAGTTTGTCCAGAAATCCTGCTCTGCTCAGCCCCAACTCTGATAGATAGCTCTGTTGGTGGCCTATCATCACAATGAAGTCACGACACATGGATGAAATCACTTGCACTCTCTTCATCCTGGGCCTGAGACCAGCATGCGTCCTCTGCGAGCCAACTCCAACCCTATCCTCAGGAAAAGAAAGCAGAAAGCATAGCAGCCCAGCCAGAGGTGTATACAAATACAAGTAAACCATAGAGCAGCTGCTGATGAGATGGGCCTGTGACAAGCAGTCAAGTCGCCGTTAAGAAACATGTGCAATAAGCAGGAAGATACAGTGAACAGGTATAATTGCAGAAACACTCAATTGTAAAGGCTGATAGGAAGAAATAGTGCCACTATATTCCTTCATTTAAATAATATCCAAAACTGTGCAATAAAAAATTCAGCTTTGTTCATCTTCGCACTCTGTGTTCATTTTTATTTAGTTCTGGTTTGTTTGTTATATAGAAACAGAATGCACCTCCATCATTGCATTTATAAACCCACTCTTGTGTTATGATCTTAAAGAACCAGTGAAAAGCACACGCTCTATACAAGTCCATCAAAACGACCTCAGATTTCATGTTTAATACAGTACAGCATGCATTGAAAAAAAGAAGTGTATCTAAGAACTTCCAGAAAATAATTGTTTATAGCAGGGCCAACATGTGTTTTAGACCAGTCTGGTGTTGACACTGATGTAAACAAATCACTATTTAAAATGTTTTTGTACCTATTTAAGCTTAGCCATGGGTTTGTTGAGACTGCTCTGCAGTGGTGCTTATGCAGCGTGCTAATTGCAAGTGGTGTTCTGACTTGATGACAGGAAGCATAAATATCTTTTTTTTGGTGGACACTGTAGTGTCTTAAGGCTCAGGAACTACATGCTCCTAGTCAACACGCACAAGCACACTCTTTTAGTTTCTAAAATATCACTTCAATTCTCATGTTTTGACTTCTAGTAATTGCCCATGCACTGTCCTGCATGCTTTTTTCACTAATTGCATTTTGTAGTTGCATTAATCACATTCATTCAATTATTTAAAATGTCACATTTTTTGTTCATAGTTTCATGTTCGTGTATGTATATTTTATTACAAAAATATATTTTGAAGTCCAAGGCTGGGGAAACAAATCCTACAAGTCAGTAGTTATCTCTGAGATCTGACTACAAATCCATTACCAGATCTGTAACTCTTATTCTCAGACACATTGAAGAGAGATTTATTACTGATAGAAGTCATCTGCATACCAGATAATCTTCTGGACAATTACATTAGAACAATGGAAAAAACTGCATTGAAAAAAAAGTTTTCAAAACATTATTTCTCTCATCTGTTTGCAAACTATATTTCCCATGCATTAAGACTGTATACATACCTGCAAGATAGAGCAGAGATGTTGTCTGTGGTTACCCTCCACTTCTGCAGTCAGCCACAGTCCCTGCCAAGCAAACACACATCAATCACCTAAACACATCAACGAATTGAGTGCCTCATTAATTTGCCGGAGGAAGAAGCTTTCATTCCAGGCATAACAGCTGGTCTCCACACCCTGACGCTGGACCTCACTCAGTAACAAGGCTTTAGGGAAAAGTCCAGGAAATGCCCAATGAGTGTTTCAAAACAACCGTAAAGGACTTTTTAAAATAAAATGCAGCAAAAAAGGAAAGCACCACCCTTTTAACCATAAGTGCATGTGTACTAATGTACTATCTGATAACACATCAAAGCACTAGTGAGGAGCAATTTACTTTAAGGCACTAGTTCTCCAGCGATCGTATTCAAAATATGGTGGATGAAACATATTTTATGAATTATTTGCTTTACTTCAACATTCATGAACAAAAATTGAGATCTCAGACATTAGGGCATTATCTAAAGCAAAGTGGGGCATGTGAGAAAGTGGCGTCAATCATTGTAACTTATGACAATACCAAACAAAACCAAAAGCAAATTTACTTTTAATCTAAATACTCAATATTTAAAATATATATATTTTAAGCTCTCATTACATATTATTACTATTAATATAGGGCAAAGAAAATTTAAACATGCTTTCCTATAATTGATTAAATAGAACATGGGGGTAAAACTGGAACATTAGAATCCCATTAAAGGAATATCAGCACCATGGCCAGCTACCACAACAAACCTATTGAAAATATGCACACATACCTGAGGCAAACCCAGACCCAACTGCCTGAGGAAAGGGGCTGAAAAATGTACAACTTAGCCTCAGCTAGTAGCACAATCAGGAACAAAGAAAGAGAGACATGCTTCACTGAAGATTAAAATCTCTCAAAGCTCTTCTCAATGATAAAGCCGAAGGTCATGTGGTCTGACGATGGGCGCATCTGTGTAAGAAGGAAAGCCCATGAACGGATACATCATGGAGGCAGTGTTATGATCTGGATTTGCCTCAGTTGGTCAGGTCTAGACTCAGCAACGTTATGTGGTAATAAAATGAAGTCAGCTGTACTAAATGAGTGGATGTTATCCTGTCAAATGATTCCTCTTAACTGATGGAATGGTCTAGGACTCAATTTGTGGTTCTGGAAGCATAACGAATCATTTCCACACATTATAGAAAAATAAAATCATTAAGGAAATTGGTGTCAGAGCACAAGATCAGCAACAGCATCACCACTAAAAACCTTGTCTCGGTATGTCAATTTGCACATAAGAAAACTAACCTGCATTCAACATTATGCTTGCCCACTTGCCCAAAGTAATTAGTAGTTAAGATTTGCGTTTGGGCAAATGGAATGCTGAAAATTCATGTGAAGTTTTAGCATTTATTTCTGTCTTGAAAGAAACTGTTGTTGTTGACTGTCCATTCACCATGTGTAATTTGACTGTCAACCAATCACAGGCTGAGTTTCATGGCCTGGGTTCAAATCCCAGCCAATGCGCAAACCCAGCACCTGGTTGCAGAGCATCCTTAATACAGGGTTCCAAGCCAGGATAGAATGATAAGGCTGTGTCAGGAACGGTGCTAACTAACAGCGTTGTTGTTTTTTTTGGCTGCTATTGCCAGGGGTCACTGTAGACATGTGCTAACTACCAGCGTTGTTGTTTTTGTCACCCCTGACAATAGCAGCCAAAAAAAACAACACCGTTGTAAGTTAGCACAAGTCTACAGTATATGACTAACACGGTGCTCTCACTCATTCTCTATACCACTTATTCTGTACAAGGCATGGGAGTCCTGAAGCGGCCAATCCATCACAGAGCTCAAGCACGGAATTTGGAAATGGGAAATTACCCTAATCTGCATGTCTTTGGACTGTGGGAGAAAACTGAAGCACCCGGAGGAAACCAACCAAGCACAAATTCCATGCAGACAAGCCGGAGTTCTAACATGTCATATTTGACATTTATTAGAAATAATGATTTATTGATTAATGAATCCAATAATCTACCCCACAGTCATCAACCTAATATATGAAGAAATGTATAATATTAGACATCATTGCTACCGTGAAAGCCCTGGCCTAAAATAGGAAACAAAAAATATGATTTCCTTGTGTTTGATAAATGAAGAGAAATATTTAGCTACAATTCACATTCACTGATGCTCTACAGAAGTGTTGCATCACTTACCTGGAGCCAGAAAACCTTGTATAATTCTATGTGCTGAGGATGCATCGTTTTAAAGTACACAAACTACTGACTGGGAAATTAGAAAGAAGATTCAAAGATTACATCTGGCGGAAAGAGAAAACAAGAGATGAAAAGAGTAACAGAAGATGGTGAAGGATATACGAAACAAGGCTTATCGTGATATCAGTAAGAGTGTATGTCATGGTTTGATTTATTCACCGGGAGCTGACTAAAAACTAAACTGTTAATAATCTCCATGTACACAAAGACACACTGTCTGAACAAAGGCTATGGTCTCTTTCACAAATGCAATACATGTGTATAAACTTGCTCTAAACCTCAAACTCATAGCCAGTTGTCTACAATTTACAAAGCGGGACAAAATATATTACATAGCAACACAGTGAAGTGAATAAAAAAAAAAAAAACAGAGGAAGAGGGAGATGTTATCGGATCTGGGGAACTCCGCATGCTCCTTCATTACAGCGAGCTTCATTCAGAGCAGAGAAGCTGCTGTTCTTTTACCCCGGATTGAAGTCCTCTAGATGTAACATACACTAACATACTGTAGACATTTTGAGCCAATTACCATACAGTAGCTTAATCTATTCATACGAGCAATATGTACACAATCAAACCACAAGGTTTGTTAGTACACAAGTCAGGTTATGGGGTCTGGCACTACAAGGGCTCTGTGCATAATTTTGTGTATCTGTATGTCTGTGTGTGCATTTGGGAAACATTAGACTATGACAAACAGGTGGCACTGAAATGCAGAAAGAAGAAGAATGGTATCATGTGAAAACTCATATTTAAACACGCATACAATGCTGAAAGCTAGGGCCGTTCACTCAGTGCTTAAGGAGAATTAGGTTGTTCCCAGTTGTCTTTTTCCAGACTCAGGGCTATTTTCAGTGCGTTTGAATTGTACAAGCTGTTTCCAAGCCTGGGTGCAGTCCAGAGAACGGATCTCCGGTCTCCATGCAAGCAGCGTACTGGGGCTCTATTCAACTGAAACCACTGTGGCGTGTAAGCTACAGTATCTGCTCTTCATAGTATATTAATATTGGCATTAAAAAAACAAACCTCTTAAGACTAGACCAAAGTAATTAGATTACTTTTGTGGTGTTAGTGCTTGCACTGAACAAATGCATGTCTCCTATTGACCTGCATGACCCAAAAGAATTCATTCCATTCAATGTATTTTTATTGTGCTTTTTACAATTGTCACAAATCAGCTTACCAGAGCTCTGGATTTAAAACAACAAATAAAACTTTACCTTTCTTATACAAGTACAGTTCCTCATCTGCAGTTTTTCTTGCATGTTAATGCAACACATCTATGAAGGGCTGTGTGCTGCTTTACTGTTTGTACAGAATGAAAATAATAAAAAACAAACAGCATACAGATAAACCTAAACTTTGCAAATATGCCCGCTCAAAGCTGGAGTATAGATCTGTATAATCAAACCACTTTTTTTTTTGTATATCAGCATGAAGTTGTGATTACAAGCCCCTAAAGGAGCCCAAAATCGGTCCTGGCTGTGGAGTCAAGTTTTTTAGGCCAAATGTGAAAACAGTCCAAGAGGTGTTTATAGATAACCTGATTGTTTTCTACAGCGATCACATGAATACGTCAGGCCAAACTGCATACTTTGTTTATTTTTGAAATGAAAAGAATTAAACATGATCCAACTGTATAATAAACTATTGAAAATATAATTTTCTGCAAATGTTGATACACAATACCTTCATATTTGACTAACATATCCAATATGTAAGGCAATTAAATTAAAAACAAAATGTGGCATGTGTAAAAATTTCAACACCCTTTAAGATTGCAAAGGCAATCTATTCTTTGCAGACGTTTTGTTTTGTGGGCCGTCTTGCACGCACAGCATGATTAAGATCTCCACACAGATTTCTAGTGATGTTAGGGGACTCAAACGCTTTTGTGAGAACAAATCCAAAAGCTTCAGCTTGCCTTTCTCACAGTTCTGGATCACTGTCGTGTTGTAGAAGCCAGTCATCTTTCAGTCTACTTGCCTGTTTAATAGAGCTGGACATAGAGCTGCAGGATATGATAAAAAGAATTCACATTGCGATTATTTAGAAACATATTGCAAATAGGATTTAAATTACAATGTTTATTAAATGTACTATTTAGTATTCAAACTTATTTCCTAAGCAAGTACTGGCATTAGAAGTAGGCAACTTACAGTATATTTCCGGTATCATGTGTTTATTAGTTTCTGAAATCTTTCATAACATGGCCCCCATGACCTTCGCTAAGTAATACGTTACAGCATCTTCGATTTTCATGTCTCTTTGATATTTCCTCATTTGGGTTGATGCCTGCATATATTATATTTATATATAATACTATACTATACATATACTATATTAATATTCAGGGGGAAAATTTGCCTTTCCTAGTCACCAAACCACAAACACATGCCACTAGTTTATATAACAAACAATACACTGATGAATGAGACTTTTGATTGACGCTCTCTGATCATGTTAAGTATACTTCAGGCAAAACTCCACCTGATTCACTGATAATACATTACACCTTCCCGTGATTAGATAACTGCATGGGTTCATATTGCAATTTTGATCTCTATGTGATTAATTGTGCAGTACTAGTTGGAAAGATATTCGTGAAATACTGCTCCATTTTTTACGTTGTCAGTCCACAGCACTTGTTTCCAAATTGCTTCAGGCTTATCTAGATGTTTTGCATACTTACTGAAAATAATATTTATTCTTTTCTATCTGAACATTTTTTTTCGTCTCACAGATCTTGTCTTGATTTCCACAGTTCTCCTTAACGCTTATTTCAGATATTGGAAATTGTGACCTTTTTGTTACATTCCTTTGCTTTATAGAAATATCAATTAGCTTCATTTTTAGATCCTTAGACGGCTGCTTAGATGAGCCCATAGTTATTCGGTGTCAGCAGAGTTTTCAGCAGAGAACGCTTATTGGAGTTTTTCTAAGACCTGTGCATTAACGTTTGCAGAAAATCGTACGTTTTGATAATTGCACTACAGCACTTTTAAAAACAAAAAAAACGGGGAAATAGGGGAAAAAAATGTAATATGGTCAGGTGTGTAGAAACTTTTGCATACTGTACAACTATAAGCAAATAATCCTGCAACCTGAAGCTGCAAGAAGCACCAGGCCAAACTGTAACTCAGAAGTTCATTTCACTTTACTTTACTTCACATCATCTATCACTTTCATTTTAGTCATTTTTAAAATCTTCACTCTATAGTATATTGTTCAAACATTAGAACTAAGGAAATAAAACCAAAACACCACTAACCCATTGAGGCATGGACTTCACAAAGTGTAAGTCCCGTGTAAGATGGGGCCCTCCATGGTTCAGTCTTGTTTTTCCAGCACATCCCATAACTGCTCAATCAGATTGAGATCTGGAGAATTTGGAGGCCAAGTCAAGCCCTTGAACTCTTTTAGTCATGGTTCTCAAACCATTCCTAAACAATTTTTACATTGTGTCTGGATGCATTATCCTGCTGAATGAGGTCTACTAGTCATTATGGAATGCTGTTGCCATGAAGGAACTTAGTCAGCAACAATGTTTAGGTACAGTAGGTGGTGCATGTCATAGTAACAGCTACATAAATGGCAGGACCGATGATTTCCCAGCAGAACATTGTGCAAAGAATCACACTGCCTTCTCCAGGTTGCTCTCTTCTCATAGTGCATCCTGGTGCCATCAGGTCCACAGAAAACCAAGTCATACACACACCAGATGATTTACCAGACCAGGCCACCTGCTTCCATTGCTCCATCGTCCAGCATTGATGCTATTGACAAGGGTCACCATGGGCAGTCTAACTGGTCTGCAGCTACTCAGCAAGCTGTAATGCACTGTGGATTCTGTGAACTTCGCTCCTGACACATATCAATGATCCTTGGATGCTCTTAACCAAATTGACGGTTCAATGGTTGCCATTCCTTGGACTGCTTTTGGAAGGTACCACCCACTGCAAACCAGGAACTTCCCACAGGACCTGCTATGTGGGAGATGCTTTGACCGAATCTTCTAGCCATCACAATTTGTCCCTGGTCAAAATCACTCAGATCTGCCACCAATACATCAACTTTGAGAACTGAATGTTAAATTGCTGCATAATATATCCCGCGCCTAGAGAGGTGCCATCGTAGATATAATAAATGTTATTCACGTCATCTGTCAGTGTTTTACTGCTATGGCTAATTGGTGTAGCTCAAGTTGAACCAGTACACAAGGTCGTAATCTGGATTTAAAAGTCTCCTAGTGAGCTAGCTAAAGTTTATGGACAATATAAAGCACGGCTGAACTAAAGCGCTTCAGGAGCTCAGCATCATAATCCAGAGCTAATAGCATCAAGGGCTTTAATGAGAAGATGAACTTTATAGTCAATGTAGAACTTAATAGGGCGCATATTACGACTAGGGTAACACTGTATGTGATTTTCGTGATAAGTCAACATAAAATCAAACAAACCAAAAGATTCAACAACGTGAATCATTTTTTCTGTTTACTGACAAGACAGAGTTATTGCCATGGTGTGCCTGTGACTGTTTAAGTTTCTGGCAAGACAATGAGAGCATGCACAATCTGTCTTCTGGCCTGTATCTTAAGTGTAATGAAGACCAGTCTTTGTTTTGGTCATCTGCTCTGAAGGGGGATTTGGTGGTTTGGGTCTAGCATGATGGCATGTTCATTGCAGACTTTATTTTAGTTGTGCTGTTTGGCAGTGACTCATGTGAGCATGAGAAACTGATTGCTGCAGTGCTGACAAAGCTGTTTTTAAAGGTTTGACCTAAATCTCAAAGTTTGACCATGACTTTGTCTGCACAGTGTTATTATAACCACACTGATCTTAAGAATAAGGATTCGTTTCGGTATATGGACTGTCTCACAGACGCTTAGAGACCAGCTCGAGCGTCCCGGTCATCTGCGAGTCAAGTGCACAGCTTCATATCCACTTTGAAATCTCTTTACCATAACCATCTGCACATGTTTATATGGTTGGTTGCTAAATCTTTCTCTTCCTAAAGCTGCAGTGTGTGTATATATGTCTGGGATTCACACAGTGCGCTTCTAGCTGGAGCATCTGTACTGCATAAACATCGTTTTGGTGTGGGTGCCAAACACAGGGCGACATTATGTAGTGGCTTTCCATATTCTCACATCTAAGAAGCATTTCAGCAGACTCGGGCCAGCCTCACTGACTTTTCTCATATTCACTAAATAGGTTATCGATATCTCTCAACATGATGGCTAAAAAGGCAAAATCAGTGCAAAACTGTCTAATTAAAGTTAAAGTCAATAAGGCACATCATTTACTTATTGCATGAGTAATCTTAATCATAGCATAAGAATTGTCTTTATTAACTTTATTAACTAAATAATCAATAATTAGAGTAGAGCTGTATGATTTAATCGATTATGCAATTTAAAAAAAAGAAATGTGCAAAAAACTTTTTATGCAAAAAAAACATTTTTTTATAATTACAAAAACAAATATTAAAAGGTTGAAAATAAATACATTTCCTCTAAAATTAAACCACAGCTTTGCTGTTAAACCTTTGTACTGTGTTGTAGAGCGATTTAATCAATTATGTAATTGAATCAATCTGTTGTTGATCGATTCAATTGACTCAATCCATAAGTCGGTTTTTGATTCTGTGTCCAATCACTTTAACATTATACGTATGTAAACTTGAAAATCTTTAATTCTCGATTCTCCTTCTACTGTTGAGTTTATGAGCTGATGCTGAAATACAACCTACAGGTCTGTGGAGTGTAGAGCAGAAAAACAGGTATCACTTTGTTTGAAATATATATTCATTCCTCCACTCATCTTCTATACTGTATGTCCTGTACAGGGTCATGGGGGCCTGAAGCCTATTCCTGGAGACTTATCAAATGGACAGTGTCCCAATCCATCGCAGGGCACACACACACACTTGTGGATTGTGGCCAGACACCGGAGTGTACGGAGGAAACCCAGCAAGCACGGGGAGAACATGCAAACTCCATGCACATCAACCAAAAGCGGGGATCAAACCCTTGACCCTGGAGGTGCAAGACAATAGTGCTAACCACGACGCCACTGTCCCGTATTTTTATAAATGACGTTTAAAAAAATCTATTACATGTTTTACACAGCACTTCAACCCATATTAGATACTTTAGAGCTAACTTTAAACATGAGTACTATTGATTCGAATTGAATTGAAAACCTCAATGGGCAAAAATTTAATCGAATGGACAGTCCACCTACAATTAACAAACTTTATTTTTCAGAAAATACAAACCGCAAATACTTGCATTTTGCAAGAGTATCAATTCTTTGTTTATATACAGTATGATTAATGATGGGCAATGATGCTACCTACTGAACTCGAGTGTAAAGCAGAACATTGACAGGAAAAAAAGATTATTGTTTCGTATGAGGCATTTAATCAATGACATTAGTTACACAGTGTTTCAATGTATCTTAGACACTGTTCATAGTTTTAAAGCTTCACAACCTATAAGAAATGCAGCTCCTTAGGACAAATAAATAAACATTAGTGCTACTGAATTGAGACGGAACAAAAACCACAATGGGAATTCTCTACCTATGAACCCCAGCTCTAGAAATAATACCTACCGCACAGTTGAAATAATGCTGGAGCGTTCTCTCCACTTTGTCATGCGGGACTTATATAAAGACAAATGCAGTTCTTGTAACAATTCATAATTATGTCATGTCATGTATGCATGAAGGATCCTCCCATAGGAGGGGACCAATAGGTCAAACCACAATCATTTATAAACCTGTGAAAAAGCAGATGCAAGTCATGCTTGTGTGTGTGTGATACATAGATAAAGAATAACTCTGTTGAAACCCTACAGAGAGAAATAAGTAGTGGTGAATCTTATCCACTCTTCCATTCATGTGAAAAATAAAAGTAAAAAGAAACAGAAATGTATGCTCTTATGCACAACTCACACACTTTTGATATCTCCTTAGAGATGTAACATCATGCTTGTGCCAGGAGATTTTCACCAAGACTTTGCCGTTAATTCGGTCTGCAATTCAAATAAACAATGTGTGTTCTACTTTGAGCTACACGATTAAGTATAATCATACACAGAAAATGCTTCTCAGGAGAAATCAATCACCTCTTGAAAAAAAAAGTGACATTTACCTGTAGTATATCCATCACTAATTCAAATCACATGTCTTTCTGTGACTTTCCAGAATAGTTTCGCTCTGCAGGGACATTTGATTAGGAGAGATTTTTGGGAGGAATACAGAACACACAAAAGTGTTATGATCACTGAAAAAGTTGTGGGATGTGGGATTTGACCAAGAGCAGACTAATCAAAGGCTTTTCGTACTGAAATCTGGAGGTTCTTATGCATCTAATGACATGGTGACCTGCATTTAAGCCAAATTGGAAGTGAAAGGCTCTGAACAAAAAGGTGTGATAAACTGTAGCGTATAACACAACGAGACCGTGTTTCAATTAAGACAAGTAAATGGGGTCCGAAGAGGGCAGCGGCGATAAATCAGGCCTGAAGAAGTGTGAGTTTCTGTATTTGTGTACGAGTTCACCTCACTAATCATCCAACCTTCAAGAGAACAACACCAGATGTGTAACTCAGCTTCTTGTGCGCTTATACTGTACGATCGCACACGAACGCTATGATGTAGTCCAACCGTTTCACACCATCACACTTCACCAGGCTGGAGGACACTCTCGAGACGCTTCTTCTTATTAGCCATGCAGAGCCCCTGACTTGTGATTGAAATAATGAACACCCATAAAAAGCACAGCAGATGACCTAAAACGGCTTCTCTTATCCTTTTGACTTGTCCCTAATTTCATTCTATAAATCAGACAACCAGTAGCTGGAGGAAAAGAAAAATCGGATTGCTGGGTGGAGCATTCAAACCTCAAACCCAGGCAAAGTCTGTGTCTTCTTCTTCCATCAAGACAACCACAGTTCAGGTCTGACCGAGCGAGCGAGCGAGCGAGCATACTGCCCGAGCCAGCTGATTTGGCTGAGAGCCTGCTCTAACTCGAAACCTAAAATTGTAATGGTGCTGTGTAGTTCAATTGCATGTGATTTATTTCAGTGAACAAGATGTGATAGCACTCCTGTTTCTCATTTTCCTTCATCATTCTTTTGCCACACGTTCTGGATTGCATTATGGAGGGGGGGAAAAAAATAAAAGGATGACAGGCCTGAGCAGGCAGCACTGTTTATATGGATATTAATGGCATCTTATGCAATTTGCCTCTCAGGTGATCCTAAGCACGCTGGCCAGCCTACGAGATTGCATTAGAGGTGTCCGAGGTCTGTACTCTTTTCCTGGAGTCACAGACACTCATCCAGGACGGACAGGCTCATGCAGAAAGATGTTCTTTTTTCACTCTGACTTTAGGTCAAGTAATCAAAGCTGTATAATGGACACTGTTCCGATCGAATTAATAGAAAAAAAAAAAACAATAAAAGGTACTTTTCAGTGCAATGCGATCCGGGAACTCTTCTGAAAGAATATATTGTTGAGTTGAGTTTTTGTGGTTCGCTGAGGTCATTTTCACACCCTGGCCCCGGTGCAGTTTAAGTCCAGATTTTTCTATGATTGGTGAAGTGTGTATGGTACTCTTGAGCCTGGGAGCAGTCCAAAGAATCCATCCCCGGTCCTCTTGGGTTGACTTCAACTGAACCCTGGTGCAGCGCACACCTCATGCCAAGTAGCGTGACTGCTTCGGCTCTTGCTTCACGTTGATCCTGGCGTAAGGGTTATTTCAGTTACTGATATACTGATACTCAAGACTTTTACAGAACTGGGAGTGCTGTAATTCGCTTTGTGAAGCAAGTGCTTGCACTAATGCAAAGCAAGTACCAGCCTGCATGACTTTGCATGTATACCTGCATTGTGACGTCCCGCGCGTCCTATAAACTTCACTGAATGAGTGCTAACAAAGCATGAACGCATTGCCTGCCACTTGAAACCAAGCCACACTAAAATGATACTTGTGAATTCTGCGATCATGTCAATTCAGAGGAAATTTTGAAAAACAAACCAGCGATCAAGAGCCCTGGCCCCAAATGAGCGCTGAAACAGTCTGGGGTGTGTTTGAAAATCCCGTGCAAGAAGAAACCCCCTTGGGTTTGATGGGAGACATAAGACAGGTTTGACCTAGGTCTCCGTGAACACTGAAGGAATCCTGCAGCTGCAAAATGAAACATCCATCTCAACCATGAGTAGTTTAAAAAAAATGCCAAGCAGCCATTCAAAATATCTGTTTGTTCACCTTTGGTCATCAATGAAAGCTGATTCCACTCATCTGGACGTTTATCATCCCATTACTGAAGACGAAGCATGGACAGCCAAAAATCTCTCGTCGTTCCCTTTTTCAACAAATTGTTATTTCTGTAGCGTTCGCCTCATGAAAAGTGCAGCTTCGACAGTCTGGGCAAGAACACTGCCAGTCATGCCTGACAAGTACCTTCCTAACACCTTAATTCACACCACAGCCTCTGTCTGATAAATATCTCTCATGGATTCAGATCCATTAAAGGCAGCCAGAATAAGGCTAGAGGGAGGGCTGAGGAAGGGAAGGAGCGTTAAGTGCTTTAGCCTGGGACTTTACACTTCCGCACAGGGCACGACCTGGTGTGTTTGTCTGGAACATGGCGTTCTGAGATAGCGTGTGAGCCATGCTGCTTCTCCTCTTCACTCCATTTCCCGTGTAAGCTTCAGTCACACCCATGTATACAAAGATTCCAAATATTTGACCTAAAAAACTTTTGTAGGACAATAAAAGTTAATAAATTCAGAGAACATTAAGGACATAAGACAAGTATAATGATAAGGGGGAAAAAAGCATTTTCTCCCCTGAAAGGGCCTCGTAGTGCTTGCATGATCTGGCATTAAAGGAGTCAAAAATTATCAAATGTTTTTGGCTGTAACTGAAGCATGACTCGAATCCCACATCTGGCATGACCATAACAAAGATATGAAAATCAAAGGCAGCTTTTCCCAGTCCAGTGAAATGTTGTGTTCAGGGGGAAAAAAAGAGCTGTATTGCATTAACCAATAAGAGCTTTTTCCTTCATACGAACAAGTTATTCAATACTGGAACCTTAAATCTATTCTCACAACAATAGACTATTTAGCATTTGTATCTAAAAAAAATAATAATCCTGAGTTTGCGTCATACTGTACGTCACAATTAATCAATCCATGACAGCCCTTAAGCATGTTGCATGTTTTATAAAACAATTTTGTCAAATTTTCCTGATTAGAATGATTAATTATAATATATAATTAGACTTCTCCATTTTCAAAATGACTGGGCCTTGCAGTGCCAACCTTTTTACAATTTCAGAAACCAAAAACATTTCAATACCTAAAACATCGCTCGCACACCATTTTAGTCAGCAGGGAATTGTTCCGTGATTGTTTGCCATGGCACTACAAATGATCTGAATTAACTGTTCAGGTTGAGAAGAGAACATTTCCAGGAAAACAAAAAAATGTACTCATTTTCTAAATACCACATTGCAAAGACTAATATGTGTGAAATAATTTTTATGTTATGTGACCCTAAATCACACACAAATACAGGCAGTTTCGGATGCAAGCTGTTTAAACAAAAATCTTGACTAATCTCAATTTTATAGAGTTCCAATCCCAATAATGCGGTATAAAATACGCATAACGCGATGTCCCCGGGATCTCTGCCAAAGCTGTTAATGTTGACCCTGCGGTGCCAGTTTGCTTAATACATGCCTCTATTTCATTTGCACAAACTCGGCCTATAACACAGCCTCCTCTCACAGCTGATGATTATTTGCCTCATTTGCAAAAGGAAACTGAAGAGATTTAACTTGGACGCTGCCTCTGTCTCTCCACTCTCTCTAATTTGGAGAACCAACAAATTGTTTTCAGCCCTGGAGAGGCTTTGGAAGAGTTGACGTCTTAAAAATATATCTAAATGAATGAATAAATCAATAAATGTTATACGTATATATGTCATATACTGTATATATGCTATAATCTTTTTTGAACAGATGATATTGAGATGTGTCTGCTACAGTACTTATGCTCTGTAAAGTCTTCTTCTCCACAACAAAGGTAGCTTTTCATTTTGCTTTGCTGGCATGCTGTTCCTGAGAGACAGTTTCATCATGGCGTTTGATGGGTTTTGCAAATGCACTTGACAATACTGTTCATGCAAGGACTATTCAGAACAGCTGACCTTCGTGTCTTAACCCTAAAACTTAAGTGGCACAGATCCATGGCAGCAACACAGCATAGGTCAATGATTATCGGTCAAAATAGTATAGGTCCAAAAATATATGTTCTTATATGGATAGTTTGTGGGTTAACAGAGAGGCTTCAGACATCAAACAAGAATTTGGTTTGCGGGGATGTCTGGTAGAATGGAATTTATCATCACTTTTATAGCGCAAATTTTATTATTAACAGAACATGGGAATGACCTCACAAAAATGTAGAGCTCTCAAAATGAGCATAATATTATTATTCCATAGAGACAATGGAAAACAACCATAAAAACGTCTGCTCATGTGTATCTGTGCTATTTTTTGCCTATGTAACCCTTTTTTTTTTTGTTGTTGTTGCTCAGTCATGTTTGTATCATTGGTTAAACCAAAAATGGTCTGGACGATGACCAGGCCATTCCAAAACCTTGATTCTTTTTTTATTATCAAGGTTTTTTGATAATAAACATTATTATTATTTAAATTTACTGGAAGCTTTAGATCATCATCCTGTTGCATAAACCAATTTCAACCAAGCTTTAGCTGTCAAACAGATGGCCTCACATTTGCCTCTAAGACACTCTGGTATACAGAGGAGTTCATGCTTGACTTATTGACTGCAAACTGCCCAAATCATCACCCTCCACCACTGTCCTAGTTGAGAGTAGGGTTGGGTATCGTTTGGGTTTTTTTCGATACCGGTGCCAAATCGATACTTTTAAAACGGTACCGGTGCCAAA
>JAQMYL010000012.1:14840511-14856065 GCA_030014365.1 Clarias pachynema | reverse complement strand
GCAGAGGAACTCCCAAGCATCAGTGCTCTGCGTGTGTCGGTGGCTGTGTGTGTGTGTGTGTGTGTGTGTGTGTGTGTGTGTGTGTGTGTGTGTGTGTGTGTGTGTACTCACTACTTGCACTTGTCCATCTTCTCCTATGCGGTGGATCTGGACCTGTTGGGCTGCGCCAGCCAGTGCGTACTGGAGCGCTTGCTGTGTGGAGCTTTCCAAAGATGCTGTTTCTGCTACCTCTGCATGCACACACACACACACACACACACACACACACACACACACACACACACACACTACATTACATATTCACGTTCCTCACAACAGCAATGTCAATGCACTTGGTATGTCAAGTGACTGTCTTTACTCATCTTTCTTTCCCAAAGCAGAGACACATGCTACTTAACGATAACAGGAAAGATGATGCAATCAAGACACGCTATATATTTAATCTCTCGTAAACACGATCTCTCGGATTTACGCGTGAGCTACACGCTGAGCGATCCGATAAGACCCGGGCAAACCCGTATTTACATCCGCGTAGGCCACACATGCTGCGCATATACCTTATAGCGAGTATACTTCACGCTTATGGAAACTCCGTCATGCACTCCTGACACGCTTGTGTAATGTCCAAACTACACATGTTTATACAGCGCAAACCACCACTGAAAACACAACACGGACGCGCCTGCGAGCAATCCAAACACACTTGTACCCCTGCAGTGAAAAGTAAACGTAGCCCCGTCGCCTAAACACTCGTTATCATCACAGTGGTCGACGCAGCCACACCTAGGCTGGCCGATACACGCTACTGACCAGCTGCAAGCGTAAGTAGCGCTTTCTTAGAAACGTCACATTGACCGAGCCTTTTCTCAAAAACTGAGAACAATTTCTGCCTTTTTTTGTGCCTTTCTGCATTATCCTGCTCAGGGTCACAGGGGATTCCTTGTGGAATTTGCACCCGGAAATACCACCTGGATGGACTGCTGCTGATTTTTCCCTGATTTTCTCCCTAATTTAGTCGTGTCCAATTCCTCCTCGTCACTAGGGGGCTTCCATATTAAGGCTACCACTACCAGTCAGTCGGGAGGGCCGAAGACTATCACGTGTTTCCTCCGAACCCCATGACGCCAGCCGACCGCATCTTTTCGAACTGCTTGCTCACGCAACATTGGGGGCGGCGTAACACACTCGGAGGACAGCGCTATCCGCTCCTTCCGCTTGCATGAACTCACAGACGCCCTTGATTGGCTACCGAGTCGTGTAAACGCCGTCCTACAAGCCCCGCCTCCCTCTGTTATACCCCTATCTCATCTATGCGGTTTGATGTGCGGAAAGATGGAAACCTAATCACAGCGCCAAAACTCGCGGTGAATCAGGATGAACCGTACTTACGGCCACCGCGCGAAACTGCGTAGGTGAGATAGGGGTATTAGTAGTTAACAGATTATGGGCCAAACTTCGTTGAGTGATGATGGTAGAATAATTATAAAGGTCTTGACAAAAAACAACATGCATGAGGAATCACAAAGGAGTTTTCATTTTCTGCCAATGGAAAAGTACTCGAACTAGTTACTTTTATCAGAAAATAACGCTGTAATGTAACTGATTACTTTTTAAAGACAGTAATTTTGTAATGTAATTAGTTACTTTAATGTCCCCCAACACTGCTGTTCACATACACTTCACTACGTGCGGTTTAGTGCAACATATGCCCAAAAACTAAGTAAATAAATAAACCATGAATTGATGAATGACTGATGGCTGTAACTTGCAAACTTGAAGTGAGAACTGATAATTATGAAAACAGAAATGAAAATAGAAAATATTTGCGCTTTAACCAACATTAATTCTGAAAAAGTTAATTCTGATACGCAAACAATGTAAAATCAGTGAAATCCACATAATCGTGTGAAATGAGCAAACGTTGAACTGGCTTTATCTTGACCTTTAAATGATCTGTATTTGTGCAGGTGCTTTTCCGAGGCAGAATCTCTCCCCCCTCGCTGTCCGTTGCATCATCACCAAATAACTGCTTAAACTACGGGGCACTTTCCAAGGGAGTGCAGAAAGCTAATGGTGCGTGTGTGTGTGTGTGTGTGTGTGTGTGTGTTTTTCAGGCCACTCTGGTGGGCTCATACAGGATATTTGGATGTGTGCCAGCAGGTCAGAAGCGGTAGCCCGCAGATCTCCGAGAGGAAGAAACAGGAAGCATTACGCCACGATTGCAACCATCTGTTGTTGAGAACCCTGCCGCCTCACACACTCTGAGGTTGAGGCTTCTCTGGAGAGCGCAGAACAGCTGATGCTCGTACGCGGAAACTATCAAACAAGAGACTAAAACCTGTCCCGGTGCCTATGATGAACGGGTCATGGCACTGTTACCTGAGCCGGTGCGGGCAGCCGGTACCCTGCGGGAGAAGCTCTTGACCGCCAGGCTCTGGCCGCGCTGTTTCCGCCTCCACGCTGTGCGACACTTGGAGTCGATGCTCTGTTTGATGCGGTACCAGTCGGATTCGGTGATGGCGAACTTGTGGAACAGATGACCTAAAACAACAGAAGCCAAAAAAAATTTTATTCTCATGAAAGAATTTAATCTGGCATTCATAATAAGAAAAATCAGCACAATTTCATTCAAATTATTTAGTTATATAAATAAAGTTGATTAATAATTAACCTTCAGATCCTAGCCAACAAAAGTAAAAATTTTACTGCTTTCTTGATGTAAAAACATGAGTCCCTTGTAACACAGCATTAAAATGACTGGAACTAAAAGACTAAAACTGGCGGCATTATGTCGTATTGGTTAGCACTGTGGCCTTACACCTCCAGGTCTTGGTTCGATCCTCGCCTTGGGTCTTTGTTGGAGTTTGTAGGTTCTCCCCACACCTCCGACGGTCCAAAGACATGCAGATTAGGCTAACTGGCATTGGCAAATTGCCTCTAGTGTGTGTGTGTGTGTGTGTGTGTGTGTCTGTGCACCCTGTGACGGATTGACACCCTTTCCATAAGAAAAGTTTAACGGGAGAGACTCCAGGCCCTCCACGACCCTGTACAGGATAAGCGGCATAGAAGATGAACGAACGAATCAAAAGCCCAGAACTGTTCCAACATGACAATGCCCCTGTGCACAATCCACGCTCCATAAAGAACTTTTTGCCAAGGTTTGAGAAAAAAAACACAAGAAAAAAACACTGAAGACTTTTGAGATGACCTGGGATGCCAACTATGGCCCAGGCCTACTTGTCTGACATCGGTGTCTAATCTCACTAACGCTCTTGGGATCATATTCAAAATCTAGCGGAAATCCTGGCCAGAAGAGTTGAGGTTAGATCTACCTGAAAGGTGGAACAATGTTTAAAAAGCATAGACAGTTTTGATGGTCAGGTGTCGACATAATGTGTATACTCACTACGTAATTTGTAATTATGCTGTTGTAGGAGCTTTTACTAATAATATGTCATGAGTGGCTCCGAAATGTCTTTTTAATACTTCAGAAATAAATAAATACAGAAACAAACAATAATTTTGAGTACCGGTTATATTTTCTTTAACTCGGACCCGATTATAAACATGTGACTTTGTAGATACCAAATAGGATACAGAATATATGAAAAACCGTCATATGTGAATATATTTGGTCCTTCAATAATATACACAATAATATTATACACGCCTAAATCATATTAACAATGAGTCATCCTCACATCCCTGATCCAGCTACACACCCAGTGTATGATAAGACAACGGAAACCCCTGACCGTTACACTAACAATAAGGGAGTGTGTGCGGCTACGCACAGGGCGAGACTCTGGGGAACTGAACCGAGGCCTTCAGGAGGTCACACTGGCACTGGGAGCGTGTGGGTGGTGGGATGAATCGAGAGGGTGTGGCTGAGCTATCGAAGCATACTATCACTTCTATGCACTGATTCATTCCTCAGCAGCAGTGTATGTGTATGTATACGTGGGTGTGTGTGCATGTGTGTGTTTCCATACTATTCATCTCCCTTATATATACAACGAATATAAACTTTGGCACGCTCAGGGAACGATGTATGTAGGAAAACTCTGCTTTATATTATGATAGTATTACACTGCAGTACTTTCTGGTTGATAGATGAAATGATCACCCGTACCTTAAACATCATCGTTCCTAGCAGTTCGTTTATAGTGCGACTTAGATTTATTTAATGTTTAAATGACTTCCCTCGAGTCAGTCGTACTACATAAGCCAACTGCGAGGAAGGTCACGACCGAAAAAGCGGTGCTCTCGTCATTTCTCGCAGAGCTCCATTCAAACTCATTAGTGCGTTACTTGGACTGTGACACATGATCTCTGTGAATGGCGCTCTGGATTCCCTCGGGCATTCGGTCTGTGCCGTATCACAGCAGACACTATGTAATGAAGATTGACTCCAAGCTGTTTAAACCTGCCTTGAGGAGGGGAAAAATAAAGAACTCGGATCCTGAGAGCAACAGAAGTTTTAGATTAATGACGGATCACTTTATATGTTAGGTTTGGAACTCTGAGCTTTGACATTTTTTGGTAGGATACCGACTCTGAGTGTGTGTGAGATGCCAGAGGCATGCCAGAGAATACTGGCTTGGGAAAAGAGTCATCTAGCGGCAAATCTCAGTGTAAATAAATGTTCAATTGGCATTTAAGTAGAGCTCCATTTTCTAGGCTAATCCTTTAGATTTTCTTTAAAAACTCACAGCCTTTCTCTCCAAGAAGCACAAATCCAGCTTGTTGTTAAAATATTTCGGAAGATAGAAAATAATCTAAAGCCACATACGTCATTTCAGGATTACCGTCTAATAACATAACAGAATGAATGCATGAAAAGGCGGCATTAGGCTCGCGAGTGGCATAACGGAAACACGTTCGCCCTCTGTCCTCTGGAGATTTGGGGTTCAATTCCAGGGTGACGCTACGGCCATCTGCGACCGGGATTCTAGAGAGCAGATTGTCTTCGGGGAGTGGGAAGGCATACCCACACTCTCACTCCAATCACGGCGACACTAATCAATCATGGCCATTTGTAAGTTTGCGCATGCCGAAGGTGCACTGTGCTTTTCTCCAGGTGTTAAACCATCCAAAATGTGCAAAAAGATGCGATAATAAAAAGGAAAAGGAGCCATCATGTGTCTTGGAGGAAGCATGTGATCCTCTTCGCCCTCTGAGGTTGGTATGCGTCACCTTGATGGGAAGGAATTGGCTAGGAATGTTCTGACCAATCAGGATTGCAATTTTAACAGCACGGTTACACACCATAAACCAATGACAAGAGCTAAACAAACAGGAATGAAGTCGAAAGAATAGGTATGAACGCACAACTTTTCTTGATTTTGAGGTCCTTATAAGGAATTGCGTGATGAAAGGCTATGATAAAACATCATGTGTGAGTAGTCGTGTGTGGGATACTCACAGCGGATGCCGTAGATCATGAGCGGATCCAGCTGCTTCTTGCCGTGCTTGCCCTGCCCCGACAGGTTAGAGACGGCCTGCACCTCACGGTGGAACAGGTAGTCCAGCAGCGTAAGAGCCATCTTCTCTGGCGTGCGGCAATTACTGCCGATGTGCAGCATGTCTGCTTGAGACACGGGACAGCGCACACGCATCTCCGGGTTATTTTCATCCCCGAGCCATGTTCCTGCAGGGTAATCTTCTGCTCAGACACACACAAACACACAAGAGGAGCAAACCATCATAATCAGGGTAATTGTTTTTTTTTTTCTTTATACGGTACGCCAGGCAAAACATTCAAGATGCTTCAAATACATCGGAAAAACACAGTGTTTTCCTCCCTGCAAAAAATTTTTGGAAACGAAGCAAGATTCCACAAAACTTCCACAGTAAAATGTTTTTACAGTCTCACATCTGGTCGATTAATATGTAAATATGATAATAATTATTATAATATTTATAATAATGATCTGATTATACTAGACTGTGTATAAAATGTGATTGTTTGAAATTAAGCAGCAATAGTGTGGAGATCATCATCGTGACAATTTTCCCAAGAGGAACAGAATGTGCAAATACACATCAAAATTCCTCAGAATTGTCTGGTGTCATTTTGCTTTGGAAATCAAGCAATATCGTTTCATGTGGCCCGACAGAGGAAAGTGCAGGAAACCAGGGAATGTTTTCTACAGCTATTATTCTTCATGCTGTCAGATACTCAGTTTGGCTTCACCCGCCCTTTTTCCTGTTAATATTTTATGTCTACTGTAAAAGAAATCCAACTGCAAAAGAAATTGACACTTTGAATAAAAAGTAAAAAAATAATCAACAACATGGTGGTTGCTGCACACTTTCATGACAACAGCCAGAAAAAAAGTCACGTTCTTAAACCGGTATAAGCGAAACAGCTCCTCAAGTATTGTTGTAGATGTCTTTGTTTAAAATGTAAAGTTTTATCTCTGACTGTAACACTGACTTCCACAGGAAGCCTCCGCTCTCGGAAGAATCGACAAGGTCAACAATCATGCACTTGTTTTTAATCCGGTTATGTGGAGCGTCCACTGTGAAATTCCCTGCATAAACGGATTCATATAAGCCTTTCAGCTGGAACTACAGTCAAAGCTGCTTCTATTAAAGAAAAATAAATAAAAAGTGACCCAACACCTTGTAACCAATCAGAACTAACTAGTCAGTAAGATAACTCTTTATTAACCCCGATGGGGAAACTGTGGTCTAAACAAGACTGACACAAACGACTTAAATAAAACACCTTCATTCATTCATATTTTGACTGATCTATAGAGAAGAAGTAATGAATTTGGTCCTTTCTTAAAGAATGAAGGCTAGCAGCTACTCCAAGATGCAAGCATGTGGAGGAGGGACAGGCGTGGGAACCATGGCATTAAACCATGAACCTTGTTTATTTTTCTACCACGCTTTATATTAGACTGGATGGCTTATTCGCTCCGTTGTTTACCATACGCGCATGTAGTAATTGTTTATTTAGTCTCTGCGTCTATATTTTGCTATACATTGCATGACATCTACCAGACAAGTGCATGTCTATGTGCGGAGAAAATATTGTAAATGTATCCTCTAACCCCCAGAAAACTCTGTAAATGCAGTTATTACGCAGCAGAGACACTCACAATACTTATGGCCTGATACAAAACTGCCCCCTGGTGGTTAATACTCACATCACAATAGAGGAAGCAGGGAATAAAGTGACTATCTCTTGGCTTTTCTTACTATTCATGACTTAATAAAATACATATGGTGAGCGTGGAGTAAGAGCAGTAGTAGAAAGATTTTTTTTTTTTAACTGGAAAATAACGAACCATGTTTTACAATCCTGCAGTTCGCTTTATCCACTAGACTTTCAAATGAATCTCGAAAAAGAAGAAAAATAAATAAATTTTGGTAAAAAGATGATAATAATAATAAGATGAGGATAATAATAATTCTTTCAGGTGGAAGAAAGAAAATCAGTGAAACATAGCGGAGACCCCTGTGTGATAAAAAGTAACCGGCAGGAACATAACAGGTGCCGCTGACAAAAGACAAAGAGAGTCGGTGTGTGAGGTTTTGATCCTGAGAAGCTTGTTCCAGTCCGACTTGACAGACGGAGCCAAGATGGGACTGATAATGACAAAAGTTGAGTGCAGGAAAGACATGTGGAAGGAAGAAGAACAAAAGATTTCTTTTAAAAGCCATATGTGGCCCTGCAGCTATTAAGACGCACTGTCATGAAAATTCACAGCTTCAAATAATAGGATATATGCACAGGAATGGCTGGGAATTGCACAAAGCCTCTCTCAGAAACAACAAATCATAAAAGCAAAAGCAGGAGCTTTTCAATCAGAACCAGCCTGTTTTTTGTTTTGTTTTTAACTAAAGCCTATTCCTGAGGTAGAGACCTGCATCAGACCCCTACATCAGAAATAGACGAAAGCTGCTTCAAATATACCAACAACAAAAAAAAACCTCTATGCTTTAGGGTATTGTTTAGGATTTCACATTAAAGGCCTACTCAGCAGCTAATTCAAGCAGACGAACAAAAAGCCTATAGCTTGTATTAAGCACTTGGATAGTGATTTGTACAGGCACACAAACAAACACATGACTGATTAGTCCAACCAGGAAGTAGTTCCCGTTCCAGCACGGTGTCTACAAAGAGAAGATCCAGATGAGGTAAAGATCCAGGCCACGCCGTTTGAAGCGTTTTCTTACTTTGTGGCCTAAACCCAGCTTCTCACCTTCTGAGTTCAGGGTGATCAGGGTGACGTTGTTGGTGTTCTGCGCTGACGATTGGCCGCTATTGGAGACGGAGTCGCTGGCTTCTGATCCACTCTCTTGGTCCTCCTGGCTTTCTTCTGGCCCTGGTACCTTTAGGACGATTGTTTTTTGTTTCCCTCGGCCCACCGTGCTGTCAGCCAAATATTCAGTTGTTACTGACTCACTAAACATATTACAAAAATCATGTGTAAGCGTCTGGTTTCACAACACACTCGGTGCGTTGAAATGACTTATTGCATCAATTAAAAAAACAAAACAGAAACCACAAAATGGTAATTAACCTTGTTTGGAAAGTAGCTGCCTAATTAAAGCAAGGTGACTGAACTCAATCTGGTTTCTTTCTAGTTTATATCTTGTATATATGCAAAAAGGGTAACACAATGATGACTAGCCTACTGACATTTTAATAAATGATTTGAGAGTGGAGAATTAATAAACACAGAACAGTAATCGCAAAGGCCTTACTTGCTGAGAAGGTTCTCCAGTGAGTCTGTGGTGCGAGGAAGAGGTTCCTCTTGGCCTGTTTTAGGACGTTCGCTGCTCATTACCACGTTGGTCTGGGGCACCACACTGTCACAACCATCAGGAAGCTGTTAGTGAAACTCAAGTGGAGCAAGACATATCTACATCTCGTACAGACTTCATTAATGCTTCACTCACCAGCGAACCTTGTCACATGTTTGTGTAGCACCAAAAGGTGATCCGGCCACCATCGGCACCTGAATCGCCCCTGGGTTTTTCCCCATCACGGTGTCGAACTTGTCCTCCAAGGCCCGACACGTTGCCTCCAGCATCTGCAGCTTCGCCTCCATGTTGTCCAACCTCTGGCAAATGGCCTGGCTAATGGACATTAGCATTGCCTGGAAACAGCCAAACAGATACCCACGTTAAAAACAAACATCTATCAAAGTGTAGTGTTACACTCCCGTGTTACTCTCTCATCAATATTTGATCTAACTTGAATTTATGCCTGTAGGAAAAAAAGAAGTTCATAAACCCTTTGGAACTATGTGGATTTCTCCATAAATGGCTCGTAAAGTGTAATCTGGTCTTCATCTACACTAAATCGTAATGTACTAAAGAATTTAATAAAGAACACTCACAGCACATCACAGTGCCGAACGGCTTAAATAATCAAGTTTATGAATGGAAAAAGCTCATGAATCCTCAAATTTATTGATTTGTTAAAAAAAACACACACACACATACAAACAAGTTTTTATTGGCAAATCTTGAACAAGACACTTTGTGAAGCTGCCGATCAGTACGAAACAACATTTGAGGAGCATTGTGTCCTGTTCCTTTTGACAATACTGTCCACACATACTTGTTCTCATATGAAGAAGCCTGCTTCAGATCATAGCACAGAATTTCAAAGGGATTGATGTCAGTGAAATATGGCCATTCTGAAATGTGGAATTTATTCAGTTTGAGACACTCTGTTGTTAATTTCCTGATTTACTCTTCGTTTGATCACTCCTATGCTGCCTGACCCAACTTATTTTTAACTTCAGATTACAGACAGGCTGGTGTGGAAATTCAGCCACAGACGTTTGCGATGCAACATGGAAATATATTGGTTTCCCTAAAGACTGCAAATTTTCCACAACAGAGGCAAGAAGACAGTCAGGGATCATTGTATAGTGCGTCCAAAAAGTCTCTTAACTGCCTGACCACCTCATACTGAGATATCTGTCAGGAACATTCACATACTTTTTAACAGCTTTAAATGTGTCACGTTTTACAACACAGCTCTATTGAAGTCTGTTAAATCTGTTATTTTACTATTTTTTTTTATTTTTATTAAAACGATATGTGCACACTGTCGGATACAGTGCAAACAACATTGCTGTATTAATCCTCTCTATAGCTATTATAACATTAGAAGTGATGCTATTTTCTGATACACCCACTCTGTCGGATTTTACTCATTATATACATACATTCACTCTCCAGCAATACCACTATCGTGCCAAGCACGAGGGGAACCTACCAAGAACCTTTCAAGCACACACACCCAAGGCAGGAATCCAACCCTTGACCATGGAGGTACGAGGCCACTGTGCCACATCCTTATATACAGTATCGTGCAAAACCCTTAAGCCACCCCTCATTTCGTCACATTAAATTAAATGATGCAGATTGCTTGTTTAGGTATCAGCCTCAGCAGCAAATCTTATTCGCCTTCTTGACTGTTCCAACCACTCAGCATTCAACATCAGCAGTAGATTAATCACCGGCATGATCATCTGCACCTGTTTCACACTGGTTCACGCCTCAAGTTAGATGGTTTATAACTATGATTCATGATTCATAGTTCAGTGTGTGGCTTAAAAACATTTCTCTGAAACTGGTCAGGTAGGTGGGACTGGAATGAAAATGAGAACCAAAAACTTGCCAAAAACGACAATCATTCCTCAAGACTACTTTTTTTTTTTTTTAAATGCAAAAACATCTCACTTCTTAGAAGCAAATTTTGGAAAAATGTGGGTGACTCAAGACTTTTGCATAGTACTGTATAAATGGTGTTGAGCCATTCATGCTGGAGTACACAGCAACTGTAATAACACTAAATAATAAAGCTTAAGTATCAAGCTTACTTTAAGAGTCACATCCTGGTTGCTGCCGTCCATCCTTGCTCGCTTCCGCTCAGGCTTATCAGCATCGTCATGGTTCTCCAAAACATCTAAAACAATGCCAAAGACCCCATACATAACACATCTGGCACACAACAAATCTACCAAATTATATAATCCAAACAAATAGGGAACCTAAAATAAGACCATATAGGAAACTAGAAAGACAGATGAATTGAAAGACATTGAAATTATTTAAGAAAGTAGTTAATAATAAACTGGTAAACTTCAAAACATAGTTCTAGTGTGATTGAGAGTGCACTTGAATATAATCTATAAAAAAAACTGAAGAAAATGTTTACCTTTAAAAACAGGATTGTTCCAAAAATGAAAGCAATTGGCCAAGTGTCACAGGTCCTGTGTAATGTATATTAAAGCAGAGAACGAGTAAGGCATTTCTTACCTGTATCATTTTCCTCATGGTTTAAGTCGGCCACAGCAATCTGGACTATCTCTACCAGATCTTGCTCAGACATCATTCAAGCCTAAGAAGCAAAGAAACAAGTAGTAAACCTATTAACAAAACATGTTTTTCACACGTCTACATCACGCATCCGTCGTCTGTCGTTATCTCGTGTGTAAGAAATGAATAGATTGTAGGGTCTCAGCTTCAGTGCTTTCAAATTATATAACTCCACCTTTATCTCACTTCGCATACTCATTTTCTTTTGGAGCAGGGGTTCCCAAAATAGGGGTCATGATCCATGTAGAGTCAATTAATTTACAATTACAGTACACTACCAGTCAAATGTTCAGACACGCCTTCTTATTCCAAGATATTTCCTGATTTTTATTGCTTTCTACATTATAAAACAATGCTGAAGGCATCAAAAATATGAAGTAATCTCCATTGAACAGTTGATATTGAGATGTGTCGGCTACTTATGCTCTGTGAAACTTTTATAATGGCTCTAATCTGAGGTGCTGGTTGTTAATTGGGGATTTCTGAGGCTGATAACTCCAAATGAACTTCTCCTCTGCGGCAGGGGGACGTTTTGTTCTTGGTTTCCAGGGATGATCTTCATAAAAGACAGTTTCATCATGGTGCTTGATGGGTTTTGGAAACAATACTGTTCTTGCAAGAACTATTCCAGAACAGCTGACCTTTATGTTCTTAAATAACAACTGATTGTTGGTGCTGAATGATTATCTTGTGCCGTATGTGTTATTTCATAGTTTTAAAAAAAATCCAGTATCCTCCTAAAATGTAGAAAACAAATCAGACATGGTGTCCAAACCTTTGACTGGTACTTTATGCTTGTGAGAGAAACAATTTCCTTTTTGTCCGATTCATCTTTTACAAATTACTATTATGAATAACAACGTAAAAATGATAGCAGATTTTGTAAAAATGTTACTGGGAATCACCTTTAACTTAAAGGGATAGTTTGGGTTTCTTCAAGGCTGTCTTAAATCAGTCATATAGTATATTACAATAGGTATTGGTCGTCAAAACCTCCTGGCTCTGCACACCTACTGTGAAGTTTGCCTCCTGGAACCCAAGTAGAACGTACGCAATCAGGGCCAAATACCACAACCCTAGTTCTGTGCAAAAACACACTCCAATGTTCAGCTGACACTCATGTGAATCTTTTGCAGTCCCACTGAGCTAAATCAAGTTTAAACAAATTTAATTGAACACTACTAATTCTGCCAAGAAGAGTTATCAAATATCCATCCATATTTTTACCAGAAGGATTTCAAACACATCTGCTAAAGATGAAGCTTGCTAAAGGGAAATTCAATTGAATATTAGGCTGCATTTATATGTTCTTAAAAAGAAATTGTGTTAAAAATAAATGAAAACTTCTGCACCAAATTCTTTTTTTTCTGTTAATGTACAATTATTCTGCCCCTAAAACCCAATATTGCCATGCCGTTCATGTCTTTGCGACGAGTGTATATAAAATGCTGATTTACTTTCAGACTGTTCATCTGAAAGCCATTTCTGCTTCCCAGACTTGCTACATTCAAACAAACACTGACTTCCTACAGCACATCCATGAATGATCAATTCATCCAAAAATGATGACTAAATGACGCATAGGTTTTTCAGCTGTGCAAATTATTTGTCATAATTATAAATGCTGCCAGTTATACTTCGTGGCAACAAATTCATAAAATCCCCATAAAATACACAATTTCAACTATATACAATAATCCACATAGAATAATACAGCTGGTTAGCTGGCCTCATCCTGTGTGTATTCAGCATTGCAGTTCATTTTAATGTTATTAAATTAGAGTGGTTGAGATCAGGGGGCTCCGAATGCTTTTCTACCACTTCTTTGGTAAACCATGTCTTTATGGATCACACTTTGTGCACAGTGGCATTGTCATAAGCTCTTTAGTCACAATGAGGGGAAATCCTAATGCTACAAGGTAAAAAATCAAAACATTCTTAACTGTAATGTGCTTTCACATAATGTGCTTTGTGGCAACCAAGGTCAGCTGGCCTCCCAATAGTCACAGGGAGATTCAAATGAGGTTTCAGGGTCTAAGGTTGTTTTCAAATCTGTAGTTTGTTTGCACTTGAGTGAGAATGTAAACTCGATAAGAAGATCTGTGTTCTGTGCTGATGAATATTCCTATGAAAGAAATTTGCTCTGAAGCATGGGCAACAAACCAAACTATGCCAACAAATGCCGAATTGACTTAAAAACTGCTTCACACTTTGCAAAGAACATATATTGACTATGTACAGTCAAATAAGCAAAACAAAGGAGGAACTGCTGAGCTTGTTCAATGTAATTCTGAATTTTAACAAGTTGTTAACCTGAATGTGTTTGGTGTTCAGGAGCATCTTAGCTTTATCCTGAGAGTACTGCTTGCAGTTAATCCGGATCGAGATCAGACCATGTTCTCAACCACTCCACGGTTAATTTAGGACCAAACCAAGAGCACATCCACTCAGGGTCTTGTTGCAGATGTTATGGTTGCTGTGTTCAGACCTGTCCAGAAAAACTCACCCAAAGGGGGGAAACTAACCAGAATTCGATTTAACTGAGCTAAACAAGGCAGGTGAGAAAACACTCCAAGTCTCATTTTAAGTTACTATACAGGATATCACAAATGTCTGCATAAACAAAGCATTAGCACCTACAACAGCTTCCCAACCCAAAACAAGCAAGATTTGGTTCACCACTAAATAAATTTAGCCTACATAGAATTTCTATTTTTATTATATTTTATTTGTAACTTTTGTAAATTTGTATATTATAACCAATTTTTTTTATTTTATATTGGAAATCCTATTTTTAGTTTAATTGTATTCTCTAGTGCATTTTTTTTTCATTGTAGTGAAATCTTTGTATACTATTTTATCTTTGCATTTTAGGCCACGGACATTCATATAAGCATTTCACTGCATATCATACTATGTATGCTTTTGTACATGACACATGAAATTTGAATTTGACATTGGTTCTGCTTCTCAAAGATTCTAGGTACTATATCCAGCTCTAATGATTTGTTTATTACTATGATATGTTTAAGCCATTGTTTTAAGTCACAATCTGTGCTTTTACATAGTATTGTCTTTTTCAACAAAAATTCTGACAAAAACTAATTTCAGTGAACAAACCTCTAATAAAAAGGGGCCGATTATTCAATGGACTGGCGATAGTATTACCAAATTTAATACCTGTCAACCTCTGCTAAAATGTTGACATTACTCATTTGGCGACTACTTTATCTGATATTAGTTATATTGAAACCAATCATAGGAAGGTAAACCCTTAAAAAACAAGCGTTAACACAGAATAGGTCAATGACGCTATAAAAAAATCTGCTTACATGGAAGTGGTGTGTGTTATCTGTGCATCTGGAATATGGGAATGACATCACAAAAATTGAGAACTCTTAAAGTGAACATTTTTTTTGGTCAAAGAAACAACAAAAAAAACACCATAAAATTCTGTATCCGTACTATTTCTTTGCCTATGTAACACCTTTTTTTCTCAGTCATGCTTGTATAGTTGGTTAAAATTCAATTTAGTTAATGGAAATTCTGTTCATCATATTTTCAGGGTTGTGCAGAAAAAGGGTTATGTCATCCTCTATTGTACAATTCTGAGCCCCATAATATATTTATCAAAAAACTACATTTGAAGGACCTGCAGCAGTAATTTAGTTGCGCCAGCGTTTGCACTCTTAACCTTTCGATCATCAGCTTGTCTTGCAACGTGGTTTAGAGATGCAAATGTATGGCTTACAGCCGGAAAAGCAGAGAGCAGCCTATGGCCATCCTTCTCACAGTGGGGTGCGAGTGTGTGTGCGCACTACAGTCAATCACAATGCAACACCATAAAAGACAACTAATTTGAGTTACTTTTACCCTTAATAACAAAAATAGATATCACTTTTTAACAACTTGAAATGGTGTTGAGTAAACAGATATGTGCTGAGGGGTCTCTGTGGAGTTTATTTTCCAGATTGAGGGGTCTCTTGGCTTCATAGGTTTAAGAACAGCTGGGCTAGCGAACACATTACACTAAAATAAATATTTATTAATTCTGAAGAAAATTATTAGTGTACATTTCCACCCTAATCACATTCGAGATATATTACAATCAATGACCTATAGAACGTCCATGTTTTATTTGTTCAAATGTGACAAAAATGTAATAAGTAATTATGTACACACACATTATTTATATA
>JAQMYL010000012.1:14814898-14829710 GCA_030014365.1 Clarias pachynema | reverse complement strand
TCCACATCATTGCATTCAGTTTTTATTCACAATTTGTTAAGTGTCCCAACTTTTTTGGAATCCGGTATGTAATAACAAGTATAATACACATAAAACATACAAACGTATATAACTGTGCACTATAAAATACTGTTGATTTGTTCTGTTTTTTTGTTTGTTTTTTTACTCACCAAATTGACACATTAGATTGAAGCTGATATTATCTCTTACCTGCTTGTTTTTCAGGTTTGGACCACTGAAAATATACTACATGGACAAAAATTTTTTTTTCCCAAACCTGTTAATTGTAAAATTTATGTCTTACAATCAGGCCATTTATCCCCAGTGATGGGCAATATTAATGTTTCAGCATACAAAGACATCTTGGACAATGCTATGCTTCCAGATTTGAGGCAACAGTTGGGGGAAGGCCCTTTACTATTCCACCATGACTGCACCCCAGTGCACAAAGCAACGACTGTAAAGACATGGGTTTGATGAGGTTGGTTCGGAAAAACTCATCAAACCATAACTGGCCCGCACTGAGCCCTGACCCGATGAACTTGAACAGGGATTGTGAGCCAGGCCTTCTCGTCCAACATCAGTGCCTGACCTCCCTGCTGAAAAAAAACAGCATAGACCAGCAGAGCTGGTGACCAGCTTGACCAGCAATTATACCAGCCACAGTAAAGTGTCCAGCATACCAGCAACAAAACATAACATAAGCTGGTCAAGCTGGTCACCAGCTATGCTGGTCTATGCTGTTTTTTTCAGCAGGGCTCATAAATGCACTACAGGCATGAATGGACATGAACTCCCACAGAAACACCCCAAAATCCTGTGGACAGCCTTCCAAGAAGAGTGGAAGCTGTTGTAGCTCCAAAAAGGGGACCAACTCCATATTGAAGTATAAAGTGTATATTAGTGTGTGCAGTTTACATTGTAACCTGTACTATAGTACATAGTTTATATTAGCATTAGGAGTTGTAGCATTAGCAGAGCTGCAGTGGTATAAATGAGGTATAAATGAGAGGTGTGTTGCATTATCATATTAAAATGCATCAGATATACATTTAGAACTTAACTGCAGAATGAGATACATTACAAATACATACCACACAAATAATGAAACTACAAACACACACACAACAGCATAACAATATACAACGCAACATATTTACGAAATTATGACGCAGTTTCCGCTGTGCCGTAAGACAAACCGGAAACAGTCCCTACTCTGTGTTTATCACGTTTCAACGTTAAGTTTGTAAACGAGTGGCATTTATTTATGTATATTGACATGAACTCGTGGGTTAATAAATTACACAAATATACTCCGAGATTTATTATTCCAATACGTATCTCTGAAATGTACTGTTTTTATTTTATCCACTCTGAAACCTGGTCTTTAGCTAGACTTCAGCCTGATTAGCGAACCCACACACTCCGCTGTCCAGTGACCAAACTGTCTGTCATTTCACCTTATATATTACACACCTCTAACCTCCACAGTCTTATATCATATACAGCTAAGTATACACAACAACTACGCTCAGACACTGCTAGCTAGCGAGTAGTTAACTCATCATGCTGGTTGGTATCTAGCACTTACTGTATAGCACACCTGCTAACGCCAGCTAGTTAGTCGCCCAGAACTGTGAAACTTGGTCTTACCGGACATCCTCCAATTTTATTAGTGTAATAATGAGTGTCTTTCTTCTCATCGATAGCACCGTCACTTAGTCCTATGAGCGGGGATTCCTCCATTGCTGCCTGCGATGCTAATACTAAACCCACGTGGGAGTGTGTGTGAGCATAGTACATAGTGAGCATAGTAGTGACTCCAGTAACACAGCACACGTGTACCATACGTGTGTCTGTATATAATATATTTATAGAGAGAAAGACTAGCAGTTAGCAGTGTTTGGACACACCTTTTACTTCCATATTTTCTGTTTTTTATTTCTTTCTACATTGTAAAACAATACTAAATATATGGAATGTTGTCCCATGAAGAGTTGATATTGAGCTGTGTCTGCTACTTTTACTCTACTTATGCTCTGTAAAGCCTTCATAATCTAATCTGAGATGCTGTTAATTGGTGATGTTTAAGGCTGGTAACTCTAAATGAACTTAGACAATGTTCTTCCAAAGATCTTCCTTCACAGCTTTCCATTCAAGAGGCAGTAGTCTGACTCTCAGCTTTAGCAGCCAGGGAGACGTTTAACTTTTTAAAATAATTTCCACAAACTTCACCACTCACTCACTCACTCACTCACTCATTGTCTATACCTCTTTATCCTGCATACACAGTCACGGGGGCCCTGGAGCCTGTTCCAGGAGACTTGGGGCACGAGGTGGGGTACACCCTGAATGGGGTGCGAATCTCTCATAGGGCAAACACATACAGTATACACACACCCACTCGTTTGCTCATTCACGTATTACGGGCAATTTGAGAACACCAATTAGCCTAATCAAACATTCTTTCCATACAAACTCCACACACACAGACCCGAGGCGGGAATCAAACCTAACCAGTACAGATCAATTTAATGAACATACTTCAGCTACTCAAACATAGTCTCTGAACACAAATGTGTACAGTACTATTCTTGCTATTGGAGAACTTCTGATATTTCCACCAAAAGAACACTACAGTAGATCATTTCAAGTTCAGTATAATCAAACTGATTAATAAGACAATCGTAAAACATAACAAATTTCATAATGATAAACTGTGGTTTAAAAAAAGTCATCAAACAACAGAAATGTCCTGAACCCAGCCATGAAAACCTGTAGAAACCTGTAGTACCTGGTGTGAAATTTTAATGCGTATCTCTACACACTTGGTTTAACTCACACTCTGACATAAAAACGCTGGAAGACCCCAAACCCAAAACATATAGGTTTTTCTCCAGAGTTACACATTCAATTGTTTTTCCTACATGTCACAGTGATTGAGTCAGTGTCAGCAGAGAGTACAGACAGATTAACTTTTAACTAACCCTACACCAGACCCTACAGCTCTTTCAATAGTTAATTGATTTTAATGTTTCTCGTTAGAGGTCACTAAAATAGTTATATATTATTTAAGGTAAAAAAATATATATACAAATTTAACTGGCTGAACCTCTCAAGCATTTTGCTCTGTAAAGGCGTTATCGTATATATATTATAATATATGCAATCACATAATGATATATCTAATGTAATAACGAGTATAATATACATATAACATACAAAAGTATATACAGTAACTGTGTAATATAACATACTGCTGTGTTAGAGCGATGGAAGTTTCTTAATTATTCACTGAATTGACACATTAGATTGAAGCTAATATTCTTTCTCACCTGATTGTTTTTCAGATTTGGACCACTATGTAAAATTTTGATTTCAAAAATAGTTTTAAATGCATTTGGTTCCAAAAATAATAATGAGTAAAAACCCACATGTTTCTTTTAGATATAATTCCACAAATGATGAAGAAATACTATACTTCCAAACATAAGGCAAATACCCAACACATTACAGAATTTTTTTTTATTCTTCTTCTTATTATTATTATTTTTATTATAATTATCCCATATCGGTGTACCCCATACTCCTCTTTCCCACTTCCCCAGGAGTGTGCTCTCATTTACATAGCCAGTGTGTATCCTTTCAAGTTGAGAAACTGGAGGTTGGCAAATTTTCTTGAATTTTGTCTTATCCTTCAGAATAAATCTATTTCGTTACAGATAAAGTGTATTACTTAATTCTGTCTGCCATAACTTTCATAACTTTCCTTTTCTAAAATAAAAGATTACTTTCCATAGGCTGAGACACTGCTATGCCACGTGAAGTTTCCTCAGATTCTCAGAAACAATTAAGATTATTATAACAGGCTCTGGGTCTATCTGTACCTTAAGTACTTTTGAAAGAAAACTAAATATTTAAATTAAATTCTCCTGCAGTTTTGGACGGGAGGTCACACTGTCACATAAAAGAGACACCTCTGGTAATATTTTATACTATGTAACCCTTGAATAATGTAATCTTTGCAGAATCGTAAATTATATTAAACAATGTCAAGCATTAATGGAAATCATGTTGATGTAGTGTAGACTTTCCTTCCAAATATCCTCAGATATCTGACTGCCAAGTTCCTTATCCCATGCTGCCTTTATATTATCTGTAGGCACTTGACACATATTTTGCAGTACACCATATAGCTGAGGTACAACACATTCTGCATATAGAAAGTCACAGCAGTCACTTGTCACAGAGCCAAGGCACAATATTTACAAAGAACTGGTTTCTGTCCATATTTCCTCCTCAAACACAAATATATGGGAGGGAAACACAAATGTGTCATGTACTCCCACAGTGACAACACAGATGAGGTTAGCCTACGATATTCACTTGTATCTTCATTAGCACTTCCCCTTGAGCTCTGGCGCACTTTCTTATTTGTCATTTTATCTTGAAACCTTCTTGAAAGGTTCTCGCAAAGTTCCACCTCACATAGCTCAGCCTTTAAGTATACAGTGTGTGAAGATGAGGTGTGGCAAGTGACTCAGAAGTTCATGGATTGGTTACTTTTCACCAGTTTTTTTTGGAATGCTGTTAATGCCAAACAATGTGAACGGAAATCTGCAGTCTTGTCTGGACAGAATAAAATGGAAGAAATAGGAGGTATATGTCTAATAGAAAGAGAATAAGGTAAGTCTTACACTGCATTTCTATTATTATTTTATACTACAGTATAGTTTTATCTTCTGGATATGACTTGGGTGTCATTATACAGTACTTGCGTGAACACTCGTCATCAGCAAGTGTTCAAAATGGCTTTGTTTAAAATATTTCTTAGAAATTTTGTTGTAAAAATGTTTTCTGCCAGAAATAGTGTCTATATGATTATGCTAACTGAAGAAATTAAAGGTTTGATGATAGCTGAAATCTCTTTCAAAAAGAGCTTAAAAATGGGACAACTGAAATAAAGTAAAAAATTAAATCTTACCAGCATTGACAAGCTAACCAGCCATGTTTTGTCTGTGGGGTGATTGGGCTTTGCCATGGGAAGTAACTTCCTTCCGCACTCCATTAGCTGTTGAAGTGTAAATGCAGTGAGACTGGGTCGAAATCTTTGCTAGGATTCGGCAACAGTAAGTTTTATTGAAATTTTATAAAAGTCATCCTATAGTAGCTTAATTATGTTGTTTTGCTTAATTATGTTGTTTTGAAAGATTGTTACAACTGTAGTTTTACAGCAGAAGTAGTTTTACAGTTAAGCAGTAGTCAGAAAAATTCAGTCTTGAATTTTGATATCATTTGCTCGCAAAGTATTTTGGCCTACTTATAATGCCAACATTGTTGTGTACAATGGTTAGGGGTTCATGTAAATGTAAATGTAACACCTATTAATAGAGCATTTGTTTACAGCAGTTCTTTTGCTCATTCCTTGTAGCCCTCTATTTTATAAGGATATTTTTCACTGGGAAAGAATGTTATCTTTGTGTTCTGTAGCACACCCACTTTAATGGAGCTTTGCATCAGTTGTCAACATTCCGTGCCGTTGTTTAACTATGGTGGTGGCTTAATGTCTGATCGGTCACGACAACCAAAAGTTATTCTTTACAGTTACTTCATTTAAGCCACAGGAAATAATTGGCTTTTTTAATTTGGATTGGATTTTTTTTCTCCTTTGTTGGCCCAAGAAATACATCTTTGATTTGGATCTCTGTTTAATAAGTGTAGTTAGCATGTTTAACCATCAGAGGACAGTATTGCACAGGGGTTTTATTTGGCAAGTGACTTCTCTTATGGTTTGTCTTTTTATTCGCAGTGAGCTTTACATTTGGACACATCAGCCATGGGTGAAACTTCTATGCAAAACCAGAAAAGCACCAATGATTCAGCTGTTACTCTATCATCAGCCAACATAAATTCATCTTCAAGCAACATAAATTCATCTTCAATCAATGTAACTTCCTCTACGATTAACTCAACTTCGAAACCAATCTCGGTAACTTCAATGTCAATCGCTTCAGTCACAGTACTTTCATCATCAGTCACTCCAGTCACTGTCAATGGCACTACACAGATTACCAACTCCACCACTGCCTACCACTGGCTTCTGCCCTCTCTGTTTGACAAGATCCCATGTAAGTACTGCTAAACATTTGTCCCTCCAGCTCTGCTAACAGCCCCCTATCAACTACCTTCGTCACTCCCTCCCTGAGGATGGAGGCACCTGTTCCATGCAACATATCTAATTCCACTCCCAGGGCACATTTCTTTCCTCTCACTTTCCACTTGTTGCAATTTATCTCACTTTAATCCTACAGCCTGTGCTTTTGCCTAATGCTTCGGATGTACTGTATGTCATAGTGCTGCCTAGAGCTACACCAGTCTTGTTGTTCTGCCTATTCAATATTAAGGATTAAAGGATTTAATAAATCTTTTGTATCCTTCTGTCTTAGTGCCAAAATGGGCCACCTATACCATAATTGCCCTGATCCTCCTGGTCTTTTTAATTTGTGTGCTGTGCTGCTGCATAAAGTGCTGCTGCAAAGGGAAGAAGAAGAAAAAGAAACAGAATCAGAAGTTCAGCCTGAAAGGACTGAATGGTAACAGTACAGCAGCGTTGGTGAGCGAATGGGGCATTTTACACTCAGTTAGACTCACATGGCGGAGTTTAGAGGTGTGGTCAATTTCTAATTGGATGATTTATTTGATCGACAGGTGCAGCCTGAAACGGGGAGCGCAGAGTATGGATCACTTAACCAGCCTAGAGGGAAGTTGCTGTATTCCCTGGAGTACAATGCATCACGCTCAGAGGTCCATCTGATCTGATTAATTATCTGTGAATATGTGGGCTTAATTTAGAGACTGGAGCTGCAGATTGTACAAGTTGCAAGTCTGAATATGTTCAAGTCAAACCGTGACATTTGCAAAATTACAGAACACAGTTATAAGGGTAAAAACTACCTTTATTTCTCTACTCATGCACTTATGCACTTAATCCCAGTTGGATGGCATCAAGGTAGAAAGATTTCTTAGCACCCTAGAGACATGATCAGACTGCCTGATTCATGTCTGAAATGCTGGCCTCCAAGGAATTTCTTTAATGACCAATACATGTGGAAATGTCTTGGAGTGAGGTCAGATCTATACGGGAGTTTTGGCAATACGTCCCAGCCGAATTCCTGTAATGTGCGAGTGGTGTTCGTGAATGATTCTATAACAGTTCCCACGATCAGATGCATCTCTTCAGCAAGTTGGTGACAAGTTATACACTACCGCTGAAAAGTTTGGGGTCACATACCAATTTCTTAGTTTTTGTTTAGTGATTTATTTTCTACATTCTATAACAATACTGGGGATTCAAAACTATGAAATAACACATATGGAATTAGGTAATTATGTAACAACAAAAACAACAACAAGTTGTTATTTTAAGACATTGAGGTCAGTCTTTCTGGAAAAGTTCTTGCAAGAACATTATTGTTACATTCATTTGCAAAAACCATCAAGCACCATGATGAAACTGTCTCTCATGAAGACCTCCCCGTGAAGGCAAGACCAAAACTTACCTCTTCTGCACAGGAGACGTACATTTAGAGTAACCAGCCTCAAACAATTAACAAACAGCACCTCAGATTAGAGTCATTATGAAGGTTGGCTTCAGCATTGCTTTATAATGTAGAATGAAATAAAAATCAGGAATGACCATGGAGTTAGAAAGTGGTCCCAAACCTTTGAGCGGTAGTGTATATCTTTTCAAAGATCTGAATGTTTACAGAAATGGCTGCAGTGAGCTCTGAGCCACCTGAGATTTGTTCATATTCAGGAATTTGCTTGTAGGGATAAACAATGTAAATTACACACCACATTTATAAATATTGTACACTTTTATAGCGTATATACTGTACTGTAATACTTTTATCTAAATGTAGTTGATGTTATTTAAGATGGCTGTTGGAGTGAAGGAAGCTGCAGAATTAATAGCTATGGACTCAGGAACACCTGACCCTTATGTAAAAGTTTACATCCGCCCCAAATCCAAGACGTTTGAGACCAAAGTGTTCAGAAAAACTCAGAACCCAGTGTTCAACGAGCAATTTAAGTATCAGGTAAATAAATCACGAGCATATCACATGCAGGTCCTAATCTAAATTAAGAAAAATCAACACACATGCTTGTGAATTATAATGTTCCTAAAAGTAACTACATTTCTTTTTCTCTACTGCATATGAATTCTGTGCTTAGATTCCTCAGAAGGATCTCAGCGAGTCTACTCTTGTGGTGCAAGTGTATGACTTCAACAGATTCTCCAAACATGATGTGATAGGTGAGCTGAGACTGGAACTCTCTACAGTAGACTGGAATCATGTTATTGAGGAATGGAGAGATCTGAGTGCACCGTCAAAACATGAGGTACAGTAGGCTGAGACTGAGGCTTAGGACTTTTTTATTTCCTTCCTCTGTAGATTTTAGGCAGATGGCAGTGTTGCAAAGATCTCATAGTCAAACTTTTGCTTCTTGAATGTCTGGCTATGAAGACTGAAGATGCTATCTAGGTTCAGCCAAGCCTTTCAGTAACTGTACTTTACAACTTGTTTTATTTTAAACATAAGAAGCCTGTCGGTATTAATTACCTTTTTTAAGAAGAGTCAAATAATTAATTGTGAGACTAATCAGAAAAAAAGGTCCTATTTGTAATAGAGCATAAAGATTGGACTTTGGAGCAAAAGAAAAAGCTCGTGTGGTCTGATGAGTCCAGATTGACCCTATTCTAGAACATCAGAGTAAGAAGGGGAAATGCAGGAAATGATGCATGATTTGTGCATCGTTTCAGGCATTTCTCTTCTTACCTGACAGACCTCTCACTCTAGAATAGGGTCAATAGCGGATGACTAAAATTTTATATATCATGATATACAGTAAATAGTTTCTAACAGACTGTCAGCAAAACAGTACAATAAAAAGATATATTTAAATTAAATACAATTATTTTGAAAAAAAATTACTCTGAAAAGAAAAACAGGAACAATATGATTAAGATAAAACAATTACTTGGTAAAAAAAAACTTAATTAAGTATGCTTCTGAAGTTTGTAATTGTTGTTAATGAAAGGTTATTTTTTTTAAATGACAATACCTGAAATATCTCATGATAAAATGATTATTGATATCATATGGTCATATTCCCAAGCTTTATAAACCAGACTCTTCGTTCTCAGATGCTTTGCCCCAAGGATACAGATGTTTTCTGGTCACAAACTTGTGGTTGTTTGTTAATTGCTTCTTTCTGTTTATGTAGATAGTTTATTTATAAAAACCAGCTTCAATACCAGTGGTCCACTTTACAGAACATTTAAAAAATCTTATTATCTGAGATTAAGTCAAATATTGATCTAAATCTCGCACCTCCTTGTAGCAAGAACATCTGGGTGAGATTTGTTTTTCCCTACGTTACGTCCCCACTGCAAGTAAGCTCACCGTGGTGATTCTGGAGGGAAAGAACTTAAAGGAAATGGACTTTGGAGGTTCTTCAGGTTAGTTGGGATACTCTTACCCCTATGTACAAACTGATGATGAAACAGAACGGTCAGCATATTAATGATTATTCTGAACGACAATAATGTGTCATTATCATTAACTGTACTGTAGATCCATATGTTAAAATCCAGTTGATTCTGGACAAGAAGAAGTGGAAGAGAAAGAAAACTTCAGTGAAGAAACAAACACTGAACCCTTACTTTAATGAATCCTTTACATTTGATGTGTCATTCGATCAGATTCAGGTGCGTCACTTGCAAACTTCACACTATGTTTTTCCTTTTCAAATGATCTTGAAATACATCATTATACGTATTTTACATAATGCCTCAATTTCTACCAATATCCATGCAATTTTATTATTAACAGAGGAATCTTTGCCTCTTAATGAAAATGAGTAAACTAAAAGAAAAATGGTTAATATGTGATGCCTTGAATATAATCTTTTTAAACATAGGTTCACTGCTTTTTTAACTTGTGAAGGGAACAATACGAATACTGTTTTGTCTGAAAAACATTGGCTTTCTCCATGGTAATGGATGATGGGGAACAAAAACAAACAACAAAAAAAATTTTGGCAGGTTTTTAATTACTGACAGAAAGTATTTTTTTTCTTGGGGATGATCACCTTTTATTTCCTGTATTTATTTAGTGTGACTAATTTGTCCATGCACTGGTATTCCTCATAAGTGTTATAATATGGCCAGTCTCAATCAAAACACAAAGCCTGTTTCATTAATCACATCATGACCTGCAGACACACACTCATTTTTCAAACTCTTGAACCAGGCAAGACCACCACCTGAGCAATCACACAGCACATATCCAGTTTCCACACTTTTAATCATGCATAATCACACACACACACACACACACACACACACACACACACACACTGTTCTGTTCTTAATTCTCAGTGTTTTTGTTTGGGTTTTTATTGTAGTCTTGATTTACGAGTTTACCTAAGAGTAATGCACTTTTTTTTTTTTAGTGCAATTAGAGTTGATCATTTCATAGAGTTTCTCTATTCACTCTGCCTTTACAGAGAGTCCAGCTGGTGATCTCTGTATGGGATCATGATAAAGTAAGCAGGAACGATGCCATTGGAAAAATCTTCCTGGGATGTGATGCTACAGGAAATCAGCTGCGGCACTGGGCAGACATGCTGTCAAACCCGCGCAGGCCGGTAGCACAGTGGCATACGCTGCTCTCAGCCGAGCAGGTGGACACAACGCTGGCCCTCAAACACACGCTGAGGATCCCGTTCATCAATAAGACTTTCTGAAAATGTCATCACTATGTTTTGCTCTTTTTCAAAAAAAAATTTCTTGATTAGAAATGTCAAAGATTTGAGGTTATGAGTTTATGATGCTTTATTTTAAAGAGTGTACATACAAGTGGTAGAAATTAAATTTTAAAAGAATAAAATTTAAGAATTTAAAAAGGGATACAAATGACTATTTTTAGCTTTATCTGTAGATCATGGACTGAAATATATTGCTTTTATGAATTCTATCCATAGAATGATTGCACAGGTGGAATGACATATGTTGAGGATATCTGTGTAATCTAGTAGAGTTTTCCATGCAAATATTTGTGGAAAATACTAGACAGAGAGAGCGAGAGAGATGATTGTCCTTTATGTAATAAATCAGTAATTTCTGCTTCATATAAACACTATTTACTTTCACAAACTTCACTTTGACCATGCAATGTTTTATTATGTGCATCAACTTTGGACATGTTCTCAATCTGTACTGTTCGTGCATGCTCTTAAGCATGCACATACATGCTAATTTCTCCAGTGGCAATAACGGTTAAGGGTTTGTATGCACAGTGTCAGCACACATATGGTTTAATTAGGCCACCTTAATGAAATTTCAGGCCCTCTGTTCCACTACCCAGTGCTACAAGATTGCTGGGATTTCTTCCTGATGAGTATAGTCAAGAGAATAATCAACCTCTGGGGGGTGTGTCGTGGTGCTGGCACGTTAGTGGCAGATCTTTTGAGAACTATGGATCTTTCGTCAGAATTTGGAGGCTGAATCAACAACCTTGAACTCTATACACAGTAGGATGTGATGCCCAGAGTTTATTTCTTTATACCTTTATTCCACGCAGGCATAGAAGAGCATTGGGTGTCCTTGATTTTCATGCAATTATCAAATCAGCTATGAGCCAATCTGAGACTGCATATTCACAGATTTTTCAAAACTCAAAATGTAACACTTGAGAAAAGACCAGGTGACATGTTTGCAATCATCATCTGTCCAAGTTTGGTAAGTGGTCTTTGGTGCTTTGGTGAGGTGAGAACGCCAATTAGCCTAACCTGCATATCTTTGAACTGTGGGAGGAAACCCGAGTACCCGGAGGAAACCACAGTATATTCTATTCTATTTAATTGTAATCAATCTCAAATAATTACTTTTTTGTATTTCAAATATATTCTATGGTATCTATGATATATGTCTTGATTGTAGCAATTTTTTTTAAGTTAAAGGAAATTCAATATTAACTTGAATTCAATATTACACCTACAGTAATAGAACTCAGTAAGCAGTAAAAAAAAAAAAAAAACTCCTGCAGCATCAAAGCCTGCACTCAGCTGTTGTGACCTTCAGGCTTCCTCCTGTTCATGCTGTGAACACTGCAGAGCCGTGATCCTCACACAGCAACATGACTGTTAGGGGGACATTGGTACGAAGGGGACCACAACAGTCTGACACAAACCCAGCTGATCTGCTTGCTATCCATGTAGGCCTCGTGATCTGATACAGTATCTATAATGTATTTGTATGTTCCAATGCAATACTGTACTTCGATTGTACAAGTAGACGTCTTAGAATGCAGATTCATTCACTTAACTGTGCTTGCCTCATGCTGATATTCACTACAACAGGTAAATATATCCTGTATATCCCATCTTTTCCCATCCAAATAGTGAACTTTAGTTTACTTCCATCCATTCAGTCAGTCATGGAAAGCAGATACCAGTATATACAAAGATGTACCAGTCAGGAAGCTGCCACCTGAAAAATAAGCATGACCATCCCAGTTCAAAGAAAAACCTAAAACCACATCTCTGATAAATCTATTATTGATTAAATCCCTTACATAGTGCATTTACATTTATGGCATTTGGCAAACACCATTATCCAGAGCCACTTACATTTTCCTCATTGTACATCTGAGCAGTCTATTGTTGAGGGCCTTGCTCAAGGTCCCAAAAGAGACAGCTTGGTGGTGCTGAGGTTTTGAACCAATTACCTTATAATCAAAGCAGCTTAACTATTGAGCAATCCAGGTATTACAGACCGTTAGCACAAATTATGAGGTCATTCTTTTTTTTTTTTTTTTTTTTTACACTGATCAAATATTTTTTTAAATGAAAACCTGATCTGTTTATGTTTTAAGTTTCAATTAAGGTATATTTTCATTAATATCCCTTTGTCCTTTATTTAGTGTCTTCTTGTTCTCAACCCCCTGTGTTTTAGTCACCTGATGATCACCTGACTCTTTTTTTCTATGTCTGTGCGTGTGTGTGTGTGTGTGTGTGTGTGTGTGTGTGTGTGTGTGTGTGTGTGTATTTGTCTTCCCACCTTCCATCTTGTTATTACTTCTATGAGCAGAGTTGTCTTTAATGATTCATGTCTTGTCTTGAGCAGAATGGACGAGATGCAGGGACCGTCTTTTTGAAATGCAAATAAGATTATTGTACTACCCACATGTGTATGTAAGAGACCACTTACTGTACGTACACTTTATTCGATCGTTACATGTAAGTTAGCAGTATGCAAACAAATAACAAAAAACGTAGTACGTAAGTATTATGTCCTCTGCTAAGAGGGTCAAACTAACAGTAAAAGCAGTACAGTATATGGAGCAACAGGCTGTAGACCCATCCATTCGAGGGTTATTTCATGATTAAATACGTTGGACAAAGAACACATGGAAGCTCTGGTTATTGAGGATTATTGTTGTCTCAGACCGTGACATCACTGGTGAGCCAAGGTCTCCTGGAAACCCTGAGAGTCGAGCAGCAGGTCAATTAACCAGAGAAGCACAGAAGCGACTGATGATCACTAACATCAACACACTGAGCTCAATCTCTCCGATCTCACAATACATTAACAAGACCAAAGGTAAGTGAAAAGTTATTACATATACTGTATGTATGACAGATTAGTTGTATCATTATATGCTGTAATACTGTATGTTTGCAAATAGATAAACAGTTAATATTGAGTATTTGCTTTGTTTCTTTCTGGATTTGTTCTGTGCTGTTTGATTTTATTTTTAAAAGTGAAATAGATATTTAAAGAATTATAAAAAAGGGAAATAAACCGCCCTGTGGTCTATAAATGCAGGTATACCATTGTAACATAATTGTAACATCCACTAACAAAGAAGCATGAGCTTTTCTATTTTTTGTGCAAATTAATATCATGCATAGTGTTTGCACATCAAAATAACATCGTCACTTATCGAAAATGTATCTTGTGTGTTGTGACCTTTATCTAACTACTAAATGAAACCTCTGTTGTGCTGGTCATCTATTTATCTAGTAAAAAAACAATTAAGAAAACACTGTGTTTTTTATAAGAAGCCTAAACAAAAGTGGCGGTTTATAAGCAAGATACACTTGTAACACATTGAATTCTCATTTCAGTCAAATCAAACATTGTAAGTTGAATATAAATTAAGTATGAAGCAAGAGCTTTTTACATTAGGGGGAATGAATAAGAAAATGACATAAACAGCTATCTTTGTGTGGCTTGAGCAGGATCCCCATTAGACATACAAGTGCATACTGCATCCAGTGGCTGGGGTTTGGGCATTGGATGGGAATTTCACCCATCAGGTACAAAATAGTGCTGTGAATATAATGTACCAATACTTAGAAAAAGTACATGTTTTATTTATATTACCATTAATAAAAACGGCTAACAAATGTAGTGTAGGAGAAACAAAACAATTCCAGTGTGTTCAAGTGCTGTTACTTTAAAAAAGAATTGAAACAATCAGGCCCAGCCTGGACATCGGGAGCGCCGGGACAATTCCTGGTGGCCTGGCGACTGATTTGGCCTGCTGCCAGCATGTTTTTTTTTGTTGTTGTAATAATTAATGTTGTTGTTGTTGTCTTTCGGCTGTTCCCCTCAATGGGCCGCCACAGCGGATACCTAGTCCGCACTACAACTTGGCACAGGTGTTTACGCCGGATGCCCTTCCTGACGCAACCCTCCCATTTTATCCGGGCTTGGGACCGGCACTGCATCCAGTGGCTG
>JAQMYL010000012.1:14769455-14805305 GCA_030014365.1 Clarias pachynema | reverse complement strand
GGCAGTCGTGTAAGCATTTCACTGCATATCGTACTGTGTATGACTGTGTATGTGACAAATAAAATTTGAATTTGAATACAAAATGGTCCATTTAACAGTTCCATATCGAAGTTTTAAATCTCAATATATTTGAAAATAATCATAATGTCTTTTTAAAATAAATACAAATCAAATCAAAAATCAAATCAGCCATATGTACAATGATGTACAGAAAATGTGATGTCCTCATGAGGCCAGGGGAGACCCATGAGGTTTGTTAAGTCTACAAAGCTATTAGATTTAGTTTATAGAGTGAAATATTGAGCCGAGTTTCAGTTCAAAATCTTTTGCTGTTTAATATTCCTGTTTGTCAAACACAATCATGTGCATTTTGACTGCCAGGCAGAAAGTTTAATTGGGAACCTGGGAATATGGTACCGTATTGAAGCCCCCCCCCCAACTTCCTATTGATTAACCGAATATTTTTTTTTATTACTGTACTTTTTACTGGTATTCCAAAATTAATATTACACAGGAGGCACATTCTAAATATTTCATGTACACACACACTGCACGGTCGTATTGCACACTTTTATTGTCATTGTCGTCATCATTCTAATTTGTCTACTAGGTTCCACTATATGTGCAGTGGAAAAATAGCCTAATAAAGATTCATGAATGTAGAATGCTGGTGGATGTTGGTCTTTAATTCTCTTTTTTTCCTTTAAGGCGTGATCGTCAAGAATCTTCCGAACACACTCAAGATCTGCAAACATTTACAGCTCCAGCCCATTTCTCGTTCAGCATGTGCTATTGGTAAGGATCTATATCCACTCTGATCTTTTCCCACTAGGAATGAAAAGGACATTTGCTCCATCCCAGGTCTGTGTTGTGTGTTGCTGAGAAACTCTGTATTTTTTTACATTTATTTCATGGCTCATGATCTGTCACACATTTTCTGGTGAACTGCTTATCATCTGTTATCATATTTACCCTTTCAGTGTTTCACTGCTGTCTGACAAAACCGTTTTCCACAGTTCCCCACGGTATCCAGAGCGAAAATTACAAACATCTTGAAATGACTGTAGATTTCGTGACTTTGCTGTTTTTTACGAGCCGATCCGCAATATGACTGTGCGGAAAGATTCATTGTGCTGTCACTGCTGTTGAAATGACACACTTATCAAATGCACTTCTTGTCAATCAGCTGAACAATAAAGCGTTTGAGCAGCAGTCTGAAGTGAGCTACGTGGGAGTATTAATGCCTGTGTCATGTTGCTGTGGAGCAAAAAGATCCTTCAGCTCCTTTAATGAGTGTCCTCCTAGATTCAGGGTCGTGGACATGGTTTTGTATGGCCACTCTGAGACAAGTGCCAAACGCGCCTGTACACGCACACAGCATACATTTCTTTGTTAGCTTCCTGATATGTGAGCAAGAGCAACACCACAACATCACTTGTAGTGTTATGCAGTTTAATTTTAGTTCTGTTATGTCAGCTCGTTGTGTTTTGGCACTTCCCACTACTACCTAAATTTAGACTCTAATATTTTGGCTACTTCTGTAGTTTTTAACTTTCATTATAATAATCCTGTGTGAGTAATGTTTTGTTGCTCCCTCGTTAGGCTCCTGTCCAGATCTGATGATGAGTAGGAATGAGCAGCGTGAGTTACGGCCAGCTCCCGTGGCTCTTACCCCACAGCTGCCCCCCAGAACCCACCGGCCTCTTTGCTTCTCTGTGTCCTCGGACAGCAATGGCCGCTTCAAAGCTCTGGAGACACAGGAATGGAAGAACAACCTCAAGGCACAGGTGTGCACAATGGGACAGTTGAATTGTGTGTATAATGGTTGTGGACTTGTCCAAAATGCATCAGCTATTCAGTTTTAAAAGCAAATTTAAAACTCTCGTCCCATCCAGTCCCATGTATTTGTTGCTTGGAACTGTAAGTGACCGAATGGCTGACACAATCTAATACACTCAATACAGAAAAAACTAATATATATATATATATATATATATATACATACAGTATATATACATATATAGCCATAATGTATGCACTTTTACTGATCTAAGCAGCACATATCCAAAATAAATAATTATATAAATAAAATAATGTGGGAATTGTTCAGAGTGTATCACCAGTAGGATTACAAAGACACGGTCACAATTTATCACATCAAATTCCTCCAAAGTCTTGAGCATGTGTTGAGCAATTGTGATCCCGCGGGCGAGTGAGTGCATATACACTATAGTTTTGACACTGGGTTTTGACAGTTTTTTTATTCAAAGTATTTTATTTTTTAAAAATAATTTTCAGCATTGTATATTACTATAACTGAAGGCATTAAATAAATGGATGGATTGATTGATTTTGATATTGATATCATAGCAAGGTTTTTTCAAGTGCTAAGATCAGATTTGGAGGACCACGCTTACTGCATACATAAAATACTGTTTATGTATTTCTGTATATACTGTTATTTTTTAAAAGTTTTGCCTCTTGTAGCAGAGTCCATCAAGAACTTATACGATAGTGATAATTCTTTTCCTTTTATTTCCCCCACCCATAAACTGTATAGGTCGTACATTGTGAAAATGTTCTATACCCCTTATATAAAATGTCGATCAGTGGTTTTGCCTGTAGTTTTTTGTGTCTGTGTATTGAGTGCACAGGGATTGAGTGTAATTTAATCTGTTACATTGTTTGTGTGATGCTGTGCAGATGGAGCAGGCCCACAGTGCTGGTGCAGCCAGCAGCACAGGTTCTCTAGAACGAGCATCCCTTTTCTGTGCCTCTGGCTCGACTACTGCCTCCAGCTCAAGCCTCTCAAGTCCTGTGGAGCTTCTTGGCAAGAGCAAGTCCTCTAGCCGCTTCTCGCTCTTCTCACCGCCATGGAACAGCAGCTCCGAGTCTGACTCAAATCCTCCGTCACGGACCGGCTCCAAGAAACTGCGCCGCAGAGGAGGACCAGGGGGTGTCAAAACTAGCCCTGAGACACCCGAACCAAAATCCAGTGGCCCGGAACACTTCCACTACTCTGAACCTGTAATCTCCAAAGTGACGGACTACATCTACATCGGTAATGTTAACGCAGCGTATAGTGGCCGCATGCTATGCCGGAATAACATCGACAGTATTATCGATATGAGCAGTCTGCCCGGTGAAACATGCCTCAACTTGATCCCTTGCACATGCTCGAGAGGGACCAAGCACAGCTGGTCACGCCTGAAAGTGCACATCGAGGAATCGGGCGAGCCGGGAGAGGATGGAGCAGAGCTGCACCAGCGTTGCTTTGACGCCATCAATGAGTGCATCGATGCCTCAGCAGGGAAGAGGAAACGAGTGCTGGTTCACTGCCGTGATGGCTTCTCTCTCGCTCCTACTTGCATCATCCAGTACCTCATGATCAAGCACAACATGAGGCTGATCGCTGCATACGAGCTGCTCAGGTCCAAGCATCCAGTCAACATCCGTGAATGCCACCAGAACGCTTTAGTGAGTCTGGAGAGGACACTTCGACCTGGTGGAAACACGGACCCTGAGTGCTTCAAACAGGCCATCTCACGCAAGATAGCTTGGACCTAAACATAACGACAGACATTTCTTTTCAGCCTCATGCTGATTTTTCTGGTACACTTCTGAGACTGGCAGCTTGGGGCTTCATTTAGATAGAAAAATCACACACACACACACACACACACACACACACACACACACACACACACACACACACACACACAGAAAAACTTCTTCCAGACTAAATCTGAAAAGGAAAAACTCAAGATCAAGACTGTATAGCTGCTAAACAAGAGATCCGGAGCGAAAAATGTGTCTGTTCTGGTGTTAAGACTTTGGTGCTGAAGTCTTATAAATATGAGGTTTGCAGCCATAGTGTTACATTTTTCTTTCAGGGCAGCATGATGGGAAATCTCAGGAGACTCAGTGATGTCAAATCATGTCTACTGGATGGGGAGTGTAAAGCTTCTCCAAACGGACTACCTTTGTATAGTTGTCAAGCATTAGTATAAGTGCCATGTTTCTCAACTCACCAATCCTTTGAAACCTCCAGACTGTCCAAATTTAGTTCTTCTGTTAGCTAGCAACAAACACAAACCAAGCAGAACACTCAGTACCAGGCAGCTGTGTTGGGAAAGTGCAAAACCCTGAACAGTCTGGGAGGGTTGCGAGCTAGCGTTCTAGTATGAAGTCTTTAACTGCTGCCCTTGTAAAAACGAACCTGCGTTGAACGGGAACTATTTTGCTAATACAGGTTTTTTATTTATTTATTATTATTTTTTAGAACCAGCGGACATTCTTAATGGTTTGTTGGTCAGAATTTTCCTCCATGAGGAATCTGGTCACAACCTTTTCCCTGTCATGAGATTATCACCAAATGTTCATGGTTGAGTGCAAAAGTTTGCACACCCTCGCACAAAGTAAAGGACGAGCTTTGTGCCAAGGCATTTCCATAGTTTTCTCTGCATCATCACTAGAAAGAAAAATAGTATTTGGTACGATGTTAAAAATGGAAAAACAAAAATTCAAAAAGCTAAAAAGTCCAGAAACTGAAACAATCTCTAATAAAAATCACTTATCTTTGCATAATCTTCAAACATAATTAAGATATTCCTGAATATTCCTGATGCTCTTACCTGTCATACTTCTGGACCAACCCTGGATTTGTTCGTATTTGACTGTAATTCAAATAAGATATGGAGACTGATATAGTCTTTGTTTTTGTTCTCATCAAGAACCCCAAAAAGATTTTCATGCAGTGACACCCCAAAACGATGCAACCTGCAAACTATTGCACTCAACTGGAGCTTTGGTGCTTGGGAAGTGAGAAACTGGAACGAACTAGTGTGTATCGTTGGGTTGTCCGCGTTAGCAGTATGGGTTGAATTGTGAAGCAGTGACCTGCTGCAAAGAATTTTTAAATTGCACTAACTAGACGTTGTAAAGAAACTGCACAGGTGAAATGTTCTTTAACTGACATGTCACTTCTTTTAGTTCTTTGTTGCTCAGCACAGATAGACCTTTACTATTTTTACATTAATACGATGCACATGCTTCCTGTGTCCTGAATATGAATTGATGCTAAATTACTGTTGTGTTTTAACTTACCATGTAGGAAGTTCTAACCGACCTCTTGTGTGGACTTGCTTTGTGCTTGTGTACAGTAATTATTCTATTTTATTATTCTAGTGAGCAGTGTGCCGAGGTGGTGCGTCCCTGAGTTTTTGGTGCCTTTGAACTCGTCCTGCGTGGTTGTATTGTGAGACTCACACTATGTATGCAGGTGTCAGGCAATGTTTTTTTTTTTTATACTCTGACAATGTTTTTATACTCTGGAATATCCCGTATAATGGCTAATCTTCGTCATGCTGCGAGTCCTGCATTGTGGTGTGCGGCAGGACACAGCTCTGTCCGGTAATGTAAAGGTTTTGTTGCAGTGGTCATTCTGTGAGCAGTGGCAGTATTTTCAACCCTTGTGGTGGTGACTAGTGCATCTCTGTCTGACTGATCGTAACCTCTCCCCACTGCTATGCTCCTTTCCTGAAAACATAATTCACAGTCTAATCTATATATGGCCTAACGCCAGTGCATTCTTTTACTGTATATTTCGAACAGTTTGACTTGATCTCAGGTGAACTTTATTGACCTAAATTATAATGTTCTCTGTTTTAGAAAACGGAACAATGTGGCAATGTATTTTCTGTATCCTGTTTTTAAAGTCTTATGCATTTGTATATATATAGATATTAAAGAAAACAATCAATTCATTTTTTTGACTCAAGACAATGATTTCAAGCGTGTACTAATACAAAATACAGAACTTTTTACTGCATTGAAAATATCCAGTATATGCAACTGTTTTTAATATTTCTCATTGTGAATTGTTATACAACTACCATAAGCTGATCCAACCTGTTTATTTTCCAATGATATTGTCTATGATATTCTCTTGGCTGATCATTTTGGTTCTTTCAAGCTGTTATAGTCTGCGTGGTGTTTCTCTGCATGCTCTTCCTGTGTCTGTGAGTGTTTTCTCTAGTTTCCTCCCACCACCAAAAAACATTCTGGTAGATGATGGGTTGACTACACTCAATTGCCCCGCGTGTGAATATGTGTGAGAATGTGTTTATCCTGCCATGCTGTAGCCTGCCATCCTATACAGGGTGCATTCCAGCATTGGGTTCTGGAAGGAGCTCCTTCTCCAGCAAGAACATCCTGTCTAGGATTTTTCCTTGAAAAAAGTACAAATGAATGAATTACAATTACGTGGCATATTAATTCAAACTAGAAACACGTTGAATCATCTGATAATACTCATTCTCAATGCCACTTATCGTGTACAGGGCTGCGGGAGGCCGTCTGGAGTCTACCTTGGGGACTCGGAGCACACCCTGGACAGATGGACAATTCCTTGCATAATACACAATTCATTGCATAATACACAATACACACGCACACACCTTACTGCGGGGAATTTGGAAAAGTCAATTAGACTACTTCGCATGCCTTTGGAGGGAGACATTGAGGAAACCCACCAAGCGTGGGGAGAACTACTTCACAAACTTTACACACACAGACCTGCGGCAGGAAACAAAAAACAAAGCCTTGTCCATGGAGGTGTGAGGCTATAGTGCTAACCACTATGTCACCGTGCTGCCCTCATCTGATAATAATAGTTTATCATTAACTCTTGAAGGCATTTTGTTTTTAAGGTATTCCTGCATCCATCTGTTTGGATTTACAGGTCAAATGTTTAAAATATTTTTTCTCTGTTCTTTCCTCCCTGTTTGAAGTATTTTTTTAGGAATATTCAAGGCATACAAGTTTTTAAAAAGACTTCCCTGGTATTGCCATGTCTAAGTCATTGGCATGAAGTTTTGCTAGTTTTTTCAATAATTTTTGCTTTGTCTTTAATAGTTTTCATTGTTTCATTTATTTATGCTGGTACTATAAGTTTCATTACAACAAACCACATTGCACCAACTTCTTTTCTAGTAGAATTTCCGTCACATTAGACGTACAGTACAGTAGTTGGAATGGAACTCCGCCACTACCATATTTAAAAGCATTGACATATTAAGCACTGGATGCATACTAATTACCTCAAAGTTAACACATAACCATGTTCTCTGCTGTCATTTTTAAGCACTTTGATCTCTTAACAATGCCTCATTTTAACTTTATCTTCGACTCATATGGATCTCTTACATATAAATCTCATTTTCATTTGATCAGTAAGACTGCATTCTCCCACCTCTGCAGTATCTCAGAATTTTGTTTAAACTCATCCAAAACATGGTATTGGTGTAAAAAAAAAAAAAACCTCTCTCCTACTGTAGGTTAGAAAGTGAATTTTCAGATAGGATCAAGATACAGAAAAAAGATACCATTTTTCATAATCTTTAATGCTTCTTATCTTCCCCAATCCATGCTTTTTTTGTTGCAAATATGCATACATATTTATATTTTTCATCACATTTATATCAGATAAAATGAAACACATTTGCTTAATACAATTTCATTCCCTTTTATGTAGTGTCCGTAACTTTTTTTTAAAATTCAAATCTTTCAATGATCTTAATTGTCATTCAGATTCAAACTTGACCAATTTAGATTTCACATGAAAAGACATAAACCTGAAAAAGGTTTATTTTTCTAAAATGCAAAATTCTTAAGATATTGCAACATGAATTTGACATGATATGGAAAGATTATTATTATTTTTTTAAAAACTTTTTTAGCTTAAAAAAATGTTTACAGGTCGTATGCTTCTAGAAGCTTACACCAATTTTAATATCAATACTCATGAAAAAATATTAATAATTTGCATTTTACATTATTATTGTTTGAAGCGAGACAGTATAATGCTGAAAAATTGCCATTTTTAAGGCACATGTAAAATCATCTCTCCAAAACAGCTGAAGTTAGCAACTTTCAATTTTTTACAAAGCAAGTTTGAACACGTCAATGTTGCATAAATTTAAGAAGTACATTCTTTGGCACTTACATTCTCTGTATTGTATGCATAACATAAAAATAAAAATAAAATCAACACCAATACTGTGTTTTGGTCGACTCAAATTTAGGGTGCTCAAACCCAATGCAATGTTCTTTATTTTCCTAGTCCTTCTGTCAAACACCTTTTATATCAGAGCATATCCAAAAAATTTCCACGCACACTGATGGGTCTGATCATATTTCACCCAAATTCTCTAATTTGCATTGGGTGCCTATTTTTTGCTTTCTTTGCCTACAACATGTTCCAGGTACTTACACCATATACACATCTGTCTACATTATATACATGAAAGAAACCTTGTAATGTAAAATTATTATTTAATTTACTGTTACAAAACAAAAAAAGTTAAAGAATAATGGACTGAACGGTTATTTATGTGACAAAAATGGTTCTTCTTTGGCAAATTTTACTACAACTTTTTTTTTATATATCCCTGTTTGCCAAGCTCATGTGTTTTCATTATACTTGTTCCTAGATATAGACTTGCTGGTTTTTCGTCTGCTCCCAGCAAGGGTCACCACAGCGGACCATCCGGTCTGCACATACAAGTTTGGCACAGGTTCTACACCGGATGCCCTTCTTGATGCAACCCTCCCATTTTATCCGGGCTTGGGACCGGTACTACATCCAGGTACTGGGGTTTGGGCATTGGCTGGGAATCGAACCCAGGCGTTCTACATGACAGCCGAAACACCTACCATTGAGCCACCAGTGCCCTATATAGACTTCTATGTATGGTTGGTGTTAATTTTGTGGCCTTGGAATTCACTTCCTTCTGAGACTCGGTCAAATTTGTACTCCATTTTTAAATCAAACCTCAAACACTGGAAGCAGTACTATGACTCACTTAACACTCACTAAGCAGTTGCTAACTGGTGTATCTCTACAGTATATACTGCCTCTCTTCATCTCACCTCTGATCGTATAAGATTGTTATTGGATGCTATTGTTCTTTATAAGGCTACCAAGACTAAAATCTCTTCATTTGTAATTATTTTGTTTCTATCAAATTGCATTGCTTATCAAAGCTTTCATAGGTCAAGACATGAGCACTTCAAACTTACTGTATAATCTTGACTGAGCTGCATGGCTCACTTTAAACACAAACTGTTCATAACTGTCTTTCAACAGTTTAAACCCCCAACCAATGTATCCAGAGACTTCCCCTCACACATGCATGTTCATGTGTGTGTTCATGTGTGTGTATATCACTTATACATCCTGGTGCTGTGTGTATGTCCTGAGAGTAATTATCTGGCTCCATATCCTTATAGCTCTGTCAAAATCATTTTTCTTCTAATTAGTAAGATAAAGACAACTAAGTGAATCTCTTTTCCACAGCCACTGAACACAAATGAAATGATGAGACATCTAAGTAAGAACTAATCTAAGGGAATCAAAGCAGCATGAAATTGTGATGTTTGGTGTTTGTAATTGTGATGTTTGTTGTTCCTTGAGTTTGTTTCATTCCATGCCATACCATTTGCTCATATCACTGATTTCTAAAGTCAGATGCAGAAATAAGTGATATCCCGAATGAAGCTCACCTCTATGACCATCTGTTCTTTCACAAAGAAACGTCTACCAGCTCCAGTTGGCAAAGCTTGTTGCACCCTCCCCCCATCCCCATCCCCACCCCACCCCTACCCTCTCAATAATGGGGGTGTAGTTTGTAGGAATAATTAAATCTAAGGATCACTATCTTGAAAGAAGGGTTATTTATATATGATGGTGGTCAAGGGAGGAGTCGGAGGTTTCCATCTTATGTTTCAGGTGCTTGCTAGCCCATTGGCCTCCGAGTGAAACTACTTCCATAAACAGAAAGATGGGATTTCCTCCACCATCAGGGAATGCAATATAAACCTTTAGATAATGCCAGCTTCCTGCAGCAGTCACAGTCCGCCCCCCAACTCTGTCGGCTGTGAGCTACTCTTCACCTTCTTCCGCTCATAGGTGAGCGTCCGCGTTCTCTCTTTCTGTCAGTTGCGCTGTGCTGTGCTGCAGCTGTTCTTTGAGCATTTGTGCTTCATTCGAGCATTTGGATTAGCACCATGGCTGTTAGGATGGTCCTGACTGATCTAATTGTGGGTGATCTGGAGGGTATTTGCTGTTTTTACAGTAAACAGACACAGTAAAGAAACTATGACTGTGTTCTTTAGTATTTATACATCAGATTGCAGTGGGGGAGAAAAAAACACTATAAATTTAATTTTGTTTATGATAATACAACAATCCTAAATAAGTTCATAAAGCTATATATGGCCTTCTTAGATGATGAATTTTTAAACATTTGGATCTTTAATTCTTCATTTAATGAAAATCAAGTTAGGTAAGTTGCTGTTATGAATTTACAGTATACATCAGCTGATTGATGAATTGTGTTGATCTGAGCTCTAGAAACAAAATTCCTCAATGTTTTGATCCCCAGAAAGTGATATGACTTTGTTTATCTTGTTGCGTCTCCAAAATCTCTATGTGTAAATATGAAGAATCGAATGGCATTTCTGGTGTGCATGGAATGTGTTGGCTGCTGTGAGGATCCCAGCGCTATAGTGCGAAGCAGAGGTGTTTGCAAAGGGCGTTGTGTGAGTGAAAAAGATGACGAGAGATTAACTCACGTTATCGAGATCTTAAGTCTGGTGAAATCTTCTGGCATTTGAATTGTGCTGGCGGGATCGGAATTAGAATCTATTAATTTCAAATTGTGTACCATGATATTTGGCTTGTATTTGGATTTATTCTTTTCAACACCAGAGTCTTGATAAGCTGCATGAAATGCAAACACTTTTTTGTCTGCCAGTTTGTGCTATGCTGAGCAAGCTTACAAAGCCGTATCCTATGAAGCCTAATAACCCATGGGCATTAATGTCTTGGTCATCTTGGCTATCTGAGGGCATTTCTGGAAGTCCAGGTGGACTCTGAAGTGGTATCATGTTTTTTGACAATCGTCCAAAAAAACAAGTCTTTCAAGCCAGTGAACTGAAGAAAGTCATACTCACCCAAATATAGCATCTTACACTGATTTCCACAATGCATGCCAAAATAAGGAATCCAACAAATTGGCATTTAAAATATGCTTTTTTACTGTGATATTCTTAAAATATTTGTCTGCTGATAAATGCAATGTTGATGCCATGAGTTATTATTAGTTTTTATTTCATGGAAGAATTTAATATCGCCAAGACATCTCTCACTCAGTCAAAAAAAGCTTTTTATTGTCATAAGTGAAACGACATTCTATGATGTATGTTATTCCTGCACAGACATGACCAATAAATATGACACATTTATATAAAGCAGTGGCTCCATTACAAACAACAGCAGATTGTGTACAGTTTGTGCATGTAGTAAGCATGAGCATGCATGCTGAATGCAAAATCACAGAAGATGAATCTAATGAGTGACTGTGTAAACAAGTGTCAAGTAAATTGCGCACAGTTTTAAGAGTATAGTATTGCAGTTCAGTGTGCATATGTGCTCTCTAAAAGTTATGTGTAGTTACTATAGTTTACTCCAACCACCTAAATGCCTAATAGTTTATCAATATAGTTAATAACAAAATTACATAAAGAATTTACATTAAATGTTCTAATGGGCTTTTCAGTTATACAGAAAAAAAAAACTAAAACAACTAAACTCAAACTAAAACTTGTATCTTTTGATAAGCCTTTATTATTTATATAGAATATAGCTGTGCTGTAGATGAACTAAAAGGTATACAGGTCTAAATTAGAGCTTTAAATGGGTCATAGGTAAAAGATACACCCTGCAAGTTCAAAAGACACTCCAGTGACAAGTAATGCTACTATAATTATATAGTTAAGTTGTTTAGGTAATTACATAGTTTAATAACTTTTATTTCATTAGAAGGGTTTGTTTTGAACTAATTTCTCTTTTTTCCACTTTGTCCTACCATAGATTTGCAATTATTATATGTTTACATTTTAAATTAAGATACTGTCCTTTTGTTGAATATTGCTAGTATTGTACAAATGAACAGATTTCCCTTTGTGCTACAGGGTGAATAAAAAATCCTGCCAAAATGTCGGAGTAAGTACCTTGTAATCTTTATCATCATCTTGTTCTAGGTATACATTGTGGGTTCAACAATTCATAAAACAATTAAATAAAATGTGTGAAAGTAAACAAATGTGGCAGTTCGTTTGAATTTCAATAAGATGTAAGCCAAGAAGGTGTGAAATAAATAGCTGATGTTAACTGGAGCTCTAGGCATGCGGAAATACCCACAATAAATTTCAAATATGTATTGTGACATTTTATTTATCTGACATTTTTATTATAAACAATTTCACCATTCCCATCCAAACTTTTAAGGAAAAAGATGTCATCAAGTCGCAAGCATAATCTGAAGGTATTTTTCATTTATTCATTTATTTGCCTTTCCTTTCCATTATTTACGTGCATTTATTTGTTCATTTAATAAAATAAAGAGAAGAAGGAAAGCAAGAACACTAATGCTTATGACTATGTGCTCCAGAGCTTGATGCTCTCCATTGCTAAAGGTTTGCTTGAGGTTGAAGCAAAGGAAAGAGAAGAGGAGAGGAAAAGGTACATGGCAGAAGCGTGCCCTGTTTTATCCTTCCCAGGGAGCGCACAAGCACTACAGGTATTGACATAAACACAAACAGAAAAAAATGTAGATGATTTAGGCTAAGATATACATCACTGATTCATGTCACATATTGGAAATGAAATAAACAATAAAAATACACGGCGGCCCAAAAGTGTAGAAGAAACATTTAAGAATGAAAATGAGTTCTGTTTGATCTTTGGTTCAGAAATAAAAAATTTTTAAAAAAAGGATTATAGTAGCTCACAGCTAAGGCCATGCTTTGTCTCTGTTTTGTTTTACAGGAGCTGTGCAAAGAACTTCACCATAAGATTGATGTGCTTGATGAGGAGAGATATGATCTGGAAAGCAAAGTCGGCAAAAGTTCTAAGGAGGTACAGTTTAGACCACACACACAAGACGACAGCACAACAATAAACAACAATGATCAATTAAAGTTGCTTATATGAAATTTTCTGTATCACTAGATTGAGGACATGAAGATTAAAGTTCAAGATCTGAAGGGCAAGTTCAAGAAACCAGCTCTGAGGAAAGTGCGCATGTCAGCCGATCAGATGCTTCAGGCTCTGCTCGGCTCCAAACACAAGGTGTCTCTGGACCTGAGAGCCAACCTGAAACAAGTGAAGAAGGAGGTCAAAGAGGAGGTGAGGGCCAGATTATTATTATATATATTTTTAACTACTCGTGACATTAAATGTTTAGGTTTTCCTTATCTCTATTATTCTCTATATCATTTAAAACTAAAGTGCTATAGAGTGCTTTATTTTAACGATGTAATTCTTTAATATATTAACTTTTCTCTCTGTCACAGGATAAGGAACTGCGTGATGTCGGTGACTGGCGTAAAAATGTGGAAGACAAGGCTGGCATGGATGGCAGAAAGAAGATGTTTGAGTCCGAGGCTTAAATAGTCATACGTTGTCTAGTCTTTATTGCTTCAACAGACTTACTATTCTGGGCTGCTGCTGCTTGAGAAATGGAAATGTCAGGTTTAGCTTGTGGACAAAATTGTTGATAATGTTGGAAATGGGAAGCCAAAGCAAATGCAATGTAGTAATTGTTATATTCTTTTTCTGAATTACGCTGTAGTTTGTCTAGTTATACTGAACATTTGTATTGGGTAAATCAGATTTCCAATGCATAAATAAATGGTTTAATGTACAATTGTCTTTTTGTCTTAATTTATCTCAAAATATTGGTATATTTTTCTATGCAAGAGATTATAAATTAAAGAGATTATAAAATTTAACAAAATCTGCAAACTACTGCTTATGATTTTATTACTTAAAATAATCATGAAAAAAAGGCTATTTGTTTACTAATAAGTCAGACTTGAAACGATGTTTCCCACTCATCGTTTGGATGATGTAATGGACTTCTGATACCATTTAAACAATAACCAATTAACAAAAACAAAAGGTGTTGTATCTAAAAGCTAAAACATTACAATAAAAATGGAATTTTCTTATTATCTATTATCTATTGTGATTATCTATTATTAATAATTTCAATTTATATTTAAAATCAACAATGCAGTGTTTTATGATGGCATTGTGGTTATAGGACTGCAATTAACATTCTTCTCATGTCTTGCAAGATTAAGTATTGTTGAAATGATGGATGACTTCAGGACATCATTCTGTTTACGGTAAGGAAAGATGATATCTTACATCTGCAGTGTGTTGGAAAAATCAGGAAGCAATGCAAGTAAAAACTACATGTCTTATCTTTGTATTTATTATTTACATCATACGCTCTATTTGTTCACCCTTTTAGCCACTGTGTCATGTTTATTCCCCCCCCCCCCCCCCCCCCCCCAACCAAAATAATGGGTCATTATTTTTTAAGTGCCATTTTCTAGTATCCCTCAAGATGATGTAATTGAATTCTGGTATAATTCAAAATATAAACAATGAATCTAAAGGATAAAAAATATTACAGTATTTTTTATTTGCATATTAAGTATCTGTAGAAATGTTTACAACAACTATGTAAAAGTAAGACACTATGGGCAGCATAATTTAAATTAGGGTACATTACAGTATCTGTAGTGACTGTATACACTATTTATTTTGACTATACTGGTATCTACTACAGTATCTATAGTCAATGTATTGATATCTAATATGATATTTATAGTGATGTATTAATATACACTACTCATATCTACAACAGTATCCATAGTGGCTGTATTGATATCTACTCCCTTGACAACTAATATTTTGACAGTATCTATAGTGACTGTAGTAGTATCTACTGCAGTACCTAGAGTAATGTATTAATAGGCACTATTGACATTGACGACAGTATCCATGTTCACTATATTGATATCTACTTCAGTATCTACAGTGATGTATTAATATACACTATTGATATCTACAACAGTACCCATATTGACTGGATTGATATCAACTACTGACATGTTTGACAGTATTTGTAGTGACTGTAGTGATATAGTGACAGTATACATAACAACATTAATATGTTTGCAGTATCTTTAGTGATTGTATTGATATCAGCTACTGATATAGATGATAGTATCTACAATGGCTGTAGTGAGATATTCTATTGATATCTACTGTAATATAGTATCCATATTGACTAAATTGATATATATTACAGTATCTATAGTAGCTGTGTCATTTATGACAGTATCTATAATGATGATGACACTACACATCTATTACATTGACTGAGTAATACATAATATCAGATAGAATTAAAATGTTAATGTTTCGAAGCTCATGTTAGATTAGAATAATTACCCGGTGATGATGTTGACCTATAAGGCATCGTTCAAGGTCTTTATCCTTGACGAAGTATATAATAAAGATAATGGCACAATAATAATCTCAAGAGATGCGTTATTTATATTGAAGAAGCAGGGAAAGAAGCCATAGTACTGTATTTCATGACCTTGTGAGCCCATTGGTTTGTTTGATAATCCATTTCCATAAAGAGTAAGGCAGGATTTACAGAGAATGCAATATATAACTTCTTTGCTCCTCAGCTGCCTGTGTCTCTGTCTGACAGAAGATTGTCAGCGCTTTACGATCCCCTGTTCTCTTCTGTTGTTAAGGTAAGAATTCTTTTTTTTAATTTTTTCCCCATGGTTTCCATCCATTTCATCCATCTCATCCTTTGTGCAGACTTACATCAGTCTTACATTATTTCTATATAATTGTAATTTCTGATGGTAGTGCACTTACACATCATAACTGCAAAATGATGATTAAGGTATAATTAATAATGGTGCTAAATTCAATATTATTTCATTTTGGCCAAACATGTACGGTATACTGTTTTTTATGCTTAATTCATTTTTAAATATAAATATAAAGCTATTGGTAAAAAGAAGTTGAATTTCAAACCATGAAGCTTGTTGAACATGTTTTGTGTATTTTAGGGAAGAGTGGATATAGAGAGAGCCAGGATGCTGGCTTAATATACAGAGTGATGATGTGGCACTTTGAAAGTCTACACCTCCATATGCAATAAATTATGAAAATGATACAGCAAAGTTTTACTCACAACTGTCAACACTCACATACTGTCATGTGTAATAGCCTTTTCACATTAGTATATGTTCTAAAAAGTGTGCTTTCAACTTTAAATGAAAGCAAATAATAGAATGGTCATAAAAGTGCTTTAAATTGTTTGCAAATATATATAATTCATTATCTAATATATAAACGTAACTTCAACTGAAGAATAAAGCTAGCTCGTCTTTGTCTTCTCTAGTCTCTAAGAATAACCTCTCTTTCATGCCCCAACAACTGTCTTTGCAGCTTTCTAAGTATGTAGATAAGCGGCAAGATGACCATCTGAACAGACCAAAGTAGTTAACTCAGTCATCAGTTAGACAGTCAGCCTTCTCGGTTGCTCCACAGAGGATAAATAAAGGCTAAGAATGGAGTCAGATGCAAAGGAATAAAGGACACAGAGTTATTTCTGAGCTCTACTCTAATGTCTTGGCCATCTCAGAGATGTTCCACAAGGCTGGGTTTGTCTCTTGGGCACGTCTAACAGTTGTGGTGTCACATTGCAGAGACCTTGCTAAGAAAATATCAGTCAAGGAGGGGTTAGAGGCAAAGGCATAGTCACATCTCAGATTTAGAATCAGGGTTCTGGTGATGTGCATGTGATACTTTATAGACATGACTATTGGTAGATGACTTGGATGAACTTGAACATGAACTTGACCTTGCACAATGCTTTGTTCAATGTTTTCCTTGTTCCAGTTTAGATTTTCAGAAGTCAAGCTTCAAAATTTCCTCTTAAAAGGTTGAGAAGCAATATCGGATTTCAGAAAAATCATAGACATTTAACTGCCATAAAATCACACGTTGAGGCTGAGTTAATGACTTATTTACCGTTGACAATTTCTTAATAATCAGATTCTGCATAACAGTAATTATACTGAATTGTCTGATATATCCTTGTCCATGAATACATTATAAACATACAATATGTGTGCTCTTTCTTTGTATTACTGTCATTAGGGAACAAAGACAAGCAGCCAACATGACTGAGTGAGTAATATTCTGAATCATTCACTTTGATAAGGAGTAGTGCGCAATAATTTAGCATTACGGGGACCTGATCTCATGAGAAATATGCACAAATTCAGTTTTGCTTGCATTCATATCAACTAAGTAAGGAAAGAATCAAATGGAAGCATAATCCAATGCATGTGGATCATCATAAATTACAGTTTAACATAATACTTAACTTGTAATTTTCATTAAAAATGAGTGCTATAATGTCACTACAGAATCAAGGAAACAATCACATCTACAGCTATATATTTTTTTTTTCTGGTAGACACAAAAGAATGTCCATGAGTCGGAAACACAGTATAAAGGTAAATATCTTTGTTTAGATTATCATGACACAAGAATAAATCTTCTGATTGATTGTGTGTCTGGTAACTTCTATCTCCAGAGCTTAATGCTTCAGGTTGCAAGAGATTTGTTAGAAGCTGAAGCTGAAGAGAAAGTGAAAGAGAGGACGACATACATGGATGATCACTGCCCTCCTCTTTGTTTACCCAGCAGCAAGGAGGCGTTACAGGTACAACTCAAAGTAGCTCTTCTATTAAAATTATTTGTAAATTATAGGTTTCTCTGAACTGACATTATTGAACACATCAGTTAACATGAACAAACCATTAATACAGCAAAGAATCAATACAAATGATCAGTTATAGGGCAACTGAGACTGTACTTCTATGGAGATTGAGCTGGAATACACTGCACCATAGAATAACTGATGCTTGTATTGACTAGTTTTTTTTATGGAAAAAAATAACAACAACAACTACAACAACTCACTTAGGCCAGATAATTAATATTTATTAATGAAATTCCATAATGACCAACATGAACACCTTACATATTGTTTGTGCTTGTTAACTAGCATAAGCCATAATTCAAGTTCAATCATTAGACTAGATTTCAGTAAATTTAGAGACATTCGTAATTGTTCCACTAATTCAGATTTAATTTTAGTCATGTACTGAATACATTGTATTCAATATAAGTATATTTTGCTAACATTATTTGCAAGTTATGTGAAATGTGTTAAAATGCATTCGTACTTTAACATTGCTTGATTTTTTAAAAACATTTCAATAGTTTTTTTTTTTCTTTAAAGAAAACTTAATGCACTTGTGTAAGAGTGTCTGTCACACTTTAATGTAACTGTATAACATTAAAGGTGTTTGTGGGTTGTCTTTCTGCGGGAACCCTTAAAATATTCATTATATTTATAGTTTTTTTCATTTAGCTGAGGAAAACATTCAGTTGTTTAGTCTTGCATTAAACACTTAAGCTTTTGCCAAAGGAACAACTAATGCTATAGAGTTAACCTTTTATTTAACAGTGTAGGCTCTGTCTTGAACTGTAATTGTATATGTGATTTTATGTCCAATTTAATATTCAGTGTTATTCGATTTGGGCATTTTGGATTCTAGTCTAGATTAAATCATGGATTGCATTCAGATGTTGTAGTGTAACATAGTCAACATTTTAATGCTATAATAAGGCCTTGCTTTAACTGTACCTATAAATACCCTCAGGCACTGTGCAAAGAGCTTCATGAAAAGATTATTTTTATTGATGAAGAACGATACAATCTGGAAGTCAAAGCCAATATGGTTGTGGATGAAGTAAGTTTTTTAATTGTGTTTTTAAATTTTATTTATTTAAATATCAGATTTCTTAAGGCTCCATTGGTTAAATGTTCTCAAACGCAATCTCAATTTCTCTTTGTAAACAGGTTAAAGATTTGAGTATAAAAATTGTAGACCTAAAAGGCAAATTCAAGAAACCTCCTCTAAAGAAAGTACGTATGTCTGCTGATGCTATGCTTCAAGCTCTGCTCGGCTCCAAACACAAGGTGAACCTGGACCTGAGGGCCAACCTGAAACAAGTGAAGAAGGAGGTCAAGGAGGAGGTGGGGTCTAGATCATCACCAATTTATTTGATTATTATTTCTAAATGTCTCAGATGTACAGTACCAAATAAAAGTTGGGGCACACCGTTCAGATGTTTGGACACAAGTTTAAATTTATTTTCTATATTCTAGGACAACACTGGATTTTCCTAAACTGAAATAATATATATGTAATTAGGTAATTAAGTAACAACAACAACAGCCAGTTGTTATTTTAAGATATTTTTCCAAACCCATCAAACACCATGATGGAACTGGCTCTCATGAAGACCTTCACAGGAAAACAAGACCAAAACTTACCTCTGCTGAAGGAGAAGTTAATTTAGAGTTACCAGCCTCAGAAAATTAATAATTAACAGCATCTCAGAAGGCTTTACAGAGCATAAGTAGCAGACACATCTCAATATCTACTGTTCAAATTATTGCATATTTTGTTTTACAATGTAGAAAGGGGAAAAAAAATCAGGAAAGTCCATGGAATTAGAAGGTGTGTCCAAACTTTTGACTGGTAGTGTACAGTAGATTATAAAGTTGTCTTTTCTCTTTGGTGCCCGAATGATAGTATATTATATAACCATCTATTCACTTTTCTTCTTCCTTTCACAGGATAAGGAATTACGTGATGTTGGTGACTGGCGTAAGAGTATTGAAGACAAGGCTGGCATGGGTGGAAGGAAAAAGATGTTTGAGACTGAGGCTTGAATGCACTGACTAGACATTTGACTAAACAATGTTAAACTAGTTTCCACTTTGCCAGTAGTTATGTCACAAATGACTCAATATACAGTATCTACATAATTCACAGATCAACTGTCCTGTGAATTTTCTGCTTTTTTTTTTTTTTGTTCTAAAGAAATGGTTTGTTCGTATCTATAACTAGCATTGTGCTTTAACTTCAATCTCTTTGTAAAGACGTTTACCAAATAAAGGCATTATGTTGAAAAAAATCATTTTATAGATTAATTATTATATAAAATCCTTTCTGCTTTGTTGGTGAGGATTTCTTTAGTCAGAAAGGTAAGTCATTTCTGACATAGCATATCAGTTACTTAAAGTAAACATCTGAAAAAATAAGACTAAACAAGTATATAATATTTGTTTAACTGCATTTTTTGTCATAAACAGATATAGATCAGATCGCTTTGGATTAGAGGTAAGTACGTAATACTTAAGCCAAAATGTATTTATATACTAACATACACTAGAGTGTGCTGTCCATCAGCTGCTTATGGAGCTCTGTCCTCTAAGAGACGTTATCTCTATTTGTAAAACAACACAAAGCTAATAATTGTTTTTAAAGGTACTAACTTGCTCAGATAAAGATTAAAATTGAAACTAACTCACTAAAATGAGAATAGGTAACAATGCTAACAATGAGTTCAATCATTACCCGTATACACCTTTAATTTCAAAAAACATTCGTACATATGGAACATTTGTAAAGTTCCTGAGACCATAAATCTCAGCTCACAACAGAAAATTAACAAAGTATATAAGTCATAAAATAAGAAAAACGTGTTAAACAGTGAGTTATTTATACTGTAGTTGAAGGGAGGGGTTAAGGTTAGAGTTTCATATGCATGCTGATCTGTTGGTCTGAGCGGCACACCAATTCCATAAAGAGAGATGTGGTGTTCTGCTGAGCCATCATACAATGTCATTAAAACCCCCATGGTGTTTCAGTAGCCTGTGGCAGTCTCTCTGGATCTTACTTGCTGCCTTCTTCTCTTAGGTGAGAACCTCTCATCTGTCTCTTCTGAGTCCAGCTTGTTTTCTCTTTAGCAACAGATGGATATTACGGATTTGGACAGTATTTTTTTCCCTTTTGGAACCTAATGACAAACACCCTGTCCTGAGATCTTCCTGAAAGCAATGGAAAATTTTAATCTGATCTGCAATAACAGAAGAATTGTGTTGTGTGTTAAATGGGTTTTTGAGATGTTCACCCAGTCATTTCACCAATATTTGGTGATGTGGTAACTATACAGTGGCCATTGCAATAATAAAGATTTATATACTTTATTATTGCTGATAATTTTCTGTTTATTATTTAATGAGTTTACAAGATTGTTCTTGTAAATTGAACATTGATATTCCAGCTGTGTCTGAATGAGCTGGAAATGAAAGCTTTTGAAATGTATTTAAAATTTATTTAAATTTTAAAAAAATATATATTTTTTAATACCAACTAATCGCTATATGTTAAAATTCAAATGGTCAGTATGGAATAAATGTATTATGTGTTACCAAAAAATAACAATATATTTTAGTTTTACAATTATGTTTATAGGTTGATAGATTTATATGTATCACTTGATGCTTTGCTGTATGCGATGAGATGATTTAGATCATTCTGAAACCTTATACTTGCATGAAGATTTGCAAATGTTGCAAATGTCCTTGCTTGGTACGCCTGCTTAAGCTATCAGTTATCAGTGTATATGTCAGCCTGTAAAATAATCCATATGAAATACATATCCTGTATCATGTTTTCTCCATGATGAAACTAAGAATATAACATTTATAGCATGTAGATGTAAAAAGGATGTATTTGCAGCGTTCATTTTGTACAGCTATTTTACAGATCACTTTAGACAGATGTTTTCCTTAATTAGGAAAATTTAATTAATAGTTAGTAGTAATGATTCATAACATATTTGAGCCAGTTAAGATTTCTTCAGGTATGTTGTTAGTGGCCACTTGTATAAGATCGACAATTCTCAAATGTCAGGATTGATAGCAGATGCCAAGGTGTGAAGTTATAAATGTGTCCTTGAAGACAAGCATATCACTGTAAGAGGCATATGAAAGGAACAGCTGACCCCTAAGACTCGCTGGCCTAACTTTATTTAGAAGGGATTTTCATTCTGAGGAAATGCTTTTCTAGTTTGTCATATATTAGTTTCCAGAGAAAATCAACACCATTTAGCCAAGTAGACCAAGGCATAGAGAGTCTGAGTTTCACTCATAGCTGACATCTAGATAATTGATTAGATAAATGCTTTAAAATTATTATAGAATGAATAGTGTCAGTTGGCTTGATAAGACATAAGAAAAATAAAGTATAAACCAGATCTGCTAATGGTATTTTTTAACTCACTTATTTCACCAAGGAAAGTCTTTGAAATATAATAGTCTTATAAATATTAACCTGGAACAGAAATTGCTGGGAAATCAGAAGTAAGCTCCGAATGTACATTAACCCTCACACCTAGAACAGAGAATAAAACTGTGTTAAAAAAAAAAAAACTTATTTCTAACAAATGCAACATCTTTTCACAGGACCTGAAGCAAACAAGAAAGCAGGATGTCTGAGTAAGTTTTCTAATATACATGTGTGTGTGTGTTTTATATATATGATGACAAGACAGTTTGCAAGAACAATTCCAGAATAGCTCACCTTCGTGTCTTAAAATAACAACTGACTTTAGGTTGTTGTTGCTCAATTACCTCATGCCATGTGCATATTTCATGAAAAAAACAAATCCAGTATTGGTCTATAATGTAGAAAATAAATCCAAACTTTTGACAGCTGTGTTCAAACTTTTTGACTGGTACAGTACCAGGCAAAAGTTTGGATACAGCATATGTTACAGCAACTGTTAAAATGTCTTGTTTTAATGAGACCTATACATGAACATTTAATTCCTTATTATTCACACATCATAATAAATTTAATGTACAGTAAGTTCAGCCCTGAAATAATGCAGGCATATTTTATTATAATAATTTATTACAACATATTATTCTGCAAATTTACAGACATTTTCTTCAATACATTTTTTAATTACACACCTTTTCTAAAAGATATTTTCTCATTTTTCCCCTCCAATGAACAGCAAAAAGATGTCATCGAGTCGGAAGCATCAGCTTAAGGTTGATCCGCATTGTATTTTTTTAAATTACTATACTCCTGTGCTTTTTTATCAAAAATTAAACTTAATGTTTCACTTGTGTTCCCAGAGCTTGATGCTTTCCATTGCTAAAGGTCTCCTAGAAGCTGAAGCAGTTGCAGCTGAGGCCACAAGGGCTACTTATATGGAGGAGACTTGCCCACCATTGAGCTTGCCAGGATCTATGGCAGACCTTCAGGTGGATTATCATGAGTTTTTTTTATTTTTTATTTAATTTTTAAAATATTTTTATTATGACAGATAGAAAGCACCTAAATATTCTAGAGATACCTAGAAAGCATTCAGTTGTATATTTAAGATATAGTATGTATGTATTTGTAAAGTAAAAACGCATGTTTATGATTTGCACACATGATTTTCATGAATGATGGATTGCAGGAGCTGGTCAAGAAGCTCCATGCAAAGATTGACACAATAGATGAGGACCGATACGACTTGGAAAGCAAAGTCAACAAGTCGAACAAAGAGGTATGACTGCTCTGCTACTGAAAAAAAAAATGTGACTGTAGCACGTTATCCTCAGCTGTGCGTCAAATACGGTATGGTCTATTTGCATGGAGCAGATTGATGACCTGAAAATTAAAGTTCAAGACCTGCAAGGGAAGTTCAAGAAACCAGCTTTGAAGAAGGTGCGCATGTCTGCAGACTCTATGCTTCAGGCTCTGCTTGGCTCCAAACACAAGGTGAACCTGGATCTAAGAGCCAACCTGAAACAAGTAAAGAAAGAAGTCAAAGAAGAGGTGGGTATAAAATCAGGTTTTAAAAGGAACATGTGACGACAATACATTGCTTGAATATTCAATTCCTTGGCTTTTGGCTTATTAAGACAATAAAAAAACATAATGACTTGGTATCAAATGTTTTCTTTCTTTCTGTTTTTTACAGCCCGCAGAACAAGTTGGTGACTGGCGTAAGAACATTGAGGATAAGGCCGGTATGGATGGCAGGAAGAAGATGTTCGAGACCTCCTAATTACCACAAAGCACAATGCAGCTGTTTTTAGTTGTTTTTAACTAGAAAAGCAGGCAGTGTACTTTTGTTTGTTATCGCCACATATAGGCCATCATTCTTTTATATATGACCTAAGGATATCTTTTAAACATAAAATCACTTATTTTGTTCCTGTCTGCTGAATAGTAAGTACTGTACAAACATGCTTCAAGTGATAAATAAATATCTGAAGTGTTTTAACGATTAATGTAGTTTGTCTGAATCTGTGCTGTTGGTTTCAATATGTCTCTGACATGTAAGGGACAAAATGGAAATACAGGAATTTGAAACAGTAAACATGATTTGAGTGTGTTGCCAAACCCAGCACCGAGAAGTATACATTTTGGGCTTTTACCTGCTCTAACACACCTGAATAATCTCATCAAAGGCTTGAGTTTAATTTAGGTGAATCAGAATGGGTAAAAAACTAAACAATCTATATATTAACTGGTAGCCATCGCTTTCGGAGGTCTGAATGCTCCTAACAAGTATTGTTTGTATACAGTATGTGTGATGAAAATGATAGCTCTAAAATGTGTCATTTGAACCAACGGAAGGAAGGACAGTTAATTTCTTCATGCAAAATATGAACGAGGCTCTGGAGGATTTCTCAATTAATCAAGGCTTAACAAGCATTTCAGCATGTTGTCAGGTAAGTTGTCTTTGAATCTGTGTCAGAGCTCATCTCTTTACACTCTACCTAGTGTGCCAAATGTCTCTATTAATGACACTTAATCTTTTTATCGTACACTAATCACATGCCAAAGCAAATTAATCTTCTTGTTGGCGAGTTCATTAAAACCCCATCAAAAACTAGCCACTGCATGTACTAGCTGGGACGTTCAACTGATGGTAATGGATACTTGTGACTCATTTTTAATAGTGCTGCAGAGACGCTGAAGAAAACATCTGGTAAAGACATGAACACTCCTGAGCAGGTCTCAGAGAAGATGTGCAGAGAAACACTGATATCTATTGGTCAGGTCTGGAACTACAGGTATGAGTCTTACAGTCTTGTTTGCTTATAGAGCATGTATACATTCTTTGGTAACTTTTAGTTATCATTTTTATTCTTACTTTACGTATATGATATTAAATTAAGTTCTTTTTTTATGAAACAAAGTTAGTAACCTGCATTTAGTGGGTATGAACACAGCTCAATGCTGTTAAAAGTTGCATTGAAAAATCTAATTAAAGGTATGCTATAGAATTGGCTACAATAAAAACACTGCTCTGTTGGAAACTAAACAGAGACTCAGTGGAAATAGAGCAGTCTCGCACCATTTCTCTGTTTTATTTTCTGCTCCAAGTAAATAGTAATTCTATTTTATATCTTCCATGATTTGACAATTGTTTCAAAATAATACAGTTTCACATACAGCTCTGTGCTGCTTAATCCCCACCAGAAAACTTGTACATTGGCTTGTCTATTTTTTTAGTACTTAATTATAAAAAGATAGACAAAAAAAATAATGTGCTACAACCAAACCCAAGGAAAACCATGAAAAATAAGTGCACACAAGAAATCTAGAAAAATCTAGAAATCTAGAAAAAAAAACTTCTCACTCTCATTAACTTTCAATAACATTCACCTTTTCATAAACTATGTGCCAACACTACCAACACTTTTTTCCCCATCCAGAAACATAGTTTATCCCATTCTTATTAGCAACATGTCACACCAACGAACATTCTTTAAGAACACAACCACTCGATAAACTGGTACATTTGCTACAGGTACAGATAAGCATTAGTTAAAATATTTCCTTCATTTTATATCTTGCTTAAAAAAAAAAGTTCACTCAATCACTGTAGATAGTGCTTTATCCTGGTCATGGGGGTCTTGGAGCCTATGCCAGCAGACAGGCATGAGGCAGCGTACACCATAGAAGGGGTGCCAATGCATTTATTGGCACACACATACACATACTCATTCACACACTATGGGCAATTTGGGAACGCCGATTAGTCTAATCTGCATATCTCTCCATTGTGGGAGGAAACCGGCGTACCCGGAGAAAACCCACCAAGCACGAGGAGAACATGCAAACTCCATACACACAGAGGTGGGAATTGAACCCAGGCGGGAATCAAATCCGGACCCTGGAGGTGCAAGGCGACAGGCCACTATGCTGTCCAGAGGTCCTCTGATGACTTCTTCCCTACTGCACTCTATTTATTTATTTCACTGGTCCCACCTCCAACTCTGGGACTGGCTGATAGGGAATACTACTAAAAAGTCACTGTGTCTAGAAATGACCAGCATGTGGATAAATAAAAATAGCTCCTCCCAACTCTACACACATTTTAGCCTGGTTCTGCTTTACGGCTAGAGAGTGCACTAGCTTGAAGTGACCCTTTGAGGGCACTGTTTAACTTAAAGACTGCCTTTCCAGCCTGAGAGAAAGACCACAACCACATGCTTCATTAAACTTGTTGAAATGTAGAAAGAGACCACAGAAGATGTGTCTCAAATCTAAGTCGTTTAATGTGAGGAGTCTGAAATAAGGCTCGATAAGCATTCCTTTGGAAAGACGGATCTTTGTTGTTTAAAATACTTCTAGCGGATTCCCTTTCAGAGGGTAACACTCTGTTGTATGGTTTGTCTTGCATCCATGGGGGAAGCTTTAAGGAGGACTCAGGGGGACAACTGGGAAACATTTAAGAATTCTCCATTTGTCCATTTGTTTGTGGGGTAGAATGCCAATAAATATTTTCTTTCAGAGCTAAGGGTTTCTAGTTTTCTAGACTTTGTATCATTACGAGCACCCTAAAATGTCTTTCAGTCAAAATCACTAAGTATTGCAATGAAATATTTTAAAGAGTGTCACAGAATTATTAGCGGTTAGTAACCCACTGAAAATCAGGGCTAACCTATTTCTGAGCTGTTAAAAAAATAAGTAAAATTAAACAGACTTACATTAATATGTTACACCATGGTTGGAGGAATCCGTTTATTTTGTACAAAGTCATGTCAGTAATCGGCATTCGTAAAACATAATTTATTGAAATTAACATATGATCTTCACTTGCCTGGATATTTTTAAGCGAAGTGATTAGATGAGATTGGATGCAGAGTGTATTTCGAGCTACTGGCACACTAATGGCTTTGCTCTTATTACCATAAACAGGGTGGGAGGTTTTTCTTTTAGAGGTCCATGCCAGCCTTATATATGGTTAGCAACCAGTAATTGGGGGCTAGTGGCTCGCGTCCCTGAACCATTTCTCCATCAAGCCAGTACCACTGCCACGACCTTTCTTATAGGTGAGAGTAAAGTGCGCTATACACTTTCCTCTGATTGCGTTTTATAATTCACCTTTGCTATAAAATTCTATGTGGTTTCTGCTCTTGCTGATGGATTGTTGGGCAATTAGTGATAACATGAGAGATACCTATGTTGCTAGTACTACAGTATGTATTGTTTTAACCTCAGGGCAGCACAAACTTTTTTTCAGTTTCGTATCTGTATGATTCAAGATTCAAGATTCAAAGAACTTTATTAATCCCAGAGGGAAATTGCTTCAAAACACATGAAAACTCAGAGAGCAACCGCACCAAAATATATGATTTGCATAATGGACATAGAAGAACAAAAAAATTTTTAAATGGTAGCTATTTGTACCTTTGGCCACAGGAAAACTTAAGTTTGAATAAACTTGGGATTGAAGATCAAAAGGTTAGCATGATTAATGCTTAGCAGTGTGTCATATGATAAACTGTATGGTAGATTTGCATGGTTGGTAAGTTTGTGCAGACCTGCTGAAGTGTGCCTGATAGAAATTGCTTGTAATAATAATGGCCAGATTTGCTAGCTATAATTTAGGGACTTTTACTGAAATGTTAAATGTTGTTCAATACTGTACTTTGTACTCAGGGTATAGATCTATCACTGTAACTTAGCAGCAGCCCTATGTCCGTATCACTGACTCGGCTGGTTTAGCAGATTTATGGCCGTGGCTCTGTGTATAGCATGCAGGTATCTGCCAAAATCAAAGGTCCAGAAAAAGTTATGGTGGAATATGATAAGCGCTGGCTTGATTAATGTTAGCATGCTGGTGATGGTGGAGCCTGGGTCAAGTGCTCCTCTTGCAGACATCTGTAGAGATGTTCCTCTGAGGCTGGACATTAGATATCAAAGGTTGAAACAGATTCGATGAGATTCCAAGAAGCCACAGCATACTTGTGGGTGTAATACAGATACATCTGGAGGATCTTGAATACTTAAACACATGTATTTCAGAGAGTATTAGAGCTGTTTCGTGTGAAACCTCTGGGGCAAGTCATTCAGAGCAATTAGACAGAGAGTGAGAGAGAGGCACTTCGCAATAAATAAAAATGAAATAATTAAAATACTGTTTTTCTGTATGTTTTTGTAGAGTGGGGAATAAAAAGAAGCAACCAAGATGTCGGAGTATGTATTATTTAGCTTATTTACCCAATATTACTTTTACTCCTACAGAGGTTCCACTTAGTGCCATAAAGATTTCCTTATCTGTTTAATTATTTAAAGAATCTCTGAAAAATCCAAAAAATAAAGGAAACTTCTTTTTTTTGCAGATATATATCAGATGCATATATATTGATTGACAAGTTGTGTATGCTTTCTCCAATGTTTTTCCCATACAGAAAAAAGATGACATCAAGCCGCAGGCATGCCCTCAAGGTAGGAAATTGTAATCCTTGAGCTATACTTCGATTTCAAAAACAAGTATATGCTGTTTAAAAAAATAATAATACTGACTGTAATGAACATATTATCAAAGTCTATTTCCTTCCACACAGAGCTTGATGCTTTCAATAGCTAAGGGCTTGCTTGAGAAGGAAATCAAGCAGTCTGCAGCTGACAAAATTGCCCACATGTCACAGAATTGCTCTGAGCCCTCCTACCCACACTCAGTGCAGGAGCTGCAGGTACGTCATATTCACTCTCTAACACCCAGACAACTCTAAAGACTTGTTTATTGTATTTTGATACTTAAAAACATTTTCCTGATTCCTGTAACATAGAGTTTAATGTCGCAGATGTTTTGCTTAGAAAGAACCAACATCAATGTATGGAGATGAATTTTGATAAAATACATCTTTAATTATTTTTAGTTCAATGTTTGTAAAATCTTAGACATAACTTGAAAATTACTGGAAATGGTTGGTTGCTACATCAGTAAATGTAAAGATTTAATTAGCTACTTGTTAAAGTATGTGACAGCGTTGTTAAGCTAGTGTAGGGATGGAAAGGCTGGAATGCTCAATTTAAATAGATTTATATAAATCATACAGCACGCATTACAAGAAAAGCTAGCCAAATAGTGTTTAATAAATTATTTTCATTTTTAAACTAATATGTAACTAGCAAGGTGATTTGTCTAAAGTTTTAATGCTTAAAAAAATTATTCTCTAAATCACTGCATTCATGAGGTTCAACAAGTAGTCAACAAATGCACATTTACTCTTACTTGGGAGATTAGTGTAACTAGCTAAAGTTTATAGGCAACCCAAGTTTTTATTCTACACTATTTGAAATGATCATATGTGATTTATATCAAAATCTTCTACATTTAAAACCCTGAAGTAAGCTTTTAAGAAAGAAATAGACCTTCTGAAATCTTTAAATCCAATCTGTTGTTACTGTAGGAGCTGTGCAAGAAAATACACCATGATATCGACAAGGTCGATGAGGAGAGATACGACTTGGAGTCTAAAATAGTAAAAGGAGATAAAGAGGTATATTTGTCTTTTGATGTTCCTGTGCATTTTTATAACCTTGTACAATCTTGATTGTATTGCGGATTGAATCATAATCTGGCCATGGGTTCTTGTATGCATGTAGATTGAGGACCTAAAAATTAAGGTGATTGATCTGAAAGGCAAGTTCAAGAAACCCGCCCTTAGAAAGGTGCGCATGTCTGCTGATCAGATGCTTCAGGCCCTGCTCGGCTCCAAACACAAGGTGTCTCTGGACCTGAGAGCCAACTTGAAACAAGTAAAGAAGGAGGTCAAAGAGGAGGTGGGATATATTTATCAGACAGAGTATTAAGTAAAGTTTGATCCATCTCTGTTTTTGTCAGTGAGTGAGATGGAATAAATGAAAATAGATTTTTCTGTGCTTTTGAAATGGTTTAATTCTGTCTTCATTTTATTGCATTTTTTACCCAAACATACACATTGTCCGTTTCACAGGCTACAGAGGTCGGTGACTGGCGTAAAAACGTTGAGGACAAGGCTGGCATGGACGGCAGAAAGAAGATGTTTGAGGGCGAGGCCTAAATTTCTGGACATTTTTTTGTTTACTTGCTCTGAACGCACTCTCCAGGGCAGTGTAGTGTCTCACCATTTTGCAATAGTTGAATTGTTTCTTCTGGTGCCATCGTCTGTTACTTACATTTGTTTCATGCAGTATATTTGTCCTGAAGGGGAAATGTATGTCATTGCAGAGCCACTACCATTAAATGAATGGATATGGAACACCAATTCCTGTAATGCTTGTTTTTTAAATTAAATTTATTTTCAGATTTTGTGTAGCCCTATCACTCACTCATCATCTATACCGCTTTATCCTGTATTCAGGGTCGCAGGGAGCCTGAAGTCTATCCCAGTAGGCTTAGGGCACAAGGCAGGGTACACCCCGGACAGGGTGCCAATCCATTGCAGAGCACACACACACATACACACACTACAGGCAATTTGGGAATGTCAATTAACCCAACGTACATGTCTTTGGAATGTGGGAGGAAACTGGAGTACACGGAGGAAACCCACCAAGCATGGGGAGAACATGCAAACTCCATGCACACAGAGACAAGAACCGAGTCTGGCCGGGAATCGAACCCAGACCCTGGAGATGCAAGGCGACAGTGCTAACCATTACACCGCCGTGCCACCTGAAACCCTATCACAAAACTTTCTCATGACCAAAGGGGGTCACTAGAACTTCCAAGACAAGAACAACCATCTTATCATACCGCTTTAAGTTAGTCACATTATTTTGGTTTGATGCAATTTTGATTTCTCTTTATTGTTTTATTTTATGTTATTATTTTTATTTATTTTTCAGTATTTTCCTCTGATCATACATTTATTTAAACATCTGGTATAATATAATTTCATATCTCACTGCTATTGTGAGCAATAGTCCTGTAAATCATGTAAAGACCCTTTAAAAGAAGAAGCATTTAGATGTATACCCTGGTAAGCAACTTTAAATTATTTCCCTTAGATATTTGTCTGTAAATTACATTTTTTTCATGCTTTTTCCCTCCTTACACAATTGATGTGATTAAACATTATAATATATTAAATACTACATTATTGTATTATTTAATTGATTCTCCCCCCCTTTTGAACCTATCTTTATATAAGATAGAGGAACATGTATATTGGACTTTCACTATGTGAACTGTAGGTCACGAAGGAGTCAGCAGTTGTCTCAAGCCTCGTCAAGGAAGGAAAATTTATGAGGTCTGCCGAGGAACTATTGAAAGTATGGAAGCGCTGGAAGTATTTCAGGAACTCGATGGCCCATTGGTCTGGAGTGGAATCCACTTCCATAAAGAGGACTTGTGGGATCTGCTGAGCCATCAGGGGAGCCCATATATATCCTATTTAACTTTTCCTTCTCTCGGTGGGCTCGCCAGTCTTTCCTGTCTTTTTGCCAAGTGTGTTCTGCCCTCGCGCTCGTGCATAGGTGAGCATCTTTACAGTGAAATCTAGCAAATATGGATAAAACCAAAAGAATTAACTTGTTGCTGATTTTTGAGGCGTAATACATTGGTATGTAATTGATTTGTGTGAATAAAAAATATTGCACGTATGGTAAGTGTCTTTCCTCTTGCTTATAGCTTTGCATATGGTAGAATAAAGACTAAGTGTCTTAAGAGAGAAGTTAATTGCAATTAATGTATAAAGCCACAGTCGTTAACTGATTTTAGCAATTGATTCAGCTTAATTGGTTTTTGGCTCTACTCCTTATTGACATAATTGCACTGGAAAATTATATTTAACATGGGAATACTATACTCAAGTTGTTTGAGAGAATTATTTATTTCTTTATTATTCTTAGTGTGATATTTAACATATGCATCTGCTTGCATGCTCTGCTTGTGACAAACTTACAGTATGATTAAAAAAAGTTATTTCTCATCAGAATAGAAATGATCACATGCTTCATCTCATAGCAACTTTTTTTCTCTAATGATTATTGCATGTCTTTTACTGCATGTTTCTCTTCTTAATAGATTTCATCATTTCCATTGGAACTCTAGTCATGCTCTATTCAGTGAAATTTTAATTAAGTTGACAATTACCATGAGCAGGCTGCATGTCACAGGTGTTAACTGACACTGCTTCACTAAATTTAGCATCCTTATTCCTTAGGCGTCTCCTTGAATACAACCACAAGTCTTCGGTGATGATAATTGGGAGTCATGAACCTTTAGATGCAAGTCATGAACCTTTAGTAAATACTCTTGTCTGTTCTTTTTCCTTCTTCTGTTTGCTTTAGGGTGTGAGCACAACAAGTTGCCAAGATGTCTGAGTAAGTTGTGTAGCTTAACGTATTATTTTCTGTCACAGAATTAAATGAGTGCAAAAAGTTGTACACTCTATATCACACACACACACACACACACACACACACACACACACACACACACACACACACACACACAGTCTTAACCATGACAAAACATTTGCCTTTTATCTTATACTTTGGATTTCATTTCTTCTTAACTTCTTGACAGCTTGTTTTTCTTTTTCTTTTCTTTCTATTTCTTTCTTCTTTATTTAAAAAAATAGAGGTACTTTATTCAGAATCAATGCAATGTGTGACCATTTGCACCCTACTGTAAAATTTATTGGACCTGTATGTTGTATCAAGTGCCTTAGTTCCCTGATATATTTAATGAAAATAATATTACGCATTCCTTCTCCAACAGGAAAAAGTTGACATCCAGCCGCAGGTATAACTTGAAGGTAAATGAGGCAAAAATGTCATAAATTCAATATTGTTCATGAAAGTGAAAAAAAAAAAAAAAAACCTTTAATACTACACTGAATGTAGCAAACAACCCAAAGCAATTTCTTCAGGTTCATTCACCAACATTTCTCTCGCTGTTCCTCAGAGTCTGCTGCTCTCCATTGCCGCTGGCTTGCTGGAGGCTGAAGCCAAGCAGCTTGTGGAAGACAAGGAGTCTTACATAAATGAGCACTGCCCATCACTGTGCCTTCCGAGCTCGGTGCAGGAGCTGCAGGTAGGAACTCAACCATGAGCAGGACACAAGATAGAGCTGAAGCTGACAAAGCCAAGTACTGTGAACCCACTGTGTAACTTGTATAATATAGCTAAATTAAAGCTAACCCCTTAATGAAGGTCAAATGCGGATAAGTTGATTAAGCCTGTGCAAATCATACTGCTATTTAATGGCTTAACTGCATAAAAGTACCACAGATCTTGGTATTATTTCCAAGATTGGTATTAAAGATCACAAATTATTTTGTTGAAAATCTACACTTATGTTTTGAATAATAATTTATTAATGTATCCAGTACTTTATCCAAAGTGATCATACATAGCTGGAAAGTTAAGAAAAGGTCTGCTAGAGACTTTCTGGCAGTTCTAGGGTTGAAACTAAATCCCAGCTAGCATTGCATTACTACATTATAATCTTTTGCAGATATTATTCTACATTTCTTCTAATAATTACTGTAATTTTTCCTCAAAACCCCTTATACGGACAATGGTCTGATTTAAAAAAAAATTTTTTTTTATTCTAATCCATCATTAGGAGCTGTGCAAGAAACTACACCAGAATATAGATACGGTTGATGAGGATAGATACGACTTGGAAGCCAAAGTAACAAAAGGAGACAAAGAGGTATATTCGTCCCCTAATGTTCCTGAGAGTTTTGTTTTTTATTTTGGATAGATTCTTGACTATGGGTGTTGTGTGTATGCAGATTGAGGATCTGAAGATTAAGGTGGTCGATCTGAAGGGCAAGTTCAAGAAGCCTGCGCTGAGGAAAGTGCGCATGTCTGCTGATCAGATGCTTCAGGCTCTGCTTGGCTCCAAACACAAGGTGTCTCTGGATCTGAGAGCCAACCTGAAACAAGTGAAGAAGGAGGTCAAAGAAGAGGTGAGTACACAAGCAGGCTTCAAATCAAAATGACTTTCCGGCATGTCCTTGTTAGTGGACACCCTGTTAGTGTGCTGAAACACACATGAATTGTGTTTTTTTTATTTTATTACAGTCTGTTGAACAAGTTGGCGACTGGCGTAAGAACATTGAGGATAAGGCTGGTATGGACGGCAGGAAGAAGATGTTTGAGTCCGAGGCTTAAAAGACAATGTGATTATAGTCTAATAAATCTTAATTTATCTCTGGCAGTTGTTCTGTAACCTCCACACACACACACACATACACACCATTGTTTCAATAAAAGTGTTTTGCTGGTCATTTTTCACTTTTTTTTTTTTTTACACATTGTGTCCATAATAAATACATTATATATACACAGTGTACTGAAATATACTGTATATATGTGCCCTTTATTTTTGCTCATGCACAAAGCAAATAAAAGTGGTTTTAAACAACACAAACCTTTGAATCTCTGTTGAATAGATGAATCTGCATCCTCAATAAAGAAGAGTGATTTCTACAACAGAATATTATAGGATCTAAATATGAGGTGTTTTAAAGATGACCTTAAATATTAATTTAGAGGAAAATTAAACAGTATATTGTTATCAAATTAAAAAAGAAAACAAGGGTAGCAAGAACACATATATACATACAGAGTAAGTGAGACAGTCTCTAGCTTCAGTGGCTGAAGTTATTTATTTAATAAATGAATGATTAGCATTTAATTAGAAATTGGACTCATTTTTATCATTAACATGTGAGAACCAATGACCCTAAAGGTTAAATGTCTGCTTCTCCATACCTTCTCCTGTTAACTTCTTCTGCCTTCTGATGCTTCTCCAATTCAGGTCTATATTTAAATAGAACCAGTGCTGTTTTATTTGAGTTCCTGATTATGGATTAGAAATAATCCTGTCCAAACTGTTTCCTATAAAAAACACATACAACTTATATATATAACAGTATAAAGTATGAGTTTCAACAAGAACAACAACTTTTTAAATAAATGTGTCCGCTGACAAGGAGTGTGTGTGTGTGTGTGTGTGTGTGTGTGTGTGTGTGTGTGTGTGTGTGTGTGTGTGTGTGTTCTTGTGTGCTAATCCGTGTAAGGATATGTTTAATGATGAAAACTTCAAAGCACTTATGTATGTAATTCTGTATAAGAGCATCTGCCAAATGCCTAAGTGTGTGTGTGTGTGTGTGTGTGTGTGTGTGAGAGAGAGAGAGAGAGAGTACACAGCTACAGAGCATATTATAATGACTGATATTTTATCTTATTGGTTCTAAATTACTATCATTGTTTTTCTGTTAGATGTTAATTAATTATATTTACCTGTATATAACCTAAAGCATTACCATGTTAAATGTTGAATAATGACAGAGTGTGTCACATTTCACTGTGGGAAGAGTGTGTTTCTTCTGGCTTCCTGCAAACTGGATAATCTGGCTGTAAAATCAGCTCTCTTACAGAGAAAAGAAAGAACATGTTCCTATTTACAGTCATGCAAAGGAATCAAATAACGCTCTGTTAGTAGCATTATTTAGTTTCTTTCTCATTGCTCATAAGAACTTTTCAAACTATGCCAAAAAAAACTCCAAAATATTATTGTATTCATTTTAGCTCGGTAATTCCCCACACACTGTTCTATACTGTAAGTTCTAAAAGCAGGCACCAAATGGAAAGTATCCATTAGGTTGCATTAAGAAAAGTCAATGCAAAATGATGTTTCTAAATTTAAATATCCTA
>JAQMYL010000012.1:14756688-14769408 GCA_030014365.1 Clarias pachynema | reverse complement strand
TATATTAAATTAGAGAGTGAAGTAGATATTGAAGCACTTAGGCTTATGAATGGTTGGTGAAGTAGGCATGATCTCATGTGCCGTGTGACTGTCTATTCATAATTCGCACAGCAAAAGGACCTTATTTATGAAGCTATAATGAAACAAATTATTTTTTTTATAATACAGAATCACTGCACAACGTTATCCACATGACCGGAAATAATGCATGTACAATTTACGAATACTAACTTATAACTTATTATCAACTCCAAAACCTGCTAATGTTATTTAAGCTATGGGATCATTTTAATTACTTTACATTCTAATAAAAAATAATACATGTTAAGTCTTTAGTTTAAGAATAAACAAGAATTTTTTGAAAATAAATCAGAAACACCTCAAAACTGCTTTCACTGCAGGAAGTGACTTTCCCTTCCAGACACGCATTTTCAGCTTCAGTCAAATTCCCTTGACTGAACTGTGACACCTGGTGCCTCCATGTATGGTGAGGCCTGCCTGGAGTTAACAACCTCTGCCCTGGCCACTTGTCCAGTGTCTGTCGTTCTTAAGTTACCTTCAGGAGCTCAAATGTAGGACCAAGATGAGTTGACTTGCTAAGAATATCTCCTGAGTCGGTGGCACTGACTGCAAGACGATACTGAGATATGTTAGGTGCAAAAGCCAAGACACTCTCAGCTGTAAAATATGGTTATGAGCGAGGAGGCATTTTTACCCTTCCAAGATGCCATGTAAATAAGCTTAATCTGGTCTTTAAAGTATAATAAATTCTCTTATGTGATCTAGTCATATTATTGTATAATTTAAACTGGAATTGTATTACTATTGACACACATGTTTCATGGATCTTTTTCTTTCTTTTTTTGGTAGTGACATATTGCATACTTTTCCAGAAATAAAAAGATAATAAATCCAGCCAGCAGGCCTTTTAAAGCTAACATGTTATTATGCCAATGATGTCATGACCAGATTCTTTTAAATCTACGTAGGACAGTGTGAGAAAACAGGCCTGAAAACAGCTGCTTTCACTCCATTACCGAGAGCACACACCTCAGCACTGCTCACAGGGTGAAAAGACTTCAAGTCTCCAACACATATGAACCAGCAGGCTTAATACCTGGAGTAACCTATTTTGGAATTTTCGTAGTTATGAAGGAATTAGGTTGTAACTTGAACTTTGTAGTTTGGAGCTAGCTGTAATGGCCGTGCTCACTCTGGGTGTTTAATGAGTGGCCTCTCTGGACTAATAAATCCCACACAGATTCGGTGCACAGGTCAATTCTACCACCATCTGGTTAAACATAGCACATGTAACACAGTGTGTCAAGTTTACAACAGCACAATGTCCTAGAAGCACGGATGTACAGTCCAAACATTTAACAGAAAGTGACTAAGTGTCAGCATATTGTTAATTGGCTTCATTAAAAATTTAGTTTTATGTGTATTTACATAAGTTTACATATATACTGTCTCTCATTCATTTTTAACCTGGACTAACATTTATAATCATAAGTTCATGAAATAGGTTTAAGTGGGATGGATAGTTGCACTTAACGCAACTTGTTAAAAGTTTATCCGAAGTAAGATCGATCAAGTCAGCTTCTTAAGCCTGTTTTAGCATGCACTCAGATGCTATCAACAGTGCCAAAGCAGGCTGTACAGGATGTGTGTGGAAATGACCTGCATTAACCTAGAGTCTAAGCCCCAGTGCAACCCTCATTTCTCAGACGGCATGAGATCATAGCATTTGTCAGAACCCTCAGTGTGCCTCAGGGTTTTTTGAGTAAATACACACCGTTAAGCCTCATTTTCTAAAAAAACAAAAATGTGTTGTGATGAAGTATAAATTGTGTATTTGGCTTATGCTCAATGCTTTTGACTCAAGAGATGATCTTTTCCCATAGACAGAGATTACGCAAACCAGGTAGACCTGGAAAGTATCTCTTAACTTCTTTTCTTTTTATGTTTACATAACTACATTTGATCAATTTTTTATTACTTTATTGATTAAAACTGATTTTAGTGTCCTAATTTAACCACTAGAGGGTGCATGGACTCAGGTCATTCCCCTAGGTCTAACCAGCCCCAGACATGCCCCTACATTGTGTTCTCTTCCTAATAGTTTCAAGCTGTTATGCAGATATTAGTCCTACTATGGAAAATAAATTAATATCTGGTGAACATTAAGCCAGGTAATGCTTATTCCCCTCGCAAAAAAAGCCTGTTTTTTTCCTCTGCCAGGGTATTCATTATATCTGGCTTGCTTTCACCAGAACTGTTATTATCTCATATCTTAAGTATCATCGCTGCTGAAACATGTTATAACATCTGGCCTATCACTGCCTGTCCTCTTTAGGTACATAGGATTAAAGTAAATATCTACGTTTCACTCAGATATGTGCTTCTGGAAAAAGCAGCAATCATCTGGCACTTTATGCTAAATATCTAAGCCTTTAAATATGTTTAGTTTTTCTTCAGGGAAAATAAAGAAAAATAAACGTTGGGGAGTCTTTTGACAGAGTTTTTGAAATTCTTGAGAGGATCTGACATTAAGAATGCAGTCTAATGTAATGAAGGTTCCATAATATTTTGTTAGCACTGGCCAGATTGGTCAAATTGGTCTGGCTTATTTTCAATGGATAGTTAAGTGTTCTTAGTTTCCCAAAGACCGTCTAGTTAGATACTCTATCTAATAAGGAAAAATTCTATTATATAGTTTTGCAACAAATATATATATTAAAAAAAAAAACCTCTACCCTGATTAATTTGCATATAAATACTTCAAAGCAATATATAATATTCAATAGTGTTTTTTGTTTAAATGTCTTTTGCTGACATGTTGATCAATTTTCACTTGGGTAATAATTTCTTAAATTGCCAATAACGGTATGTGAATGGTATGGCTGCTGACAGTAGAGTCAGTGAGGTTTAGCTCTTGATTTATCACTAAAAAGAGCAATGCACTGATGCTTTAGTTCTTGAGTTTGTCCAGATCTCTATCCTCCTTATCTTTCCTCCTTTAACATTCATGCTAATACTTCTGTTGATGCCATTGTATTTTTTATATTTTGGATTGCAAAAAAAGTTGAGTCTTTCCTGTAGCTCAACACATCTGCAGCATACTGTATCTATGAGGGTCGTTCAAGTCAATACTGTGACCTGTGATGAAATTCTTTTATGAACGAGGCTGTAAAACAGATTGACGTTTACAGACTACTTTAAGGACAGTACGGTGATGCAGTAAAACATTTGAATTGTGCAAACATTAAAAAAAAACATAAATGATAATCCTGGTGAGGTGGCTTTGAGCCCACTGCAGTAGTTCCCATGAACGCTGAATGAGGAGAACACCTAAGCCTTGAGAATAGACAGATTACTTGTCACCAATTTGTAGAAGAGACACAGGGAATTATAGAGAAACAATGCTAGTTTTTTTATTCCCATAACTGTGTTCTGTTATTCTGCACAAAAGACTTGGTTTGATTTGAGCACTCATTATACTTTATGTATTTGTTTCTGCAATGCTTCAACTCTGGAGTTCTCATATTAAAATAAACCTTGCTGGAAACTTGTGGCAAAAGAACAAAAGGGAAAAGATTTTATTTTGAAAGGCTAACAACACAATCTGATAATAAATTGTGTATGAGTGTGATAATTATTTTTTATATTATTAACTTTAATGTGCTCGCAATGTCTCCCTGTGGTGTCACCGCATCAACCATTATCATTAAACAAACCAAGGATATTTCAATGTGTTTTAGATTAGAGGTTTCCTTTAAGAGCTCGTTTAAGAATGTGAATGAATAAAACAAGTCTGTTTATACATCCTTATCTCCTAAAAGATAAGTCAGGAAGAAGATTAGGTCTGAGAACTGATCTTTATCTGGAGAATGAATTGTCCAGAGCCTCACAGGGAGGCACAGAGGCTTCTGTTGCTTTTCAAATCCACATGGTTATTTGCCCCTTAAAACAATAGGCCTGTTTTTTATACAGTGTACTGCTCCACTGCTGAAAAACACATTTGCAATTCTAAACCAGGCAAGAGTAAAGATATCTGTATTGTACATATCCTGTATAATGTGCTTCTGAGATTTGCTTCCATTAAACTTCCTACTCAGGTAACTTTATAAACAGAACATAGGTTTGTCAGGTCACATATGGTTCTCTTTGGCAGGAAGCTCATGTTCAGACTTTTAAGCATATTTAACATTAGTGTTCACATAGTTTCTGTCCTAGACTCTCAATGATGCCAAGCCTGTTTGTACCCTCTCACCAGACTGCAGGAGACGAGTCACATGGCGAGTGATTATGGTATTAGGAATCAGCACCACCTTGTGTTATTATCTCAAGCTGTTGGTATGCACCCGCACACTGCTTCTATTCCCAAATCACTGCAGGTTTAAGCAGCTCTGGAGCTTGAAATTCACACGGCTGACTGCTGGGACCTTATCCAGCCTGTGGATGAAGTATGACTTGCATGCTGTAAAATTTTAGGTGGGGGCAGTAAAAGCTAGCTAGAGTCTGTAAAAATACCTAAAAGTACCTAAGCAGGGGATGCTTAACCACATGGAGAGATCTAGTTAAATGTTAAATTACCCAGGGTCACATAATTGATAAATAATGTCATGTAATAAATAGACAACTGTTGTTTTTGCTATGTTGTCTTCATAAATGACATAATTGTTGATCAGAGGTGAACAATGTGTTTGTATGTTTCTGAAATGTTGGATGGTTCCCTCACTTTCTTTTGTCAGAACATAAACTCTAGAGAAAGAACAAGATGTTTAGTGTGTTGGGATTTATAGCTAATGCTTCCTGATTATAAGTAACAAAAATGGTCAAACAGTGTGAGAGAGGATTTTAACAGTGAAAAAGTAAAAACAAAAGAGCATGTCTTTCTTTCTGAATGTGACATAAACATTCTCTCATAATGTGTAAGCTGTTATAACAGCCTCCATCCTCTTTCCTTCCTTTGAAGAGCAGCAGTAACATTCAGATGTCATACTGACAATATTCTGCCAGATGTCGTACATTATGTTCTTGGAAACCAATCCTGGCAAGACACTTTTATAAATTGTACATATAAATAATCACATGTGAAAATTTTCCTTATGTGATTTTCTCATGTGACTAGTTTACATTTGATTACATATTGGTCACACAATGTCATGTGTGTTCACATTTTATGGCATAACATCTTGCTGCAACATGCGGTCTTTTTAAAAAATACTCAATTTTCTATTTTTTTTTTTCATGGATTAACAGTAAATAGGTAGGATTTTTCCTTTTTTTTCACTCATGGGCCATGGGGGGTCCAAACATCTGCATTTAATTACATACACCTTTTAGTATTTAGTTAATACATTAAAATGAAAGACATGAAAGAAATGCTTTCTGTGCATTTATAACATTACAGATATAAATAGGATATGAGATTTTATACTGCAGAGAATCTCCGCTACCATTCCTGCACAATCGTGCACTGTTTAAGATGGACAGAAGGGTTGAGTATGTGGAATGTGGCATGAAAGTGACTTGCACAACTTTGACAGAGAAATATCAGTTCATCCACTTCGAACAACATGTTAATTTTTATGCTATTTGAAACACACCCTGGGACTGTCTTGTGAAAAAGGGAAACTTTCTGCACTCCTACGTGACTGCGTAAATTAGAAAAAAAAAACTTTTACATGCAATATTGAGGGTGAGTCACGATTTGCCTTGTGCAATTTCATACTAGTGCTAAATCACTAGTTCTTTTAACCAGTCATGATGAATAATAACTTGGAGTTGTACCTAACAATCATTTCATAAAAGCTGTTTGTTAGATTGATGCTTATAATCCATCATAACTGTATAACATCGTAACATATTGTGGTAGTCATGGCATGATCAAAATTATTATTCTGCCAATAATAATTATTAATTATTTAAATGTTTAAATAATTAATCTTCTGTTTTAATGTGGAAATTTATATGAGTTAGAACAATTCTGAGCCTTGGAACAGGAGTTTTTAACGGTACTGACTGCTGATCTGAGAATGTTTTTGCACAGCTGGGATTCATTCCAGTTTTTATGAACAAGACGTTTTTTTTTTTGCTGACACATTGTATCAGGATGATGCGATTTTGTTTTGTTCTTTATCTGTTTTCAAACCCCACTCCATGCAGGTCCAGCCTTGAACTTTATAAAAAGGTGATTATAATAAGTCAAAATTTTTTTTTCTTCAAAAAACCTGTTTGTGATTATTTGTAGCGAATAAGCTGTGATACTGAATCACTCTAGTTGTAGCATGTAGATGTGAACCGCATATGTTTTATGTATCTTTGTCACTGACTGTAAGTGATCAGTTTCAAAGAAACCATGCGGTTGCCAAGTTCTTATGTTTCTTGCTTTATTTTGTAGGTGGGAAGTGATGTGCATGGCTGTATGTAAGTGTGAGAAAGAGAGAGTGTGTGTATGATAGTGTTCCTTAGAGTGTGTGGGTGTGTGTGTGTGTGTGTGTGTGTAGGCGAAGGAGGGAACACAGGGAGTGTTTGTTTGTAGGTGTGTGTGTGTGTGTGTTTGTGAGAGACAGAAAGATGAGAGAGAGTGAGGAAGAGAGTGCAGGCCTTTGCATTCCTCACACTGAGTCATGGGTCAGCCCTTAGCTCTGTGAGATGACTGGATTTATTTCCTATGATCAGCAGAAGTTTCTCTTTCATCTCTGAGCTGAAACGAGTTGCGCACAGTGTGGAGGAGGGAAAGCCACAGGGTCAGGGGTTGAATGTGGGTCTAAAGTTCCTGCATTCATCCATGGCAACATAAATCCCTTCCAGAAAATTCCTTAATCATAAGCCATATATTTAGTCTATCAGTGTGTTATTTATGGACTCAGGTTATAGGGGATACGGGTTATAACCTGCTGAATCAGGTTGTAAGGGAATTTTTTAAAACAATGAGCAAATGACTTTTCTAAATGACCTTTTGTGGTCATGTGATCTCTTTTGTTTAGCTATGAACATACAATATGTCTCCACAGCAGCATCAGAGATATTAACTCCTCACTGCTTTCAGCTGTCAGAAATCTTGTTGAGCTCCTGTACAGGTTAACTCTAAGAAATTACTTATCTCAAATCCAGACCAACCAGTTTGCACTGAGATTTTAAACACAAAGAGATTGCATTCTATCTTGGATAAATAAACCAGGCTCTGTGTCTGCGGAGCATGTTGACATCTTCCCTAGACACAGATTTTGTGCTTTTGCCACCGTATGTAGAGATGCAGCAGCACAGGTGATGACATCCCCAAGAGGCCTCAAGAGATGAAGGTGGGAGTGTAGCAAAGATGCATGAGACAGTTCAGGTTACAATAAGGTCAGGAATAAGGAATAAGTGGATATCCTTAGGAATAAAAGAAAAAAAGTGGAATAAATATGACCTTATCTGATACAGCTGTGGTTGTCCCATCTCCATCTAAACATCACCCAAACAAAGAAAAAGGATTCAACCATTTGCTACAAAGCCTCCAAATGTTAATGTTATGCTGATTGAGTGTGCTTTCCTTTGGGACAAACAGTTTATAAAGAGTTACAACAAGCTTGTGAATTCTTGATCATTTAGGATGACGCACAATTTATTACAGAGCATACTTGCTTTGGCCTAACCACGAGGGAAAATAGAAAAGATGCAGCAGGAATTAACACTCAGTATTTAGTTTCAGGAATATTTTATAGAAAACAACTGAAGCTACTGGATCCTCAAAGATGGGACTGAAGATCTACTATTTCATCTGGCATGTTTGGAAAATACAGCTCATACAGCACCATAACCATGTCTGTAATGAGACAGATGTTTTCACAACAAACAGTGTAATTTTCCTCATGGTGGCTCACGTATCACTGTCTGTGTCACTCTGAGCAAATTACACTGCACATATACGGCAATACAGGAAATATAGACAATATACTCACAATGTATCACGAGATGTTTATATCAGGTCTACATACAGTATGTACCTACTGTGTTTACATAACCACTGGGATATGTACAGTAGGTGGAATGTATGGGAATGTTTAAAAAAATTTTAATTGGTTTTCCACCAGCTTTTGTCCTCAGTACTGACACATTTTTTTTTTTAATTAATGCAAAGCAAGAATGTATTTAATTATGGACATTTATTAAGTTAAGCCTTTATTTGTCACATATACATTACTGCTCAGTGAAATTCTTTCTTCACTTATCCCAGAGTAACTGGGGTCAGAGCACAGGGTCAGCTATTATACAGCGCCCCTGGAGCAGATAGGGTTAATGGCCCAACAGTGGCAACCTGGTGGAGTTGGGCTCGAACCGCCAAACTTCCGATCAGTATTTCCGTGCTTTAGCCCTCTGAGCCACCACTGCCCCTATTAATTAAGGATAGTTTTGATTACAACTAATTATATAATAATAATTATTATTATTATTATATATACAGCTCTGTCAAAGTAAAGGCTGCTGCTTACAGCATAAAAAATTATTTTGTCTTATAAATTTCGGGGGATACTTAAACAATAGCAAATGAGAGTAAGTGCTGTTGTGATGGTTATCGGCACCGCTGTGATAAGGTCATAGGCATGACGATGTTCGTCAACTTTGTCCACAACCACCATTTATTATAATCATATTATGATTTGTCCACATGACTGGTGAAGCTGGTGACCTTCAGCTAGCGACCGATATTTAATGTAATTAAAAAGGTGAGGAGGTGGTTGACAGTCCTGTAAATCTTATAGATTTCTCTTTATATTTCCCACTTAATCCACTAGAATATCAACTCTGTTAACTCCCGGGTTCCAGGATTAAATCCCAAATAGCGTTGAATGGAAAGCTAGTGCGCTAGGTGCGCAATCACTTGTTCAACTCAACTAGTAGTGTCCTTGATTAGAGGATACAGAGGGATTTGTGGGATTCAGCCTTGTGTTAGTTGTTGTTAACTTGATGCTAATTGGTTATGATGTGACGGTATCTCTCAAGAGTCTGATAAACATTAGCTAAAAGGTTATCCACTTATTAATATGGATAACGATTAAAAACCCTCTAGTGCTGTTTGGCTAATATGCTTTCAAATTGTATAACTCTAGAAGATCCTCATGGCTTAGCGTCCTGTCAGTGGATAAATGATGCTAAGTGGTCTAGCCCGCAATACATATTTAATACTCTGCGTGTTAGGAAGAAATTAAAGGCATACCAGTGTCTTCATGCCTGAAAAAAAGTCCCTAGATAAATTTATCCATCTTGGGCAATTCCTCGGAAAGAATTTGATTTATCTATCTAGCCTAAACCAGGTATTTACCATAAGGGTATGAGCTAGGTATGTAATTTAAAGCAATATAAAATAGGCATGTTAACCAAATAGCAGGCTAAGCCTGTTAAATAAATCTTAGTTAGCAAGCTAACCTCACTGATAGTTCTGGATACAGTAGTTAGCTACTTATTATACCTCCTAACCATCTTTAACCACAACCATCTTCTACTGGCATGGAAAGGTGTTTGATAGTACGGTAAAGTGTTTGATCATTTGAAATAACATATAAAGTGCTTATGATGAATCAAAAAACAAAATGTGCCATGCTTTTAAAATTCACTAGAGTCTAATGCTGTTTTCTTTAAGCCAGAAGGCGTGGTTGACATAAGAGTAACACGTCACCCATGACTCTTACATGTTTTTTTAAAATATATATATAAAATGACTTATGAACATAAGATTATTGAAATGTAGAAAAATTCAATTTACAGTCCCATTAATAGCTTCCTATCAGTGGTTTTACATCAAAGTGGCTATAGCAAGAAACATAACAACCATGTGTGTATGGAATAGACATCATGAAGTATCAGTACACAACACAGTGTATACATAGGAACATGGTGGGATTTCACAAAATACCTCATGAATCTCGGTGTAAAACCGATTGACATTTACACAAGACTTCAAACATAGTATGAGGATGAAACTGTTAGCCACAGTAAAACATTTGAGTGGTGCAAAAGAAGCTTGTACATATATTAATGAGGTGGTTCAGTGCCCACTGCGGTGATTCTTGTGAACATTCAGCAGCAGAGTGCAACACTTGAAGTGTAAAAGGTGATGGCTTACTGGTCGACAACTTAGAGAAGAGACTGTAAACACATTGATTCAGGAACACCACTTGCACTTTACAGGAACTTACCTTTGAGTCATTGCCACATCCCCCATACAGTCCTTAACCCATTCCAAGCCATTTCCACATGTTAGGGCCATAAAGAGAGTTCCTGGGAGGCCAGCGTTTCAGACGTGAAGCAGGCAGTTCAATTGTAGCTACAGTGTATTGAGAAAACTTCCTCCCTTGATCATATCCACGTACTAGTGAAATACCGGGTAAGTGCATTGGTGTAGCAGGGGATTATATAAAGAAATATTGTTTTTTTACTCTCATAACTGTGTCCTGTTATTCTCCACATTCATCAAATGTTCTAGTTTGACTTGAACACCCGGCTTAAATGAGTGAGTCTTAGCTTGAGGCTAGACACTCCCTGAGTCAGTAGGTGATATAATGTTCTCGTGCTACCATACTGCATACATAGGGCAGACAAGCTGAGCTGGCTGAGATGTTTCATGCCTTTATCATTGATACTGTAAACATCATGCTGTATATGTTAATTCACTTAATGACTGAAAGTGTCTTAATTTATTTTTTGTTTCCCCACCAGCTGTAACACAACTGGAGGCTGCACATATTTTATGTCTGAGGCTTTTGGCTGAGGACTGTTTAGAGCAGCTGTGGTGTTGAGAGCAGATTCTGAGAGATTTCATGAGAAGTAACAGAGTCAGTTCTCAGTGAATAGGTCTGTTGGGTTCCTAATATTTGCTCCAGTTTAAATCTCTAATAAATATCCACCCACCTAGTGCAAGTGTCCTTGAATGTGTCCACTGAGTGGTAATTTCCCTTTCCATGCGCTGTCCTTTGATTTCCACCATGAGGTAATTCTTCCTGTTTATATCCACGCAGTGTAGCCAAGATCTGGCAAGATTAATAGATGCTGCTTATAGAGAAGTGAAAATCTCGACTTGCTGCTTAAACTGTTCCTGTGTCTTTTTCATTACTTTTACACTTTCTTTGTTCTTGCACACATACAGACTCACAAACCATCCTCCAATGTCTTAAAAACTCCCTTGCTCTTACTGTGGGAAATCTGCAACCACCTAGGTTTAATGTCAGAAGAATGCTTGTTGTGTTCTGTTTGTGTCTGTAGCAGGAAAACGTCATTGAGTTAGTGACACCGTTGCTTCCTTTCCTATGTAGGGAAACGCTTTGTCCTACAATCCCCTCCTCAAAGCCACTTGAACAGCAGGATCCTGTCATCATACCACTGGATATACATATAAATCCTGCATTGAACTGTTTGCTGGACCAGTCAAATCCTTGCAAGTGGTAACATTTCAATTTGAAGCTTTTGTTTTCCAAAATATCCACAAGAGCCTTCTCTTTCACGTTTGAAAAGAGACTTGGGTGTTGTTAACAAGACTGGACACTGAGGACAAAACATGTTTCCATTGTACAACATGTCATTATCAAGAACATAGCACCACTTCAGTCCTGAATAGTGTTTTGTTTGCCATGGTAACAACGTTAATAGTGTTGCTGGGGTCTGAGGAATTGAATGAGCTCTGTGTGTGTATGTGTGTTGTAAGGCGCAATGGGAGACACTGGATATGAAGGGGCGAGGACTTGGATGAGTGATGCATGTTTCAAGCAGTGCTCTATGATCCATGATCGAAACAGATGAGAAAATTTACTCAAGTAGGTGCCGTTGAGGACGGTGTCAGTAAACAATGTGTCAACACAATTTCTAGAAGCATAAACAATTAGGTAGATAATCACTAACAGCTGGACAGCATGCATATTTACCATGTGTATGTAATTCCCACAGATTACCAGATTATGGTGGTAAATCAACCAGGATTTGTAGAATGTTTCCTTTAATGGAATCCAATTCGAATCAGTTGAGTTTTATTCCAGTAGTGAATTTAGCAGTAGACATTTTCACAAAGCAGATATCCAGATATCTATATTTGTCTATAATAGATTGACATCTATGATCGATATATATCTATAATGAGATAATCACAGGTAACAGAGCCAGTGACAGAGGACAAAACCTTGAGAGCAACCAGATTGAATATGGAATTCATTATACATCAGTAATTTTTTACACATGCATGCTTAATCTGGGCATCATACCCACCCCAGAGCAAGCAGTAATTTGACTTGGTAAAAAGATCTAAAGGTTAGTGATGTAATAACAACATAATGCAAAATATTGATCTGACACTTATTGGTTGTACATTTACAGACTTAGCAGTGTGTTTATGTACAGAACAGGCCAAGTGTCAAGATTGGTATCTTGTGAAAGTCATAGAGTTTCCAAAAATTTCCTCATACTGAAGCATTCTCAGTGGAGTACGTATTATTGCACAAGCGGTTTCACTGTATTTGAAAAATTAAAAAATTATTAATGAAACACTAATTATTTGCATTATTCTCTCTCTCATAACTTCATACCTTCATTTCCTATTAAGTTCACCATATTCACTGACTGATTTACAGTAGTTACTGAATGATATGCTTTAATTAGTAAACTAAGAGTTCCCTTTCAAGGCTTCCACTTCGATGCTGCGTGAAAACGCTATGGGAACCATTTGTCATGTTGCCGGTTGTGAAG
>JAQMYL010000012.1:14734973-14756588 GCA_030014365.1 Clarias pachynema | reverse complement strand
AATTTGGCGTGTTTGCACACACAGGCTTCACAACCGGCAACATGACAAATGGTTCCCATAGCGTTTTCACGCAGCATCTCGTTCCCGCCTTTCAGGGAACAGGGTTACAGCGATGTAACCCGAGACGTTTAAACAAAGAAAAAAAAGAAAAGTGCTACATTAAAAATGCCTGAGAATAGGAAGTGCATACTTCCTGTAAAGGCTGTTTTTTGTATATTTTTCAGGACAGGTCCTTACATGACAGATCCTTTATTATATCGTTTGCTGAATACAATGAGCTTGTAACTCATGAACAAAGAAAAGTAAACACCATAAATCGCTCAGAATTTTGCAGTGATTTCAACGGTCCCCATTCATTCCATGCATTAGTAAGACGAAAAAGATGAGTGAGACTGAAGTCTGGTGAGGGGACCGGGGGCTGTGGAGGTGGATTAGTGGCATGGGGAAGAGGATATCATCTTACATTTCCCCCAGGAGCAGACACATGACCTCACCGAGCTGGAGAAGGGAGGGGAAAAAAGATGTTGAACTGCAGCCTGAGGTCTCTCAATGAGAACCACATGCAGAAACTAGGCAGAGAGAGAGAGAGAGAGAGAGAGAGAAAGAGGGAGGAGAGGTGAATAGAGGAGGGGTTGAGAAAGGCTGTGACTAAAGCATGTCACTCAGAGAGGACAGAGCATTGTGTGGATCTCGCCTGATATTTTCACCAGGCAGTGTTAAGGACAGGACGTAGGAAAAGTGTTCACAGGAAGAGGGCTATTTGTGTGGAGCTGGGAAAGACATACCGGAATACAAAGATTACAAAGTGCAGAGAACAACTCTTTCAGCTCTACCAGATCAGTTAAAAGAGAGCGAGAAAGGGAAGAGAGATGTCAAGTGCAATCTTGAGACGAAACTCCAGCAAGCAAGGTTTGCAGAACCTCCTCAGGTGAGTCTTTGAATGAACTTTAATGTAATACTGTAGTAGAGATTCTTGTTTAGAGTAAAGTTTAACAGAGTGTAACTGGCACATTGTGGAGTCAGGTGATCTTTGTTTATAAGTCTTTAACTGTATGAAAGGTCAAGATTTGTTATTGATGGTTGGATTTGAGATTTGGAACCCACACCTTGTGCTGGTTAATTATTTTTTTTATGCCTAGTCAGGTTTTTTTTTTAATGAAAAATCTGTTTTTATGTATTTTTATTAGATAACAACACAATCGCTATGTACACCACGCAGTTAGAAAAATCAGCTCATTATTATCCTTTCATATTTATCTCAGACAGGTCACTACCAGAGCTATTACAGACATTTATTAAGACTTGCTGAGTGGGTTTATTGTTTCTTTAGGAGGTGGTGTGGGGTTGTAGACATTGAAGGGTAAGGTCAGTATTTAGTAGGTGCAAAGGTCCACTTTTTAAAACTTGGATGAAGTGACCTTTGCCTGGAGTGATGAAAGATGGAAAGTCTCTGAAATGGGGCCACCAGAGGTTCTGGGGCTTGTTTGGAGTTTTAAGATTCCTCAGTTGGACTTTTTTTTTTTAGATTTACTTTAGAGGTTACCCTATACAGGCAACAAGTTTTTACCATAAAATAGCTTTCTTTCATCATATAGTGTCATGAACTATTCCTCATTTTGTGGTTTTACAGCAACGAGTGAGTGAAAGCATTAAACAAAACTGCTATGTTTTTATTTCTGAATTGTAAACTTTCGTTTCATAATTATGACCCCATTTTGTATTATCATGACAATAAGCACGATTCTGTTTTGTCTGAGGCTAATGATAGGCTTGGGGGCAGGGTTAGAGTTCATATACTTTCTTACAACTATGCAACTGAATCCAGCATCTGCCTGAACCTGATCTCAGTTTTGAATGTGACCTGGATAAACACAGTATGTCATGGACAAATGAGCAACTCCATGCATCAAGCCTGGGTTTTGGGAGAGAACAGAGAGCCTTAAGCTCATGGGGCTTCTTGCTGCATTCATATCTACAGAAACAGGGCTTTGGGAGGATCAGGTGTACTTTGTCAAACGCATTTCACGAGGTATACACAGGTTGCATTGTAAAGCATGGATTCTTTCCCCTTTGCTTTCACAGGGCTGCCAAAACAGTCTTTTCTCATAGCTGACAAGTTGGATTTGCACTCAAATGCCCAGCATTCATCTTTTTAATTACTGTATAGGTTGGACGACACGCACCGGACATAATGCTAATGATGCATTTATGCAATGTTTTGTGTATACCTCACAGAAGCTCTAGAATCATTTCCTTGTATGTGTTTCCCTTACAAAATAACCTCGTAAGCAGATGAGACCCATATGATTTAGAATGGTCAGTTGTAAAACAGGCTATTCATCTTTACATACTTCAGACAGTTTATTATAGTTAGAAACTCCTGTATATTTCAGTATTTCACTCTCTTGGGTTGAATATGAAAGGGAATAAATAAAATGTGAGCTAAATGATATATCGGTATAAAGCGTTGGGCCGTGCTTTATGCTTATCAGCTGAAAACACAGAGAATACAGAGATGGATTATTATTTTTACCTCTCAGACACTGGTAGGAAGGAATTGCTCTTGCTTAAAGGAAGAGAACGGCAGCTGTTTGGAAATCTCTTCCTAGTCATCACAAAATTTGTGGTCTCTCTTGTGTTTACTACCACCACACGAGTGGAAACAAGGAAGTTCACAATAAAATAAAGTAGATAAGAAAATAATGCAGCAAAATTGTGAAAGGGAGATTTAAAAAAAAAGAGCTATTTACAACTAGCCCAAAGCACATCAATAATTGACACGGGTATTTGCCGGAAGGCGAATGTGATGAATCATAGTGATCTGGAGTGAATTAGTGTATTTAGAATACTTCATAATACTTAAAAAAAAAAAAAAACAGGGGTAAGCTGAAATTATCCTGGTGATGATATATCATATATTATAACTTTTTAGAAAATAATAAGACAACCTAGGAATATTCATATATGGACTAAAAACTCATTGTGCTCACTGATCCAAATGACCAGATTTTCTCATTATAGGTCCAGCCTTGACCGAGCTGATCCCTGGCGTTTACTCTGCCCTCACTTCTGTTTACGATACTGTGATAAGAACTGCAGGAATGCGGAGGGGAACATGGGGGGGGGGGGGGGGGGGATAGGTGTTTGTGTTAAAGGGGCAATAAACTCTCTGCTATACCCCTGGCAGAATGTTTTTTTGTTTCTTTGTTTTTCTACCAAAGTTGAAGGTAAACAGGCCTGGTCTTTATTACAGTGGGCATCATTTCGCTTTAAGTCTGATCCCAACGGGTTGTTGCAAATATTTCAGTTTCTTGTGAAACTTTTGTAGAACAGCAGTGCAGTAATCTATACAAAAAAAATCTAAATACTAAACCCATTCAGTTCTTGGGCTTGAGTGAGACCCCCTGTGCAGCTAGACAAGTGGAGCCAGTGAATTTCCAGACTCCAGGCAAGACAAATGGGCTGTGCACAGTTTGTTCACTGTTGGTGTCTGGACACTCAAAAATAACATGCTGATTGGTGTCTCAAAGGACTCACTTCACTTCACTATTGCTTTTTCTCAAACGAGTTTTAGTCCTTTAATTGTTAGTAAAGGATGAGTAAATAAAGATAGGACTCTGCTTTTGGAAAAGTTTTTATCTTCAGAGAGATATGGGATATCTGTTATAACCATCTCTTTTCCACATTTTGAATTACAACCTTGCAGATGTAATAATTAGTGTGAGTTTATGACCTGGGATTTTCCACAAATGCTAAGCTTGTGCTCTGGATTTCCACAAGCTACTTTTCATGCATGGGGGACTTGTGTGAGGAGTTTGTTGAGTCTCTACTGTTCACGCTGAGCAGGGAGACATTCAGCTGGTCTGGGTCAATAACTCTCTTTTACCCGCAAATATGACTCATTATGATGACATAATCTGGCTCAGCTGCTAACCCAGTCAATGCCCCGAATCCTGTGCACTCACTGATTAGCTTTTTAAAAAGGAAATATTTTTTATTTAATTTTTTTCCCCTGAAAACAAAAGCATTAAAAAATCTTAAGCAATTTCTGTGGAGGGTGTGTAGCCGCCATTTTCCAGGGGAAAAAAACTTAACTTAGCTATTGTGTTTTGTTAATCTGTTTTTCAGGAAACTTGATCATTGCATCATTTCAAAGCTGCTTACACAGAGAAAAAAAAAATCTGAAAAGTTATGTATCCTTAGACATTATCCAAAGTGTAATTCAGATCGGTGTTAGATTGTTGCTAAAAAACACCACATGGGACCTTATGTGCTGTAGATACAAGTGTGTTAAACGCCACCAAACAGACCTCAAATGAACTCAAGACCCTCAGAAATGTTCCTGCCCTATGAACAAGTAAGGTATTGTCTAATACATCAAGTATTAACTCAAGGCAAACACAGCATATTCTTAAATTGTGCCTTGTGAATTAACTATAGGACTCTGAGTCCTTATTTTATTTTATTTCTTAAAAATCTGCACAGTCTGGAGTTTGTTGCAATTGCACTTCACTATGTTGTACTTCTACAACCATGTATGTGACAAATAAAATTTGTGAATCTTGAATCTGAGTTTCAAGAGTGTTTTAAATTTCCTGACTTCTCTGGGTTAGCTGACATCTTTTATTTTGCAGATTTTTTCTCTTTTCTTGAAAAAAAAACAAAAAAACAGACTTCTGGATGTTGAAAATACATGCAGGTCATTCCCACTGTGAAATAGTTAAATAACTACATGGTTAAAAACATCATGCAATATGAAATAAATAATCTCAATATGCAATCAAGTTCTATGGTAGTTTCATGCTGAGCACAGCAGTATAAACAGTGATTATTTCCAAAACATACTGTAATGACACCTTTTATTTTTAAACCCAACTTTAACCACCTAGACAAAAGAGAGACTGACCAATCTGGCTGTTCAGCCCATGACTCATTGTGTTCTGCTACAGGTTAAGGCTTGCTCTGGTGTGAATTAACAAATGCAATAATACCCAAGTGAAAGCTAATGCCTGCACCCATTAACACCCCCACCTCCACCCCTTTTCCCAATCCATTCTGCCTCCAGGCTTACTTGCATTAGGCTTAGGAAGCCGAATCAACAGTATTGAGAAAGGTAAGATACATCGACATGAGCCAGATTCTTGTTTTTTTTTTCTTTCTCAATGGTATATCATTGGAAATACATAGATACGGTAAGACAAAAAATATTTTGGTCTTTTTTATGGTGCTTAATCAGTAAGGATACTGTAGCCAATGCCTGGGTAAGGGCTGTACTTAAATGAAACGTTTTTGTTTTTTATTGTGTGGAAAGGAACGGAATAAGAGAGAAATCTGTGAGTCTGTGGGTACTAGACAAATCACAGCAAGATGAATGACCTCATCTCTATCATGACGTCATGCATGAGGCCCATGCCAGGAAATAAAACATAAGAGAGCATAAAAGTTTTGGTTGATCGCCACATGCAATAAAAAATTCGATTGAACTTTTGATTGTTGCCACATGCGTTTATTTTCTTTTTTAAATGACCCTCTGAAGCTTGCTTTTAATTATCCTGATTGTAGCTGTTGAATTAACGTTTTAGAGATTCTGCATTCAGCTACAACAGGCTTCTATATTATGTGCCTTACAAATGTGCCTCCATGAAATATAACAGACTGAAAAGGGGGGTTAGCTGCAACACTCCATCTGGTTTGTAACCCCTTTACCCCTTCCCCTCACTTCCCAGGCTGCATTCTCTTCCTGTGAGAATGCCTGAGGACTTGTGTTGGCTTGGTCAGGCATGTTGTAATATTAAGACAGACAGAGACTAGAATTAATGTTTCTATACAGCATAGTAGCTAATTCAAGAATCTAAAAATGGTGCTAGCACCCCGCCCCCCCCCAATCCCCTCATAATATATGGTCTCATGCCATAAAATCCACTGGAACAGATTATGACTCTAGTGGTAAGAAGGTATGGTATGCATTAATGACCTATTAGTGAACTATAAATGCTCTTAACTGATTCAGAAACCTGATTGGTGTTTAGGGTAATATGACACCCAGCCACCCAGATGGAAGCTATTGACATGTCTCTCAACACTGTCCCAGTGGGGAATGAGATAATCTCTTGCCACAGGAGAAGAACAAAAACGCTTCTCTGGCATGCAGAGTTGCATCACTTTTTAAATACATTATTTGGGAATTTACTCAAATAATCAACATCATGACCGGTTACCCAAAGCATTCTGGTTTACTGTAAACTTTCATCCCTTCCTCACAACCACAAACATGTATACACATATGAATGCGCATGCCCAGACGCAGTGGATATGTGTGGCATGAATGTTCGTGTATTTACAGGCTATATAAACACAAGCATGCATCAACAGCTCTAGTGTGTTTGTGTGTGGGATGTCTTTACTTAGTCATGGCTGTTGCTTGACACAGACACAGATGTTCCATTGGCTTATTCTCTCATCTGGGGAATGTAACAGCCTATTGTTTAGACCATCTTCCAAAGAAGCTGTGAACGATCCATATTGTCACTGGGCGCCGTGTGGTTTTGGACAGAGGGTTGTTTCTCATACTTATACAGTTCAAAAAGAATTACTCATTATGGGTTAGTAATATGCAAAAGAAATTGTGAAAAGATACACGTACAATGATGACTTTTATGTTCCGTTTCCTACAGAGTGACAGCTCAACGCAGTATTGAGGATGCAGAAGAGATTGAGAGGGAGCGACGACGTAGAGCCCGAGAGGCTCTCCGAAAGGAACACAGTATCACCGGATCAGCTGGATCACCTGGATCACCTGGATCACCCCAAGACAGCCCTGGACCTGCTGAGGAGTGTCTGTAAGTCTAATAGTCAATGGTGTTTTACTTATATATTTTTGCTCTTTCTCTCCTTATTTTTAATCTCTTATACTACGTGGAGCCACAGCTACCCTATCATTACTACCTAAGCAGTGAAGAATGTATAGAATGGTAAAGCTTGATAGTGGGCTCCATTGCTTTCCTGCATTTTGCTCAGCTTCCAGTTTTTATCAGAACAGAGTAATTATAGCCTGTCTGGTTCATAGCTTTCAGACATGCAAAGAGAGAAGACGATTTTTTTTCTTTCAACGTTTTAAGTGGAGAACATGTTGTTTGAGAGCACCCTGTAATTATGGGTTGATCATAGAAGAATCTTGGCTATGAGATTTTAAGCAATTTTGAGCAATTTCTCTGGGGACCATCACACTCGATTTTAATTTATATAATATAATTTCATGCAGGATATTTGCCTTGCTTTGCTAGGAATAACCAGCAGGAATTATGTTCCATTGATATTTAATCTAAAATAATTATTTAATGGAATTCAATTTCAACATCACCAGGCATGAGATTTACTTTCCTTTCAAGCTGCTCATGGAATTATGTGTTACATTTTCTCGAGACCAAGTGCCAGTCTATGGTAGACTGGGTCAAACTGGTTGCTGAAAGCTCATGACAAATTTGATTGGTCCCATAAAAATAGTCCACTGCATGAATAGATGATACTATGTGGCAAGTTACATTTATACAGTATGTCACCTAATTGAATTGTTGGATTGCCATTTGCACTTCCCTGGTTGGTATGGGTGTCAGGTGTCTACACGGATTTATCATAATGTCTGTGGTCCTCCTCCCAGGCTGTTACAGTTTCATGACAGGTAGTGATCTATTGTAGTTCACCAAAAATTATGGCCCTGAGCAGTGATGGCTCTATCGATTTGTACGGAAAAGTGTTCTGTTATTGCTCACAGACAGAGGAATGCAAGTTTAGGGCAAGCTTTATTAAAAGTGAGCAAGACACAAGGACTAGGCAATAACTGTAAACAGAAGCTTGCAGGTCATGCAGTCATGTAAGGGGCATAACCTTGAGGAAACCAGAAAGACAAAGGAACTAGAGTCAAAACCAGAAAGACAGGATTGGCAAACAATTAAACAATGTCTCAATAAAGTAAAAAACATGAATGCTGTTATAAAACTTATAAAATAAGAGTAAAAAGAATAGAATATATCAGAAAAGGAGCCTTTATTTTTACACATCATAGCACAGTGAAATTCTTTTCTTTGCATATCCCTGTTTGTTAGAAAGTTGGGGTCAGAACCCAGGGCAGACAGGATTAAGGGCTCAAGGGCCCAAAACTGGCAGCCTAGTGGAGCTGAGGCTTGGACTACCGACTTTCTGACGTGTAACCCAGAGGCTTAACCCACTGAACTTCCAGTGCCATATTCTGTATTTAATATACATTTTAAACAAGTGTGTACATGTGTGATTAGTGTACAGACTGCACAAGTTGTATAAGAAATTGTTGGTAAATACCACTGTGCGATACTTTCCAGAGTTTGCCAGGTGACATGGCATTTGCCAGAGAATTACAAGAAGTCTAAAAGTTTTTTTTTCTGCATGTGAGGATTTAGTCTTTCAGTTTTAATTGAGTATGACTTGAAAAAAGTTTCATTGTTTTAAAACTATTCAACTTATTATCTATTTGTCAGAATCATTAAGATATCATATCGCATCTCTGTGGTGATGGAACATGATAACCCGTCATGGTTCATTTTCAAACCTAGAATTACAAGCTCTGTTTTAGTCTTGTTTGTTGGATTGATTGTTATTGAGGCTGAGGCTTTGATGTGCCTTTTATCCCTTCATTTTCATTAAGTTTCATTCTCGATTATCAGGACATGAGTTGTCACAGACATACTGTCTGCTCTTGCTGTCATTTCAGGTGTGTTTGTGTCTCATATCAAGTATAAAGTCATATCAGGTGTTGTTCCTCTTAAAATCTGTTATTAGTGTCTGGTTGCCTGAGGCAAGAGAATCAGAGCACCAACAGAACCACCTAAAAACCTCAATCACACCTCAAACATCTGCTTGCATGGGTTGCGTTTGAAGTCGAATGCTGGTGTTAATAGATGAAATGAATGACGTCATGGTGAAGTTTTATGACTGGATATTTGTGGCTATATCACTGCAGGTCTTTGGGCCCCATATGCTTTGCCACATAGAGTATGTTTGTGCTTTGTTGGATGTTTAATTGAGCGCCTCTCTCATAAAGTGATTATTACCATGTTTGGTACTATTGTTAAAATATAACACCTCTCTAATGCCACCTAAATTAATGGATTCAGACAAATGCAATACATAAGGAATGCACACCTGTACCTGAGAATGGGTCCTAAGAGTTCATGAGTTGAAGGTTTTGGTCTTTTTTTGTGTGTGCAGATTTGAGACTGAACTGAAACCTAGCAGCTCTGGAGCACTGGAAGAGGATGAAGGTTTCAGTGACTGGACTCAGAGGTTGGAAAAGGGCAGACAGGTCAGGCAGGAGGAAAGTGAGTCGAGAGAGGAGGTGGACTTGGAGGTGGAAAGAACCATGAACGGAGGAAGCAGAAGAGAGGAGATCAGCTCAATTGTGCTAAATCAACGACATAAGGGACCAGGCGATGTGGACGAAGCGGTGGTCTACATGCAAGGGAGGAAGAGCAGTGAAAGGTGCAAGCTGTTTGGCGACAAAGCAGGCAGCCTTAAGGTCAGAGAGACACCAGAATGGAAGGAAGATTCAGTCAGAGTTAACAAGAGGGAGGTGGAGGAGCCAAAGATACACGTAGAGGATTTGGTATGAGCTGACATAGTATCATTTTTTAAAATCAGTTTTTATATTTGTGTTGATTACTGAGAATTATTATTATACTTTTGTCTGGGTTCAATTATCAGGTGAAAGAAATGAGAAAAGAAGTGAAGGTCTCTTATACATCTAAGGTCTTCCTGCAGCAAGATAGAACACCGACAACCAACAGCGAGGATCCTGCTGGAGAGGAAGTGACATCACATTTGCTTAAAAATAGAAAGACTACAAGGTGAGTGTATATAACTGTAATAACATTAGAATGTAGAACAGTGTTTAATGCACTGTATACAATACTGTTCAGTGGCTCTGTGGAAAGTAGAGTAAACCAAAAAAGACTTGCATGGCTGATGCCCCAAACAAATTGATTACAAATGTGTGTAATTGTTGATGTAGTAAGGTTTAACATTTTGTATAGAGATTCTAGTTTCTGGGATTTGTATTGGCCTGTAGTAATTTTCAGACACGTTTAAAGCATCACCAGTCCATACCTAAATGATTCAGAGTCATACAATATTACATCATTATTAACTATCTAATAGCTTTTCCCCCCCAAAGGACTGTGTTTCCTGAAAGAGCTAAATAAAGAAAAAAGCTGATGCTGTATTGTCAGACATGGCTTCTTGCCAGGGAAAATCCTGCTGTGACGGATTTCATGACACTTCTTCCTCATGTCCTCCTCAGCAGGATCATAGGTCAGAGCTCAGAGTCAAGGGAACAGGCAGGGGGCAATATGGAGACAGAGCAGAAGTTGGAGAAGATCCGGCGCAGCCACCAGGAAAAGGAGAGCCAGGAGCTTGAGCAGCTTCGTCAGAGGCAGGCAGAGGCTGAGATGGAGCTGGAAGAGCTCAAGAAGAGGAGAGAGGAACGCAGAAGAGTTCGTGAGGAAGAGGAGCGCAGGAAGGAAGAGGAGGAGCAGCACCGCTTGGCAAAGGAGGAGGTGATAGAAAAAAGCATTGCACAAATATAATCTCCATGTCACGAGTGGCACATAAAGCATTTGCCTTATCATCCAGAGATTGTGAGTTCAACTGACCTAATCCTACTGATGCTACAGCCCACATCGGTCATGCACTCCCACATCAATCAGAATGACACAGACTAATAATGGATCTGTGAATTCACACAGATATAAGATGTGGATAATGTGTCCCCCTGAATGTGTTATGCTGCCCCCAATTGTGCATGAGCAGCAGTTTGAAAAGATCCAGTTAGAAGTGTGTGATAGCCTTTACTCTACCTGCTTGACAACTGTTGATTGATAGGGGAAGGCCTTAAGATAGAGAATAGGAACTGGCTGACTTAACTAGGGAGAAAAATTGGGGACAAATATTATCTCCATTGGCATTCAAACATTTACGACATTTTGTACTGGATACTGAGAGCAATATGTGCAGTTGATAACAAAAAATTGTGTGGAACGGATCACAGGATGAGAAGAGGCAGATGAAGGAGGATATTGAGAGGCGAAGGATGGAAGCAGCTGAAAGGAGGATGAAGAGCTTGAATATGTCCTCACCAGATGGGGATGAATCGTTCCCTCTCAGTCCAAAGAGTCCAACTTTTAAGGTAAACAACAAAGCAGTACTGTATGTAGTCCATACTATTTGTATGCCTGTTATAGTATTATAGTATATATTCTAGCATGACCATTTATATATACTGTAATTTTAACTTGATGAAGTGGAATTGATTAAAAGATCTGTTTTTCCAGATTATAGATTCCATAAAAATTTGTAAGTTGCATGTCTGTGAGATGAGCTGTGTTTTTTTTTTTTTTGTGTTAGTGTTTTTTTTTTATCTCTAATTTTTGGTTGGATTCACATAAAGTGCATGTATACTCCTTAAAATATGGTTCAGTCTTAAAGGTGTTTTTATCCCAACATATAACGTTTCTATATAGAAGCCTACTAAAGAAAATTAACCTTTTAAAAAATTCTTAACCATCTGAAGAAGAACCTTTGAGGAACCAATTTTAACAGAGTATAAGGTCTTTCATGTGTAAGTTGGAATTGCTGTTCACTCTGTGATTTGTGCTTTTTTCATTGTACAAGACAGGCCGATATCACTAGTATATATCACTATTCACCTTATACTGTGTGACATTTGTTCAGTTTACTTGCTTCATTAGCAAAATGTCTTTATAAATTATACCACCCTAAGCCTAGACTCAAGTTGGGTTGTATGTGTGTGAATGCGTGAATGGACCTTTATGCTGCTGTTTGTGGTGTTGCTGTGGTTGTACCACTGCATGCATCTATCAAATTACAATCACCAATTTTTTATAATGAACTATGTCTTTAATCTCAAGCCAAATTCTACTTCTACACATTCTAAAAATATGACACATGGTGACCTGGGAAAACCCATTAAATTATAATTTTCTTTTTAAAAAATGTCGAAGTAATAATAACAATAAAAAAAAAAAAAATAATAATAATAATAATAATAATAATAATGTGGTCAATTTGAAAATATACTCATATTGTATAAATGAGTTGGCTTGAAGACATGTTTTTCCAAATTAAACTTTTAAGGTCTGGAAAAATACTGAATGAAACAGAATGTCTGAAAACAAGTGCTATTTATTGATTTGTGAAGTATCATGTCTCATTTTATGAGATAAATGCCACTCAAAGCACTTGATGAACTGGAGCTTCCTTACTGATATTGACTCAAATGACCACTGTTCTCTGTTACATCAAAAAGACCAAAACAATAATTGATGAGGTCTGTGATGTTGGTTTTTTCTTGATGATTGACATTAAAACGTTTATCTGCTTTATCTGCTGCCATCTAATCTGCAGCCATGTTATTGGACAAAGTGATGATTTGATAGCTGTTTTATTTGTGCTTTATAACAAAATGAATCTGCTAGTATTTTGATCAAAACCAGTGGTATGTAATTTACTTTTTGATTGAGAAGTCATCCTCAGTAACACCCACTGGTTTTTCCCAGGTTATCTCACAAAGGTGCATGTTTCTTCTCTGTTGGTTTATAATCTCTGTCTGTACTATGGGTTGGTGTTTCTGGTGTTTCATGTTTGTGGTCCTGAGCTTCCTTCTGCTTGCATGTACAATTTCAGAGAGAGCATGAGGAGAGATTGACAGCTGAAAGTACATGCTCGGTGAGTTGGGAATAAAAAAAAGCCAGTAGGCTCAACTGCAACACAAGGGGTTCTTTTGTGGGGTTAATATGAGAGTCACTGAGCATGCACACTCATAGTCTGTTTGCTTTGAAAGACAAGAGCAGGGAAAGAACTGTATAGGATCCCAAATCTTTTTTTCCACCTGATGATTTATATTTACACTCAGATTTTCATTTATTTTTTCATAATTAATTATTTTACGCACTGGCATAATAATGTGCGGAAATAAACTTAATAACTGAATTTGAAAAATTTGTGATTCATGCATGTAGGCTCCAATGCAAGGCCTCAGTGCAGGGCAGCTAGAGATTCATTCTCAAGTTTTTTCCTTGAGAATGAGAATGAGATGAAAATGTAATGGTCAAGGAATGTTCACAGCACCAGCCACTGAGTTGTAATGCTATCCTGTGCCAATTTTACACAGATCGTGGACAGAACAGAATCCTTGAATCGGTCTTTAAAGAAAAGGTAAGTTTATTTAGCCTTGTCAATCACCATATGTCCAACTCATATATTTACATGGTGGCGAATTATTCTTTGTGCCTGAACCCAGTCCTAGGATGACTATAAATAACATTAGACTAAAAGTAAGGCTTTTGAGCTAAATGACTGATATCTAAAAGTAAACATTGACATAGGTGCTTGGGTGCCTTAGGTCAGATTCATGTGCTGTTAGTTCATCACCTTTGTTAGCAGTGATGTATGGGTCTTGTAACATGGTCCAGATGTGGAAAAAGCATGTCTTTCCTCTAGTGACTTGTGAGATATTGTGGTAGACTCAGACCAGGCTCCATGCAGTCTGAGGCAGAAACTTATCAGTATTCACAAGTCTCAGAAATGTAAAGCAAAATGTCCACTTTTGGGATACAAAAGTGTTGTTATAATAGAGACAGATGGGAGATAGGGGCAGAGGTGATGTCCTACTGGCTTACAGTATGTGCTATTATGTTTGTGCTTTATTTCAGCATTAAATGTGTTTGATTTGTCATTGTTAGTATCAAAAAGATGACAGTAGAATATATCACTGTGTGATTGGTTAAAACATAATGACAGCAAAAAGATGAGTTGCGTTATACTGTCTGCCTCTTGGCAGCATGAAATTGCTTTCCATATATGTCAGTTTTCCTCCATAAGACGACTCAGACCAAAAATTTGTGAACTGCATTTGTCATGGGAAAGCATTGCGTCATCTCTAAAGAAGCTAGTTAATCACCCACTTATATCACTAATGACTAACACATGTCTCCCACATACTCCCTGATTTAATATCTTATACATATGAAGTGACTGGCATATGAATAATAGTGTGTAATCTTTTCCAGTCAGGTTTAAATGTTTGCCCTTTCCCCCACAGAAGTGTATTGTTCAATCCTGTGGCAGAAAAAAGTCCAGTATCTTGTACATGTGCATGCACACAAACCCAAACATATTTTTTTGGTTGTCCCGTGTCAGCAGAAAGGCACCTCCATATCAACAATAACAGTGCTACAGACAGATACTCCACTTTGAAATGATAATGAGTGAATATTAGGAACAATATCCGATGTCTCTGTGGTGACATTTTACAAAAAAGAAAAAAAGAAAAAAACTTATTTAGGATAATAATTCCTCTTATTCCTGTCTGGGCTCCAGGCCAGATGATGAGGTGAGGTCTAAAGCTTTTATGTGCTGTGTAGTTGTTGACATGCCCTGACTGAGTTTCTTTGTTTTGGAAACAGCAACAGCTTTAAGAAGACTCAGCCACCGCTACTCCTGTCTAAGATCGATGACAAACTGGAACAGTACACTCATGCTGTGGAGGTGAGTAACAACTCCAAAGCTAAACTCCATTAGCAATAAGAAATCTGTCCTGGAGTCTAGAAATCAGTTAATAGTTTTATCTTAAGTGGACATCAGGAAAGCAAATTCCCCCTGGTTTCTGATCTGTGAGGCATATCTAGTAGAAGTGACACTGGAGAAAGAATTTGTTTGGGAAACTGGATACTGTCCTATGGGAACTTATTTATATTCATATCCCTGCAGGTGCAAGCGTGAATTTAATAAGCCTTACCATTCAAATCGAGAACTTTTAACAAGTCGGAACACACAGAGCCCCGAAAAATGACCTTGAACACAACATTGACCTAAGCAGCAGCATTAAGTGTTAGCATTAGTAAACATGATCGCAAAACAGGAATCTAAACATTACGCAAAGCACACATACAGTAATAAACAAAAAAGGTGGAAGACAGTGGTAAATAACAAACAAAAAACATGATGAAACGCTTACACATCTGATCTGTGATGTATGACAGGGGTGCATGCTGGGAGTTGCAGTCCAGCACACATTTGACACTTTACATGACACAGTTGAGCCCCTAGTGTTCTTTCGAGGCACTTTGCAATCACCTGCCATTTAGGACTGATTGCGCTTTATGGCAAAAATGTATTTGTTTAAAAAGTAAGAGGGGTTTTCGACATGGTTCTTAATTATGCTATCTAAAGACAAAAAGCCACATGTTATTCTGAGGTGAATTTTTGATAAAGACTGATGTATATTATCAACGAGATAATTGTTTTATAGAGCTCAGCAAAAGAACCAAAGACACCTAAGTCAACTGTAGCAGACATGCCCAGTGTTCCTGAACCAGTGGTTGCCAAAAAGAACCTGTTTGAGGCAGGAGAGGCCTGGAACCAGTGCGCATCCAAAGGAACTCCATCGAAGGTCTGAAAACAACCATACTCACTAAAATATAAATAGCAATAGAGAATTGTTTTTACTAAATAGATGAAAACCTATACAGAATTCTGTCATTATATTGAAAAACCTGCTCAATACCTGGTACTCCAGGGCTGTATGAGTAACACATTTCTGTAATGGATAAATGGCGATGGATACTCCCCACTCTGGAGATGTATTTGTTGTTTCTGTTGTAGTTACTTAAGGTGTCGCGTTACCAGCTCGATGTCCAATTGTCATTCACACACTACAGGCAATTTGGGAACACCAGTTAGCCTAATCTGCATGTCTTTAGTCTGTGTGAGGAAACCTGAGTACCTGGAGGAAACCCACCAAGCACTGGGAGAACATGAAAACTCCATGTACACAAACCAGAGGGGCAAGGCGAAAGTGCTAACCACTAAGCCGCCGTGACGCCACAATATTATCACAGACTGTATAAAATATTTGTTTTCTTTTATGTAGTTATAAATGCTGATTTTCATGTTCTAAGTATGTGATGGCTAAAATGTCATGTTGATATCAAAGATGATTCAGATTCCATTCATTAATTGTAAGAAATATTGTATATTAAATATTAAATATTGTAAGAAGCGTGGTAAAATACATTACCTTACTGCCTCATAGCTGTAGGGTCCCTGGTTTGATCCTGAGCTCAGGTTAATGTCTTGGCAAAAATTGTAATTTTTCAAAAATTTCCCATTGTTCCATTGTTGGTATGCTAATTGGCTGCACTAAATTCCCAGTAGATTTCCTATTTTGGAATAGGTTGCAATGCTGCAACCCCGACCAGTATAAAGATGAATGAATGAATGAATGAATGAATGAATGAATGAATAATGTAACAAATAAAAAATGAAAGCAACTTGTCATTTGAAGAAGGAAATATACTGTCAGGAAAAGGTTACATTTATAAACCCAAAAGTATCTAATTAGCAGAACAAAAAAACAGAACATGAATGGATTTTTTTTCTTTGTTGGTATTTCCTTGAGTTGAACTTTTAGGGACTTTGTGTGTGTTTTAGGACACTGATGGACTGAAGGTGGGTGTGGCTGATCTTATCACACACTGGGTAAAAGGAAGCCCAGAGGGTGGCAACAGATCCACACAGTCTAAACCCAGTGTAAGTATCTGCTGACTAGGCTTGTTGTCCTATCACTCCATTGCTGATGCACAGTATGAGCTTTTTGTATGAAGTTTACCAGGACAAAACAGGACATAAATCTATGCACTTGTATGTCTGCATTGTAAAAAAAAAAAAAAAATGCATATACTGTGTATTAGCAAGTAAACATATCTTCAGTACAGTTAGTACAGAATACAGTACAGTACAGAATACAATAAACCAATATAAAATTTTAGATATCAAAGATTTCTTTTAAATAAAGATTTCTTTAAAAGATTATTTATTATATTTCTAGGTATTTATACTAATTTCAAAGTAAAAATCTTCATTCTGTTCTATTCTAATCTTTATTCTATTCTATTGGCAGATAATTAGCTTTTTTGCTCCTACAAGTAAATACTTAAAATCAGCATAATTATCTTCCCACATCTACATCTTGTAATTAGTATAAAATAATTTCGATTATCCTATATTTAATTTATTGCAATCTTAATATATGAAAAACTAGACAAATGCTCTTATCAATATTTCATGCAAGAGTACATCAAGACCTCCTTATCTTTTCTGATTCCAGTTTCTGTTTTCTGCTTCTTTCATCTGCCTCCTTATCTTTCCCTCTTAAGGTAAATTAGGGATTTCTCCTCCTTCTGTGTCTGATCTGTAAGTTTAATTTGGGTCAAATTGTTAAACTGATGCTCTTGTAATAGCAAATGCTTTTGAGAGAGTTTTGTTGAACAGATATCGACTTTGGATATATTGTAATCCCTCTTTAGACTGCTTACTGACACTGGACTCATCATTTACTTTTGGTTATTAACATTTTTTTTTGTTGAGAAAGCATCCAAGATTATTCTGTGCTTCTTCTCAGGATGTTAAAGCAGGAGATGTGCTCCAGAAGAAGAACATGTGGGAGATAATAGGGGAAGGATCAGCAACTGGGCGCTCAGGACTAGCAGCGAAGGTTAATTTTTATTCTGCTTACTATATTCTTACTATATTTTTATCTCATCTTCTTATTGCCTGGATTTTCAAGTGTTATTCATATATACATTTAAATTCTTAGGGTACCGCTTCAAGCAAACGCTACAAGTTTGTTGTGACTGGCCATGGCAAATATGAGAAAATTTCTATCGATGATGACCAGTACAGTGACTATCCAAATGGAAAATCAAGTAAGAAATAAAGAATCTTTGCATTATATTATTGAATTTTATAATATTGGCATGTTTAGTTTTTACAATTATTATTATTATTATTATTATTATTCAAAACTCCTGCACATTTGTGAAGACCTAACTAAGAAATATAGTATAACCAAGTATACCCATTACCATTCTTCTCCAAATGAACATATTTTATTACAAAAAATATATAAAACATGTAATCTAGCACCTTAAAATGCAAAATATTATACATATCACATTTCACTGCCCATACAGAGAATGTGTACCCATTTAGATTTTTAATGTCAGACAGACAGACAGACAGACAGACAGACAGACACACACACACACACACACACACATACACAAATGCACATGCACTCACACACACATACACGTACAGTATCATCACCATCATCATCATCATCATCTTTATCTATTTTTTACAGTAGTATAGTCAAAACAATCAGAAAAAAACTTACATTAAGCCATGCAAAACAGCTGACAGTATACACTCATGTAACCATTTTTTCAGTGTAAGCTATCTGTGACACTTAGACCTGTAACAGTCATACAGCCTCACTTAGACCTGCTCTGGTCACCATTTAAATATATGATCTGTGGTATATTCAGGTTGTTATTCTGTTATTCATCTTTTTCCATTCACACTTTCCTTCGTTTCCAATCCACTATTACTCTCATTCCACCTATCCAGCCAACTACAACTTTCAAACACCCTGTAAATACTGTTCCTTCACTGAACACACAATCAGACCTTTGTTTCACAGGCATCGTTGTAAAAAGCAGCAGATAAAATAATAGAGAATAGAAAGAGAAAATTTTGACTACACTAAATGTATGAGACAAACTGGGACTGTCAATGATATTTCTTATGAACGAAGGCTTAAATCCGCTTGATATTCACGGAAGAACTTAGTACAGTATGGTGAGGACACTTAGTTGCAGTAAAACATTTGAATATTGCAAATGTTTTAAAGAAGGCTTCACGATTGTGAAAGACAATCCCAGCCAGGGTTGCCCATGGCCACTGCAGACATTCTTGTAAACATTCATAAATAGGATTGCCTGATCCTTAAAAATCGATGGATAACTTGTAACTTGTGAAAAAGATGCATCTGTCTGAACATCCCCTGAACAGACCCGACCGCGCACCAAAACAGTTCTGATTGCATGCATTGTCCTGCAGCCATATGACTGGCTAACTGGATAGCAGAACATAAGTGTAGTCTTATGTCTTAAGTTGTATTATGCCATTCTGGCATTTTAGAATGACATTAGAACACATCAATACTGTACATCTTGTATCTTTCTGTCAGATTAATATGACATAAGTGAGGCAATACAGGATGTTTTCCCATGTTTCCTTTGTGTAAATTATACAATCACATTACACTCACTTTTTTATTTCATTTAAACTATATGTTAGCTTAATTGTGATAAATAGAACTGTACACAATTTATGGACAAAGCTTCTTTGGGCTATTCAGAAGCCGTTCCTTTATCATAATCTAGACATTAGTAGTTTATTTATTAAAGAATCCTCTGGCTGTTCTGTTAAAGTCTTTTGGTTCTTCTTCTTTATTTTTGCGGCCTATTAGACCCATTTCAAACACTGTTGCAATCTTTGTCATTGGTCGTGCAGCTGCCTCTTTCAGTTTCCTGGCATCAAATCGAGGACTGTAAAGGAGAACTGGAAGGCGATGTGCAAATGCAGGAATTTCTTTTAGGCTATCTGATTTAGCCTCTGCTTTCTTTTGCTCCTCAGTTTTGCTGGCTTCAATCTGTTGCATGATACTCTCTTTGGTTGCGAACATTTGGAAGAGGATTGCATCCCACATTTTTGTAGCCCTTGGGGCATCTTTACTCTCTGCTTCACTAGTCTTATCTGTTTCTTTGCCTAGGCCTTGGTTTTCCTGCTCATTTGTTTCCTGAGCAGTTCCATCAAGGGCATCTTTCTTCAGTTCTGGCTCAGACACCGGAAACTTGGGTTCTTCTATCTCCACCACCATGTGTTTCTTGAGACGAGACCAGCCACTGAGTCTTGACTTCATGCCTTTTGGTTTCTGAAAGGCCTTTGGGAGAGGCTCTGCAGATTCCACCTCATTCTTGACTGCAGGCTGTGCATCTTTAGATATGTTCTCTTTTGGTGTTGATAAATCATCTTCACCAGGTTTAAGATTCTTCTGGTCATCCTTTGGCTTGACCAGAGGCTTATCTTCTGGTTTTTCAGACACAGATATTTCAGGAGCCTTTGTTGAAGGGATATCTTTTGTAGATAAAGATTTTTGTTCTTTAATCTTTTCCAGCAAAGATACACGAGGCTCTGTTTTTTTCTTTGACATTTTGCCTATTTTTGTTGGCTTTGTGCTTTCATCTGCATTTTGGTCAGGTGTTACAGATTTTACAACTTTTAAAGAAGGTGATGTTGGCTGAGTGTCTGGTTTAGTTGTCTCCTTTAAAGATTCAGATTGCACTGTCTTTGGTATAAATGCTTCATATGTCGGAGTCCTAACTCTTTGTGTAACAGGAAGAGTGGTCACTGTCACGAGAGCGTCTGAAGGTGGTGTGTCAACCTTAGTCACAACAATAGTTGGAATTTTAACTCCTGGAACTCCAGTGGCTTTTTCTTTTGTTTCCATTCTCTCTGATGTAGATACAACTTGCTCCAGTTTTAACTCTGCTGCTACTGTTGGCATTATGGACTTTAAGATTTCAGCAGCTGGGGCAGAAGAAGTTCCATTTATATCAATAGCAGCAGTCATGGATAGTGACACTTTATCCACGGGTGTTTTGGGACTCTCTTGCTTCTCTTTCAAAACAGGTACATCTGTTGACTGCTCTGGAGATTTATATTCTACAGTGGTTGGTGATATAGCTCTGGAGATACCAAATGCAGGAGTATAGCTTTGTATTCCCCCAAAAGCAACATATTCAGATGGGGTTAAACCATAGTACTTCGATTTTGATGTTGGTGTTCTTGGTCTTTGACCTGCAACTGGAGGCACTGTTGGTCTTTGATACCCCAGTAAGGGTTTAGCAAGTTCTGAGAATTCAGAGTCTGGTATTTTGGGACTGTGATGTTTAACTGTAGGAGTTAGAGGTTTAGGAGCTTCATGTACACTGGCCTTTGGGCTTTGGGCTTTACTGATTTCTGTAGCCTTTGAAAGACGTTTTACTGTGACTTTTGGCTTTGAAATCTCAGCTTCTTTGGGCATTTCAGAAGGTTGTCTAACTTCTGATGTTTCAGATGTTTTGATATGGACCTCACCATTTTGTATGGATTCTGTAAGATAAGTTTGCTTTATTTTCTCAGTCTCTTGAGGAATTTCCTCACTAGGCCCAACTAAACTTGAAGTAGGTGTTTTGGATCTTCTGCCCTCCATATAAACAGGAGAGACAGCAAATAAAAGTGGGTTGGGTCTTGAAATTTCTATAACAGGTGTTCTAGCAGGTGAAACATGATATGATGGTGTCTTTGGCCGCCCTGTTGGAGTTTTTGATGGTGAGTGATCAAATGTTGGTGTTCTTGTTCTTGTCAGGGTTCTGCCCCTTCTTTGCTCAGTAGTAACTGTTGCATCACTTTTTATCTCAGATGTTGGGGTAGAACCTCTCTTAACCTCTAAAGCTGAAGTAGTCACAGTAGTGTCACTTATCATTTCAGTTGTAACTTCCAATGTAGGTGTAACACCATTTTTTATTTCAGATGTAGGTGTTATACCCCTTTTAATTTCTGATATAGGTGTTATAGCCATTTTTATTTCAGTTATAGGCATTACATCATATTTAATTTCAG
>JAQMYL010000012.1:14709787-14730026 GCA_030014365.1 Clarias pachynema | reverse complement strand
TATACACACACACACACACACACACACACACACACACACAAAGCAGAAAAAAAAACACACACACACTGAAAACCCAACATATGTGCATTTGTAAACCCTTCCTTGAGAATACTCGCAGCCTATGACTACCCTGCTGATGCCTCCATGTTTTAAATGCCTCTCCCACTCACTTTCAGATGTAACGTTCAATTTGCTAGCCTAATGCAACAGCAAATATAGCTATGCTCTCTTGCCCCATTCTAAACTTGTGCCTCGTCCACATTCTCCACAATCGTTCCATCTCCTTATTCAGTGCCTACGCCAAAACCTGGACCTGGCCTCCTTAGCCATGCCCACCATGCTCTCTTGGCCAATGGGGCGCCTTCACAGATCAAGTATCACTATAACAGAAGGACTTAATCGGCCCTGGATGTTTGCAGAACTTTACAGCCAGTCTCCGCCACCAGGGAGCTCACTTCTTTTCAGCTTTTCTGAGGTAAGACAGAGAGAGCAGACACTGAGACAGAAAGGGAACAGAAATGGAAAGGAAAGAGGATGTGTGTGTGCGTGAGTGTGTATGTGAGTGTGAGTGAGAGAAAGCAGTAAATGGAGAACAGGGCGTCCTGTTCCACCTGTATATCAGTAGAATATACATGTGCAAAAAGCATTGTCACTGTGCAGGAACATTCAGGATTTAAAGCAGATTAAATTTCACAACAGGAATTTTAATCGTCAAAAGAATGATTCCAGTGGTTGCAACCATCTTCAGAGATGTTGATGATTGAATCACTTGGTATTTCTCAGGTGAGGGGATGGAGAAGATAGATAGCAAAGGCTAGTACACTGAGGGAGCAAAAAATGGTTTTATGAAAAGGTTAACAGTTTTGCAATTTGTTAACAAATTTGCAGAATACTGTTGTGTGCATGCTAGTTTAAGATGTGTATCAAAGTTATTAATATGTATTTCAGATTGTCATGCTCCTCCATGATAATATGTCATACATATTATTATACAAATTATAATTGTCATACAAATTATAATTATTTTTATCTGAGTAAACTTTAATGAGATAGCCTGTTTATTTTTTACATTTATTATTATTATTTGTGTGTGTGTGTGTGTGTGTGTGTGTGTGTGTGTGTGTGTGTGTGTGTGTGTGTGTGTGTGTGTGTGTGTGTGAGTTCACCTGTGTTCATTTTGGGTCCAATCTGTTAGCATTAGCATGTGTTAGCTGTTGTAGCAGTTACTGATATTGACTGATTAGTTTGGTTGTGTTAGGCCAGTGTTGGTTGTTTCAAATGCTGCTGTGCACACTTACAACTTCTTTATATAAAATATGAGCATACCACAGGAGTCTTAGCTAAAATTTAGTGTTGGTGAAATGGTTCTTCTCAACTACTTAAAAAATTCTAAAAGAGATACGTTACACGGGATTTATAAAATTTTAAATCTTAAACTGTGCAAAATAGAAATCTAAAACATTCATTTGTAAATAGAAAATGCTTAAAAATACACCATAAATAAAACAATAAAAAAAAATACTTCTACAAATTAAAAAAAAACTACTTCTGATATGTTTTTAGAAAGTCAATTTTAATTGCCTATTTGAACTGAAATTTGACTGCATTGTGTAAAAAATTTTTTCCTGAATTTAGATATGGCATGAAATTTTGATTTTAAAAAAAGAATCCAACTCTCTATCTGTATTCACTATGACCACATAAGGGAATGGAGTGTGTTAGATAGTGTGATACTATTCCAAGAAAAAAAGAATTTGATCTTGATGATGGAAACTGAATCCTGAAACATGTCAGGAAGGCACTTGCACCTGTCTAAGATGGAACACTTACACACAAGAAACCTTAAAGGATGTCTCACATTAGTGCTGACACAGACCTCTCAGCTAGCTCTGATGTAATGCAGCTTACACAGCTAACGCAATGCTTATAGGATAAAATACATAATCACATTTTTTAAAATTAGCACAAAATGCAATCTTTCTAAAGACACAAATATATAATTTCAATGAAAAAATTGTACTGATAAAAATTGCTTGGCCTGTGGACATTGAAGACTCTGAACTGGATATGTTGACAGGCTCATTAATCACTCACACCAGGTCAAAATGAAGACTGCCAGAAAACCATATGTGGACATGTCTCACTTACAACGGACCATAGCTTGGGTTTCAGAAGATTTTTATAGCTAATAATGTAGTTGTCACTGTCTATCTTAGCAGAAATGGCATGTAGGAGAGAAAAGTCCAAGAATATGGTTTGGTAAACTGAAGAAACTCCAATATCACTAAAGGCCATAGCTGTCCACACTCATTTTAACATGGCAGCTCTGCTGGCAAATTTAGCAGTGCAAATTTGCTAGCGTAGGCATTTTCTGAGCTCTGTTATAAATAGTCTGAGGATGAGCTTGTACTCTGTGTTTTTGTCATAAGAACCTAATCTATGTGTCCCTTTTAGTCGCAAAGTCCACTATCATCATGTCTGACACAGAGGATGTGTGAGTTTTCTTCCTATACCATCAACTGACTTTTACACCAAGATAATATTCAGAAAGATAACACTTGTTTTGCTCTGTTTTTATTACAGTGAGCAGCAGGGTAAGTCCTGTTACTATACATTTCATAGGAGTTATTGATTCTGATGTAGTATTGAGGTTGGCCATTACAGAATGTCTTTATTTCTTTATTAATTGCTCCCTTCTCAACAATTTATAATTTTCTAAATGATAAATTCCACAATATAGATTTGTTCAGTTTGTTTTAATAATAAGCTTTAGGTTGAACAATGCCTCTTTAATATCAGCGGCATAATCAAAAAATTTTAACAATGCATGATATCAAAACTGCTAGCAAAGCTTGAAAATTAGAAAATACACTCTTAAAAATGGGTGGATGGTAAGACAGCTGATGCTTCTAGCTCTGTCTAGAGGGGTTCTGCTCAGGATCTTTTCTAATTGGGAGACCCTATGTAGAACCCATAGGGACAAACCCCAAAACACAAAGCTCGAGCCAGCACCTGTTTTTAAGCGTGTAATTTAGGATTTATGATTGTGTCATCTAAACCATAAACTATTTCATTTCCAATCAGTTCAAAAATATGAACAAATCCATTTGCAACAGTTTCTGCTTTTTGTTTTGATAAAAAAAAAAAATACACTTTGCATACTCCACAGCTGCATAAGATCACATACCCTTACATTTGATGAAGTTTGATAAGGTCACTGTTATTAGCTGTACTCACTGAAAAAAAAAGAAAGAATTTATCAGCTGTGGAGGAATGGACAGTGTATGCTTAGCATGGCTCCAACTGTACAGAGATCACCGATCTGTGCACAGCTGGACGCTATTGATAACTCTGCTAATCTACTGCTTTCTTTTTACAAATTAAAAAAGAAGTCGGCGATGAAGGTAAATTACAACAGTTAGATGGACTTTTTATTGCCATCAACACTAATTGTTTAGTGATGCTAATTTTCTAATATTGATTATTTTTACCCACAATATTCCCCCTCAGTTTTTGAAACTACCAGAGATGCTGCATACATACTCCTGCATGCTTTAACTTAATTATCAATTCTTTTGTCTTTTACTGTCACTCTGTGTTATTCATGGACCCATAAATCATTTGAAGTGTTCCATTCCATTCCATATAATTTTACCACCTAGCTCACTGATCTCTTAGTATTTTGCTTAACTATGCTTGTGTAGAAATTAATTATTTATTTGTATAGCTTGACTAAATAATTATCAAACCTAAACTGAAGCTAAGTCAGGCTTCAAAGTAACAAAAATTATGCAGGTTACCATATTGACTCAGATCTTCAGGTGGCATGTTAAATTAATATCATAATCACAGATTTTCCAATTCCTTTGCTTGCTATAACTTAATAGCAGTAACAGTACTCTAAAGTGATTTCTAGGTCCCTGTTTCTGCATCATCTGTATAACCAATATTTTCTTCTGCCCCATGTGCTACGTTTCCCGTGATAGTGCCCTCTGGTGGCCCTGGCTTTCCTTCACTTCATTATTGCCAGCCAGGCTACTAATAACCACACTCTTCTCCCTCTAATATCCAATAATCACTTACCCTGTGTCTCATCCACTAACCTCTCTAACCATAACCATCCTTTCCCCATCCCCACTCCCTTGCACATGTATAGAGATAGCCGAGGAGGTAGTAGATGTAGAGGTGGCTCCTGAGGCAGCCCCAGAACCTGAGCCTGAGCCTGAGGCTGAGCCTGAGCCTGAACCAGAGCCAGAGCCAGAACCAGAGCCAGTAGCCCCAGAGCCTGAGCCTGAGCCTGAACCTGAGCCTGAGGTAGAAGGTATGTGGCATGGAATGTTCTCTCATCCTTCACCATAAATCAGCAGTGCGCTCCATCCCATCACATGCCAGTCACAGTGCACTAATCAGGTTATACCCCATGCCTTACCCAACCTTCCACACTCAAGGTTACTGAGTATTCATGCATTACCTCCTCTTCTTAACTGGTAATTGTCAGAGTTAAATATGTATTCACACCTACAGGTAACTTCCAGTTGCTATATTTATTTTTGCTGCCCCCTATCTGATTACAGTGTATGATGCAGCTTTCATTCTATCCCGATGCTTCATTGCCATATAACCATTTGCTAAGCTTCTAGATAGGAATCCTTCATCATCACTCATAATAACTTCTGCTCAAGCAATGATGACCGCCTGTGATAGAACGCAGCCCCTTGATGCTTTTGTCCTGCACTAGCTAAAACTCTTAAATTATAATCACAATGTCTGTGGATTATAGTGCCCTTACTCAAAATTAAACTGAATTGAGGATTTATAAGAGTAAGGTATGATAAAAAAAAAAAATCACTGTGCAATTATTTTAACACGTATTGCAATTGAAATTGAAACTGTTCTATTTAACAATTAGCCATTTTGCATACAACTTATTTATATACTTTAACACCAAATAATCGGACAAATGGTCTCGTTAAGAGGATGTTTGCCAATATTTATTAACACACTCAAAATTATTTAAAAAAAAATAAACAAATACTTAAATTATTGACAAATACTATCAAGCTATAAAGATTCATTTATTGACTTAAATGCCTGACTATGCATACATTATCTGTAAAGATTTTATGCGATTAATTGTCCAGCACTATTTTGGAATATTATTCACTCATCCTTACTTGGGGTGATTAGAAAAAAAAACGATGTACTTTTATATTTTATAAGTTGTTAAATTATTGCCCTGTTTAAGGATTTGTACTTCATGCCCTCCTCAAAGCGCAATGTTATGAGAACTTTGATGAGCTAGAGAAAGTAATAATAATAATAATGTATAATGTATAATGTATAAACAGTTGGGTTCATCTTTTATTACAATCTCCTCTCATCAAAGCATTATTCTCGCTTCAGAAGTAACAAACATTCTGTACTTAGTGAAAATTATTTTAAGGGAATACTCATAAGTGATTATCTCCCAAAATTCAGCTTCTTCTTTTTAGTTTATGTTATACCTGTGAGAAATACAGCTGTATTGCCTTTGCTAATTTTGTCTATTCTGCTTTTGCTTTCATTGCTTGCTGCATGCAGAGATCTATGAAGAGGAAGGTATGTTGATTACAGATGTATCCTACCTTTGTATGTTAGAAGGACACCTTGGTCCCTTGTCTCAGCTGTTTGTAGTCTCCGTCTGTTGGAGAATGTGTGCACTGAGGTTCCTCCCTGTAAAACATGTTCTTTTGGAGCAAGAAGCACTGCTTAATAATTGGCCAATAACCTTAGATAAAGCATTTATTTTAAAAATGCAGATGGATTCGTAATCATAAATGGATAATTGTTGTGTCCATATTTAAATCAATTTGGGGAAAAGGGTGAAAGAATATAAAATGCTAACAACCACTAGCCATTGCGCACTCCTCTAACCCTGCTATGCCATTTAATTTGCATGTCATGCACCATTTACTGACCCACCCATATCAAGAGGGAGGACCAGACGCTAACAAAGCCACCAAGCATGGGCATCATTTTGGACCAGTCCAAAATGGAGAAACATTGGGTGGGCCTTGGATAACAGAAGCAAATCACATTTTTCCCTTTTTTGTACTTCTATTTTTTGCAAAGTTAATATAATTTAACTTTGATTTCAACCAGTAAAATCACATAATGATAATAACCGAATGTAACAAGTTTTAATCAAATTCACAAATTTCCCATGTCTGTGTAATGTTCATGTGTTAATGTGTACCCAATATATTTTTTATCTCAAGTTAGGATTTTATTTTCAATTGTTGTTTGATATTTACTACCAATTTTGAGTTTTGGTTTGAAATACCAATTTGCTTCATACACTACCATGAATTGACTTCTAACAAAATGCTGTGTACTTGTCCCCTCTTCATTTTGAATCTACAGAGGAGAAGCCCAAGTTCAAGTAAGTAGCCAAATCCACATTCAGCATCACTGTGAATACAGTGAGCAAAGACTATAAATTAAACTCTCTTCTGAAATTTACACAGCGATTTAATAATGTATAAATGCATTTATTAACAACATACCTAATTAAATGTATATTTTTAATGTTTTACCAAAGGCCAACTGCACCCAGGATCCCTGAGGGTGACAAAGTGGACTTTGATGTAAGTGTCCTTCAATCTAACAGCAAAAATATTTTTTCACCTATAATACACTAGTCACATTGATGTCTGTTTTGAAAAATATTGATTGAAATAAGGTTTTGCATGTCAACCAAACAGGACATCCAGAAGAAGCGTCAAAACAAGGATCTCGTGGAGCTGCAGGCGCTGATTGATGCTCACTTCGAGCATAGGCAGAAGGAGGAGGAGGAGCTCATCGCTCTCAAAGAGAGAATTGTGAGCGAATTTGAATGTGACTGAAAACAGCAGTTACTAAAATGCCTCGAAATTAGGTGAATCATACATCAAGACAGGAGTAACCTGTCTATTTCTGATATGTTCACTTACAGGAGAAGCGTAGAGCTGAGAGGGCAGAGCAGCAGAGGATCATGGCTGAGAAGGAGAAGGAGCGCCAGGCAAGGCGTGAGGTATGTCTTCCACCTCTATATTTTACCATTCTCACAGTCATGCTAACTGAAATTCAAACACACACTTACTTGCTGATGTATGGCTCCATCAGGAAGAAAGGCTGAGAAGGGAAGAGGCTGATGCCAAGAAGAAGGCTGATGAGGATGCCAAGAAGAAGTCTGCCTTGTCCAGCATGGGCTCCCAGTTTAGCAGCTATCTGCAGAAGGTGATTTTTTTTATGTCTTGATCTGTCCTTTCACATACAGCACTTTCAGATGTATCCTTTTTAAATGTGTGTGTAATAAATATTTCTTTTGGGTATAAATTCCAGGCTGACTCCAAGAGAGGTGGCAAGAAACAAACAGAGAGAGAGAAGAAGAGGAAGATCCTTGCTGAGAGGCGTAAGCCACTCAACATTGACCACCTCAACGAGGACAAGCTGAAGTAAGCTGTACTAGAAGATGAATTAGAGCTGGTCATGAGCCAACAGATGAAGCTATAAGATCTAACCTCACTGACTTGTGTTACAGAGAGAAGGCCAAGGAGCTGTTTGAATGGATGAAGACCCTGGAGGCTGAGAAGTTTGACCATATGGAGAGGCTGAAGAGACAAAAATATGAGGTAAGAAATTCACATTTTTAAACAAAATCACAACAAATCATTTTTTAATCATCCGCAGGCAGAATAGATATAGGTCGAAGTGTTCTCAGTAGATCATGATTGAGAAGTTCTACCTAAGATGCATATAAACACAACTTCAATCTCCTCCAGGTTACAACACTGCGTAAGAGAGTGGAGGAACTGAGTAAATTGTAAGTCGTTACAGGTTTAGTTGGAGCTGCCTGCTGTGCATGCTCTGTGCTTGTTCAGTACGTTTACTCGGCAGAAGCAACCAAGATGACAAGGTGATCCGCAAGGTCTTTATTTGCTTTCTTGTACAGGCGCATAAAATAATTTATTTAGTTTTTAGAAACAAAGTAGGTAATCAGGGCAATAAGTCTTAAACAATAATACTATAACAGAACCAAAGCACTTTCTCCTCCAAACGATATGGACAATATGTAAGTATATCCATCAGACTATAATTAAAAGTGTGTGGTAAAGTATGGCATATAGCATCATCCTGATCCCTCAGACGTTGCTGAGGAACCTGGACAAACCAAGGTGAGCTGGATGCCTCTCTTTGAATGCGTTTATGTTTGTTAAAATGTGTTGATGTGTTGTTTTCAGGTCCTATCACTCAGAAATCGCATTGATGAACTCCAGAAACAGTAAGTTTAGTAAAGTGACATCAATACGCTATATCACAACCAATACCCAGTGACAGTTCTAGGCAGGGTACAAGAAGGGCCAGTGTCACTGCAACAACAAGAACAGACCTTGATTTTGGTACATTAAATGAAAGACTGAAATAGCCTATGTATTTGTGAAATGCAAAAATCCAACTTGTTGTGTAGCTAGATTCTTGTAGATGAGGCATTAATTCTCAATGTCAAAGCATAGAAGCCCAAAAACTATGAACATATAGTTTTGAAACGTTTAATCCTAGCTTTCTTTTCTTCTTTCGTTGTATTTTAATAACAATCAGATTCTAGAAAGTCTTTCTAAAGATGTGTTGATTGTGATGTGTGAGTAACATACCAATTTGCTCTATTGCACATACACTTTTATTTGCTTAATGCAGCAACATCGTGGACAAAAATGTCCCTCTAAAAGAGAAACTGGTTCTTACCTGGAACCCAAGCTAAAGATTGTATAGAACTGTCACTGACTGTCCCATCCCATTCTATTCTATTCTATTCTATTCACTCATATAATTTACATCATTGTTTTAATGTTATGCATGGCAGAGTAACTAGCATTTCACAATGTTATGGAAAGTATATAGTCAACATTAATTTACACATCCTACATTCATTCATCAAGATTAACCTACAGCTTCCAAAACCTCCGGACACCTAATTTTTGACAGTCAAAGAGAAAGCACTGCCTTGTGTCACAAGGCAAATTTATTTCAAGTCTATTGCTTGACTTGACATAAATTTACAAAGGTAAGTGATGCTTGCTGTGACGAGGCATGTAGCATGCAGTATACCCTGAACACACTGTAGTTACAAATGTGCCACTTGAAACAGTTTACAGTCACACTGTGGCTGATAAAAATGACTCATATACCTGGCTTATGAATGGGTACTAGTACAAGTAAACTGTCTGACTTTGCTTGTCCCTGGCAATTTTCATATTACAGCAGCAAGAAGGGAGCTGCCACCCGCCGCAGGAAGTAAGTGGACGGTTCCACAATCCTTAGCAAGCACATGGCTGATGGACAGATGGAGATTACTGTGCAGTCCACTTAAAAGCGACCATCCAACAGCTACAATGACAACGCTATCTGTAGTTTTAGTAGTCACAGGTCTACTAAGTACTTTAGCTACTCTGCAGGACTCTGTAATAACAGCTGTTCAACACTCACACTTCCTTGTCTTGGACCGCTGTATGGTTCTCAATTTTTTCATGTAAATAAAGTGTCACTGTCACTAGGTGTGCTGTTTTTGTCATTTACAGTTCTGTCAAGTTAATTTATTTTTATTACCCAAATAAATCTTTTGAAGTAGAAAACAAAATACATATAGTATAGAACAGAGCATTGTCAACAAGAAACCTGCCTCTGAGAAAAAAAATAATAAAGAACACATTTAGAAAAATGATTCCACCTTTGATTTGTTTGGGACTTTTTCCTGACTAGGATCATTTCCAATAAGACAACTGAACTGGCTAGAATGAATTTCTCCATGCAAACTTTCTCGCTGTCCTCCAGGCCACCATCTGAATCTTCATTCTTCTTCAGCAGCTGCTTCTTCCTGGTCAGGGTCTAGGCTCCAGTGCCCGTCCTGGGAACATAGGGTGTAAGACCGAACAGGATGCTGAGGACCACATCCGCACACACACACACACACACACACACACACACACAGAAGTAACCAAAATGTTTAGCTTAGAATAAAACATTATGCACTGTTTAACCCACTCATACTTACCAGTCAACAATATTTACAAATTGAAAAGCTCCTGCAGAACAGATCTCAACATTTTACTGTTACTTGTTAGGTAATTGTCATATGGGATCAATGGGTTAAATAGCACGTTTTACATTTCATGATGTGTTTTAACTAGTTGGAAAGCCTTTTTTTAAAAAATATATATAATAAATAAATGAACTGAAATAATTTGAATGTCAGATCAGAAAGCATATCTGCTTAACAAGGACCAATCCATTAGGTATAAAATTAGGGATGTTTAAAATGCATTGCAGTGTGGGTAATTGCATAGGGCCCAGTGACGTAAGTGAAAACGACAGATATGTTTTTTCCTTTGATTCTTTAACTGCATATGGACTATGAGGAGGTAGAAAATAAAGTTGTGGTAAAAACAAAGAAACAAACATTTAGTACTGCGCTCGCCATAAATCCACAGAATCATTCGACTCGGTGCTTTATTTGAGTCAAGTGACAAATAAACAATTGCAAATATTTTAGAATTTGTTTTGGTACGAATAGGTAATTTATTTATTAAATGCACGATTTATCGTGAATAACTCTTACCATTTACCAACACTTGTCATAAAATAACTTAATGACAGATTCAATGAAAAAGCCATGCCTACCGAACGCCCTGGGAGAGTGACTAACACTGCAATTACGTCACTAGCGTTAGAACGCTGAGAACCGTTCTAGAATCAAAGCATTCGATTGAACTAATTCTGGAACGGTTCTCGAACTAAATATAGAATATTTCATTTATATCAGATATCAATATTTAATTTAATCTATCTGAGATGCAAGATCTCTTCTTCCAGAGTTTCCTGGTCAAGCGCAAACAGTTTCACATTTAATAATAATAATAATAATAATAATAAATCACACACAATACATAAAACAATACAAACAAAAGTAATAAAGAAAAGTATGTAATAACTATATAATTAATTAAAACAATACATTTTTAAAAAGCTGATTTGTAGTAGCCCATTTGCAGCAAACTGCTTGTTATCGTATTCATCTAATACACTAAATCCCTATGTTTAGAAGACAGAACAAATCACACAGGTACCAGGTTATTATTATTATTATTATTATTATTATTATATTGTTATTACAACAACAACAACAATACAATAATAATAATAATATAGACTATACTTTGTTTTTCGTGTTACTTATCAATTACTATAGTCTGCAACGAGCTATGGAGAATAATACCGAAGGAAATGACCTGAAAATTATTATTATTATTATTATTATTATTATTATTATTATTATTTTACACTTTAAAGCCCGTATCAGATAAAAAGCAGAAAAAACTGATTATCAGTGTAAATAGGAGAACCTTATACTACACCGTTGGTGAAAGTTTTCTCGTTTGTCTTGACCTCAACTTCGTACCTTGTGACCGTGTTAAAATCGTGTGGTAAATTTGGTGTGGAATAAAACGGAAATCTATGGAAATGTGTACCTTTTAGGCTATGACTAAGATACTTTATTCTGTACATCTTATATATGTAAACATTATTATTAGTTTTATGAATTATAGTTGGCCTTTATTTACCATAATTTGTATCTTCACGTACAGTATTAGGAAACGATGTGTGCACAACAGGTGGCGCTGGTGCCATGTGTTTTTCGTTACCCCCTCTCTGCTTGCCTGTTTAGTTTCTTGCATTGCTTATTTATTTATTTATTTATTTGTTTGTTTGTTTGTTTGTTTGTTTGTTTGTTTGTTTGTTTTGTTTGTTTGTTTAAGTGCATTTTTGTAAAGAGCAATTTTATATTTACATTTATGTATTCATTAACAGGTACACGTTTCAAAAAATATAAACCTGAGACTCCATTACGTGGAGAATAACAAACTATTAGCGTGTAACTGCAAGTCAAACGAGTAAATAAAACTTTTATATAAACTTGAGAAGGCACATGGGAGTTTTTACATGATCAAGTTGTTACGGGTTCTGGCGGTGTGGGAAGAAAAATACAGTATGACTCTATAAGCTATAATGCATCTATTGTGTATAAGTAAACTATTTACAAACAAGGCTAAATAATATAACTATTATTTGATTTAATGAGTACTGTTAATGATACTCATTTAGTAAATTAATTTACATTATTATTTCAGGCTTTAATGTTCAGAAAATTCGTATTTAAATGTACAGAGCTTTCATTGATGTAAAACATTACAAGCAGAGAAATTGGATATTGATCGAGGTAAATAAAGTGGTAAATTCACAGATAATCACGTATCAGTTACTTACATATTTTTTTTTAACGAATTATTAGAATTTTAGATCATTTGAATCCGATCAGTTTTTGGGATGACTTAATTTAAATTATATTAAATTTTATATTCACCGGATTATTTCAATTATATATATATATATAATTTTATTTATATTTTAATATTTTGTATTACAGAAAATAATCATATTAAATGTGTATATTATATTTAATATATGTTTATATATTTTAAAAATATGGTTAATTTATCGTCATAATCTGTCTGAATCAAAAAATTAACAGAGGAAGAGAATTACGCAGGCAAATTTCTGTGTATAAATAATTCATATTTTTATTTATTCGACATTCACTCGTTGAAGATGTATAAATATAAAGTTTAACACTGGACACAACAAACGTCTCAAACAAGCAATATTAAATACACAATTATGTTTGTTCGGTTTTCCGTGGTTTTAACAAAACAGCTCTTATATACACATGTACAAAAGTGGTCCTCTAATTTTCATATCTGTAGTGGTTATTCTCCGTAAATAATTAGGAAATAATACAAGATGAATGTGACAGAACGTAGTTTCATAAAAAGAAAGAAAGGGAAAATATGGTCACATATGGCAACATTGACATTTTTATATAAATAAGAGAATTAGTTAAGAAACTGTCTTCTGTAGAGCCACAATCATAATGGAATTTGACATTTTCTAGAAAGAAAAGAAAGAAAGAAAGAAAGAAAGAAAGAAAGAAAAATCTAAAGGATTTTTCTTTTGTTCACCAACTTCTTGAAAAGTTTGGTGGTGTTTTTTTTCTCTCAGTCCATGACAGGAGTAGTAGTCCTCATTAGTAGTAACTGGTTTACACCGTCCCTCACGTTCTCTGAAATGCTGTGCATGTATGGATGTGTATCCCCTCTTCTGTTCAGAGCACTTGATAGATGGGGTCGTGGCTCGGGCCGGACGGGCTGCAGGTGTTAGGGGAAGGCACGCTTGTCTCGGACGGAGAGCCGGAGACCCCCTCACACAGGTCGGGCGCAGAGTGCGAGGAGGCGGCGGCGGGAGACTCGGTGGAGATCCGCTCTACGATACTGGACAGACAGTCCAAACTCGACACCACTGGGTTCTTATTACTCCTTACATCACCTGCAATATCCACAAGTCAGAAATCTGTTAGCAATTCATTACATCTTATCAAAAAGTTATTTTGTCAGAATGACATTGAGGAACATTTGAGTTTATATGTTGACCTACCATTTGGAGTTTCATTGAAGTACGAGTTGTCATAGCTGTTTCGTCTGCCGGACGGGCGAGCAGGGCCATTAAAATCCATCTAAGAAAAAAAAAAAAAGCATACAACATGAATAATTTTGATTCATCAACTTAAATCAAATCATCACAGTTTAAAACTGAACAGCATGGCTATATTGAAGAAGATACATTCGTAGCCCAATTTCAAAATATTCTACTTAAGGAACGTGAAGACTGTAGAATGTTCTCACCATGCCATCTGAGCAGTTGGACCTGGGACTGGAGGCGTCTGAATCGCCACTGTATTGCTCTAAAACCGGGTAGTAGTTCTCCTCTTGACTTCTGAGCAAGGCTTGGAGAGACTCGATGTAACTGATGGCGTTTCTCAGGATCTCCACTTTTGGCAGCCTCTGGTTAGGGTTAGTAGACGTGCACCTCTTCAGGGTTTCGAAAGCATCGTTGACCTTGCTCAGGCGTCTCCTCTCTCTCATAGTTGCGGCTTTGCGCCGGTCCGCGTTGGTGGTTTTCCTTTTGCATGCTTTACACGCCCACAGGAGACACCTGCCCGCTTGGTGGTGCCCGCTCGGCGCCCGGATGTGTTCGTCCTCCATGTGGTTATGTTCGTCCGACTTGAGCAAGCTGACGTGCACTAGTCTGGGATCCAGGTCTTCGAAGAAGTGCATGTCGCTGGTGTTGAAGCAGGGGTCATCATAGAAATCATCGGCCGAGGGGATGGGGAACGGAATATCCGACAGCTCCATCTTTCGTGTGAAAAAAGTTAAATTTGACCTAGAAAGGATATAGCCTAGAGTTTAGCGTGCCTCCTGAGCGTCCTTTAGTATTTAAGCTAATATTTCGTTATGTTCTTGAAATGACAAGACAGTAAGGCCAGGCTGGCTTGGCGCACTTCTCTGTGCGGACCCTTCCAGGCACTTGTTGCTGAGGAGGCTTCTTAACACCTTATATTCTAGTCCAGCCAAATGGGGACGTGTCCTGTTGCTTTTTTCTGACCAATAGAAACGTAGGCAGGGGAAATGTGGGCGGAGATTTATTTTAGCTGCACGAGACCTAATGACTAACAACAATGAAGGATTGTCATAAATTAATTTCTAACTTTAAAAAAAAGTGTCTCAACTTTAGCCAGAATAGTTGATGTCAATTATGTCAATACCACGAAAATCGAGAGACGAGACTTTTAGAATTTTTAAGAGATTATTTAACAGACATTGCTTACTTTTTATATTACTTGACAGATAACACTTTAAAAAAAAATAGTAGACTAAACATGCATGGAATAAAACGAAACGTTAATATTTGCTGTTATTAGTGACTCTATATTTATATATTTATTGTAACACTAGCAAAATTGATCTCTCTGTAAAATATTAGTTTTTTTTAATATATATATCTAGAGCTAGTATTCTATATATTGTTTCTTTCCGGACACAAACATTCATTTAAAAAAGAGAAAGAATACAAACAATTTCCCAAATATTTATCTGAACATCACTAATATTATATATAGTGATACGAGAAATTGTGTGGTTTACCTTTAGTACACCGCTGCGTTATATTATTAGCTACCTAATTGCAATAATTAATAGCCTTTGATACGAGGATTTGATTCGGGAAGTATGAGACTCAGACCTTTATAACAAATTGTAGAAATCAGCAAAAATGTACCCTAAAGACATTCAATTGTATAAGACATTCGATTGTAGAAAATCCTGAAGCATCAAATCACATTACATTAGAAGTATGAAAATGTTAATTTTAGATTCATAGGTTTAATGAATTAAATATTCTATCAAATTGATTTCGATTTTAGTAAGTGTTATTACTTGTTGAAATTATTTCTTAACGTTTCTTTGTTGTTGTTGTTGTTGTTGTTGTTGTTGTTGTTGTTTTAGGCATATCGGTACCAAACCCAACATGATATCAGCTGGCCTACTCCTGCACACTGGATAATCAAATACATTTCATGAGTCAAACCAAATAAATGCATGTTCTTACACGGGACATGAGTTCATTTGGTTCATATCTATTTCCATCATGTACTTTATTTAGTTTCACACAGAAATAACTACAGTCGGAATTATACTTACACCAACAGAGGGCAGAAAAGTGCCAAAAAGTTTCGTCCAAGAAGTAACAATGTGCTAAACACACAAGTTCACAGAGATCCCTTCACCCAACCCTCAACCTCCCAAGGACCTGCTGCTGGAGGCACAAGTAATGTATATATAGAAAAAAATACTGGTGTGTGTTTTACATATATATTGTCAAGTGCATTTGCAAAAACCCATCAAGCACCATGAAGAAACTGGCTCTCGTGAAGACTTGGCATTTTCTCTGTCAGCCTCATGAAGTAGTAACATGGAATGTTTTTTTTTAACAATCTTTAAGGAGTTCCTAGAGGTGTTGAGTACAGTACTTGTTGTCTGCTTTTCCTGCCTCAGAAATCACCAATTAACATTCGTGTGGAATTTAATTGCACACTCATAAGCTATCTGTTGAATTTTGAATTGACAAAAAAAAATCTAAAAGGAGTTCCTAGAGGTGTTTGTCAAGAATCAAGAGCACTTGTTGGCTGCTTTTCCTTCACTATTTGGTCTAGAGGTGTGTTTGGAGTCCTGTTGGAAAACAATGATGGTCCCACTAAGTGCAAGCCAGATGGGATGGCATGGAGTGTGCCCTCAATTTTGAAGTCACCTACAGTATCACCAGCAATACACCCCCCACACCATCACACCTCCTCCATGCTTCACAGTGGGAACCAAACATTCAGGAACTGTCTGTTCACCCTGTCTACATCTAAGAAAGACATGGCAGTTAGAAAAAAAAATCTCAAATTTGGACTCCACAGACCAAAGGACAGTTTTAGACTGATCTAATGTCCATTACTTTAATTGATTGTGCCAAGAAAATCTTTTCTGCTTGGTTTCATTCTAAAGTACTATAATGGTTTCTTTGCCAATATTCGACCATGAAGGCCTGACACATGCAGTCGCCTCTGAACAGTGAATGTTGAAATATTTCTACTGCTCTGAGAAGTACTCTGAGGTAGCTCTTGGTGTTCCTTTCTTGGGACAGTCTTCACAAGAGCCAGTATCATCATAGTGTTTGATGGTTGTGGCAACTGCTCTTGGTGATGCATTCAAAGTTCTTGAGATTTCGGATTGACTGGCCATTTCTTAAAGTAATCCTGGACTGTCTTTTCTCTTCACTCCACTGAGTGTTTCTTGCCATAATAATATGGATTTATACAGTAGTGTTATAGCGCTAATAGGACTACTGACTTTGTACCCATCCCTACCTCTGGACAAGGAAACAGATGCTCTAAAGGACATTAGGAAGGCAAGAAATGTCACAAATTAACACTTTACAAGGCACACCTGTGAATTGAAAACTATTCCAGGTGACTACCTCATGAATCTGATGAGAGAATGCCACGAATGTTCCAAGCTGTGATCAAAGCTAAATGTACTTTGGACAATCAAAAAATTTAAACATTGTTGGAGTACTTTAATACTCATGTACAATGTTGAAAAAAAAAAAAGGAAAAAAAGAATGTCCAAACTCTGGGAGTATACAGTGCCTTACAAAAGTATTCATAGCCCTTGAACGTTGCCACATTTTGTCACTTTATAGCCACAAACATAAATGTATTTTTTATTTTATTTTATATGATAGACCAACAGCATGATGAAAAACTTGACAAAGGTATTGATTTTAGCCTTTAAACTTCCCAGATCTCAATTTGATTGAACATCTTTGTAATGTGCTAAACAAACAAGTCTGATCCATATGCGTACTGTACAGTATATACACATATACACTCATATATAAACATATATCACCTTAGGTTTGATGTGTGGTGCATTCTGCTCACCACAGTTGTAAAGATTGATTTTTTTTGAGTTACTAGTCGTTTTTATTCTCCTCTGATCTCTCTTATTAGCAAGCTGTTTCAGTTGGCAAACCTTCCTCACACATGATGTGTAAACTCCAGAGACCGTTGAGTGTGAAATTTGCAGGAAATTCCACAGGTTATAAAATGCTTAATCAGTCCTTCTGGCACAATCTTGCCACGATCAAACTTACAGAGATCACACTGTTTACTTATTCAGATGTTTTTTACCTTGATTTTCTTCCTAATTTAGTCACGGCCAATTTTTACCTGTCTGGCAGCTCTCCCCTATGAAATGTGTGAGAGCGTGTGCATGTGTGCACACAGTATTATTTGAATACACTGCAAAATAATAAGTAAAACATGGACACAAGATAAATAGAGCACCAATTTAATATAAGGGTATTGATGCTAAAAAGTAAAGATAATGTACATGATAGGGGAAACAAAGAGCAAGATCATTCATATAAGGCTTACATTAAATTATATGGTCATAATAAAAAATCAAGTCTTGTTATACAAAATATATTGGGTATTTTGTAACACACCCACTTTTATTTAATAAAAAAAAAAGCCACAATACTGTTCTAGCAATGCTACAAGCTAGAATAGAAGCCATTTCTATTTAAAACTGCTGGTCAGATTTTTATTGCATAAGTAAGAGTCTTATTATTAAGAGGAAGTTCAAGCACTGCTCAGTTCCTTGGAAAGCTGGTCAATAAGATATTCTCCAAATCCTCCAGTGCTGTCAGTGGTACATCCCACTCTCTGAGCATTTGTCAATAAGTCACCCAGAAGCTTGACCTTTGGGATAAGGGGGTTGAGGAAGTGGCTTTTGACTGTGTTGGCAGTATGAGGGTCTTCATGCTCACAAGCCAGTTGACATAGTTCCACCATAATGGCCATCTCCTCCTTCCACTGGCCCAAAAGGAGGTCCAGAGCAGGAAGCAACGCACACACCTGCTCAGTGCCAGGCCTCTGCAATTGCATGTGTGCACACGCACAGACACAGAGATACAAATTATTTGCACATCATAATGGTATAACTGTAAATATCATAAATAACAAACGATGGAAAGTTCTTGTTTCCCTGTTTAGGTGTTTTTACAGGTGGTTTGTTACATTTTAATCTACAGTTAAATAAAATGTGCATGCTACAATCAGTATGGTATTTTTAATTAAAAATGTCAAGGCTGAAACAAAAGTATAGTGACCTTTAAGATAACTATTTTGAAGACAGTGAGTGAAAACTATTTCAGATATTCCTAAAAGAGCAGTTTAACTTCTAGACATACTGTAGATAGTTTTCAGTGGTACTGTAATATTTACAATTAAAGGATTCACTCGGCCACATTTAAACATGCACATGCCTTAGTCTCCATGCATCAGCGGATAACAAGGTGTTCCAAATTGCTGCTGATGGACCCTCACCAGCCTCGCTCCGGATCAATTTTACATGAGTCATAAAAACTAGGGAAGAGGAGGAGGTTGAACAAAAAAGGTTGAAAAAAAAGAAGTCCTGGGCTAAAGTGGCAGCAGAACCAGTGCCACAGTGTACATCTGGAACTACAATTAATGCACTGTCCTTCCGCTTCCACATTAATCTCCCCAATTTTCCGGAACTCAGGGGAAACGTATACCCTGACAGGCATTAGAGAAGAGATCCCCGCAAAGCCCATAGGGGTTTTAGCCCTCTCTCTCTGACCCCTTCCCCCCTAAACCACTGCCCTCGCCTGCCAAGATCCCCTCTAAAAAAACAAGATTTTAAAGGTATATAGGGAGACATGGATGCCGTGGGTAATGCGATGAGGATATCGTTTTGGCAGGCACTAAAATAGCACAAGATATCTATGAAAAATTCTCTCCCCTACAATCTGAGCCAGAGGAATTTCAAACTGCACCTCTATTATTTTAGAAAAGCAATTGGGCAACATCATAATGCAATGCAGAACAGGACTTAAGTCAGCTGATGGAGATATGGCGATGCTACCTGAATGACTTTACTGCAGTATTGTCCCCCACACTCAGACAGGTACTTTAGCATGGCCTCGGCCTGCGCTTGCTCCCTCGTAGACTCGTGATGGAAAAAAGCAGCCACTCGAGACAAAGGCAGATCAGCCTGCTCAAAGATCTTAGCCTAAAACACACAACATGCACAAATACAGTTATACCCTCAAACGCCCCCCCCCTCAAAAATTTTTTACTTTATTAAAGTGAGTTGAGTGGTTTTCAATCTGTTCTGTTCTACTGATTAGTTGGTTATAAGATTAATTCCCAAAACTGCCACTGTTATGTCACAGAGTAAGAGCCTAACTCAATTCTGCTATAACATGCCTTATCCCACAAATTAATTGCAAGCAAATTAATATAGACTATTTTATGACTTTTCTACTAATTATGCAGAGCCTAATTGCAATAGTTATATATTAAGTTCAAGCAGATTGATCTCAATATACAAGAACACATGAACAGCAGCAATGAATAACAATACATATAATAGTGAATTCATGAGTAATAAAGATAATGGCTGTGGATAATGTTATCGAGGCTGAAGACTTCACTTCTTGTCCAAAAGTAGAAAAACAGAAACTCATTAAACCATATCTAAATGTCCTGCCCTAATATGAGCCCACAGAATCCCATACCTTCTGTTTGTGCCCACATCTGTTTTAATACACTTTGCTTCAGCAGCTATTGTGCTTAAGACTAGTGGTTTTCAAAGTGGTGTTGGTGATAGTGTGTGTGTGTGGAGGGGGGGGGGGGGGGGGG
>JAQMYL010000012.1:14679155-14707609 GCA_030014365.1 Clarias pachynema | reverse complement strand
CCAAAAGTGCCCATAGTGTGTCCCCTGCGATGAATTGGCACCCTCTTCAGGGTGTACCCCGCCTTGTGCCCTAAGTCTCCTGGGATAGGCTCCAGGCCCCTGAAACCTTAAATACAGGATAAAGCTGTATAGACGATGAGTGTGTGAGTGAATGTCTTTGGACCCTGGGTGGTAACCAGAGCACCTTATCAGGAGAAACATTTTTAAGGTTTTAGACTGTCAGTCACCAGACCTTAACCAAAGTGAGCATGCATTTTACCTCCTGATGAGGAAACTGAAGGGAAAAAGCAAAGAACAACTAAAAGAAGATGTGTGGTACAAGTTTTGAAAAGCACCACATGGTTTAATGCATTTGAAAGGAACTGATATACACTCCAGTAATAAGGGGTATTTAATTTACTTAATAATAATATCTGTTGCTATATTTTGCTGACCATTAAATAGGGTGGTGTGCAACCAAACATGGCATCTTTCAAATTGTTTAACATATCTAGATAAATATCTGGTCAAAGTTTCTACAGTATAAGTCTGGAATAGTACTGGGAGGATGAACATCATTCTTCTGAACGATCTCCCCCCAGTTGGTGTTTGATGGTGGCTGGAGGGCACATTCTATCACATCAGTTCCAAATGTCCAATAGATGTCTAGATCTGGTGACTGAGAAGGTGATTATTTATATCATTCCTATTCTTTCCAATCCATTCCAAAAGCCCTCATGCCCTGTGGATGGTGGTGGCATCATCCTAGAAGAGACCACAGGATAAAAATATTTCATCATTACACTAATACACAAGCAATGTGGTCATTTAAACTGCACCCTATTTACAGTCTTCTACAAGATTGGCAACAATTTTTTTTTACTGTTACTAATGAATCACTAGCCAGCTGAGCATTTTTTATGATTAAGTTAAATTAATGTTAATTGTTAAATATACTGCCCAGACAAAAACAAAATGTCACAGACTCATATTTCATTGAGTCACTTTTGCTTTGATTATGGCTGTGGCATCATTTGGATAAGCTTTTGAAATGTCCAGAGTCACATTAATTTCTCTTCGAGAGCTTGTAGTGATTATGAGAGAGTTGGAGAACTGCATAAAGCCTTCTCCGGCACATCCCAAAGATTCTCAATGGGGTTGAGGTCACTCTAAGTTGGTCAATCTATGTATGAAAATTGTGTCTCATGCTCCCTGAACCACTCTTTCACAATCTGACCTTATCAAATCCTGGTATTGTCATCTTGGAATAGGTCCATGCCACCAGGGAAGAAAAAAATCAATTGATTAAAAAAAAAAACCTAGTCTTTAGGTATATTCAGGTAGTCAGCTGTCCTCTTTTTTGGCCACATACTGTACAGTAATGTTGCTGAATTTGACCTGACCAACAGAAGCAGCCCCAGATCATAACACTACCCCCACAGATGGTATGGTAGGCACTAGGCATGATGGGTGATTCACTTTGTCCGCCTCTCTTCTAACGCTGATGCACCTATCACTCTGGACTAGGATAAATCAGGACTCATAAATCAGACCACATAACATTTTTTCAACAGTCCACAGTCCTAGTCCTTTGAGATCTCTTTCCATAATTATCCAATTATGGAAAGGCTCTTACCTATTTGCTTAGTCAAATCCAAGTGGTGACTTTCTTTTGACTGTTCAGTGTATTAATGCCCTGATTATAATATATTATCATTAACTAATAATGAACTGATTGTCAAAATATGTATGTATAATCAGGGATACTGTGATGTCTCTAGTGAAATGAATTTCTAACACTCACTAAAGTTTCTGCCCCGCTTTATTTCAGGATGGAGGATTTTGCATTATTTTGTTCTCTGTAATGTCACTAGCTCTTTTTTTTGTCTTATTCATTTTAGTAGATAGAAAAGAGAGAGATTTTAGAATGAACAAATGTTTTTAGCTGTAACTAAACTTGATATTAGAACTAACTGGTCTCACAGATGTTTCACAACATTATACTGTATGTAGTTGTCATTCTAAAGAGGAATAATTGTAAAATAACCAAAGCCTCTGCTTCATATTAGGTTACGTCACATTGTGTCCCTTGAAAGTGATCTTTGTTCACCTTTCTCTGTCTCCACGAATTATCTAATTGGCATTACATATCATTGACTGACTGTTAAAGCCATGAGTTGTCAGTCCTCACGTTCCATAAAAAATTGTATTCTCCGAATGCGTGGACACACACTAATTTGATATACAGTAGGTGATAATGCTGTGGCCCTCTTCACCTATGACACTTCAGATAATATACTTCTGTAACACTTGCCCCTAAGTCTCCTGATCATTTCCCCCAGCAGATCCCTCTCTTGTTTCAGACATAGCGTATGTATTCTTGCTCTCCCTGGACTGGATGATCGACATGAGGGAATGGCCAGTCCCTGGGGGCCCGTAGGCTCTGGAGGGAAGAAAGAAGAACACCCAGCTTATGGTCAGCCCTGGGTCACCAAGACCTGCACCCTGACTTGACCTCTGCTCCTTTAAACACATTTATAATCACCTTGTCCGGATTTATGTAAGTGTAACAAATTGCACACACCATGCAGGAACACAGCTTTGATGGCTTGTTCCCAATGAATCTCAAACGTAAAATATTGATAATTAAACTTCAGATCAAATTTCACACAAAGGGTTTGATGCATAAGCACTATTATAAACTAGAGTGGTGTGTGTGTGTATATATGTCTGTCTGTCTGTATGTCCCTCTCTGTCTGTTTTGTGGTATGCACAATTGTGTTTTCCCTGAAGAACAGAGTGACAAACTTTGCCAAACCTTTAGGAAGCTTGCCTTAGACCTCCCTATAGACCACCACCTGCCTTTTGTCCATGTTTTGTCTTTGGCTGAACTGGAGTAGTGTGTCTCTGACTGCAGCTGTCTTAAGATTTCTAGCATTTTTAACCAGTTGATTTTTATTCCCCTGCACTTTGGATTCTTTCATGCTTGCACTTTTTGGACTATTTTCAAAATGTTGTCATATATAAAGAATTACGTTGGAAGATCTGAGACAACTGAAATTCATAGACAGTATATCATGAAACATGTCATGCTTGAATTAATGTCGTCTTTTAAGTGAAACAATACAACAAATCGAAATATTGGCATTACAAGGTTGTAGTTTTTTTTTATAATCATAAATAATCATAAATGTGTTATTTACATATCACTGACCATATGTGAGAATCTTTTACACCAAAATATAAATTTGAACAGTTGCTGCTTTAACCTTAAATAAAAAGTATTGGTCTCTTTTATTGCAAAAATATTGCGGTCACAGATTTGTTATCTAAAATTATACTATATTTTTTGTGGAAGTTTCAGTTGTGTGTTTCTTTTTGAGTCGAACTAAACCAGACATTATGAAACAGATGAAATACAATACAAATAACATGAATTTATTTTTTATTTTATTTCTCACATAACAATCATACCATCACTTGCACTTAGAAGAGTGAGCATACAGGACCAGATTCCTGACTGCTGTGTTATGGGTTTGGGTTTAGGATTAACCCAAATCCAGCTCAGTTCAATGTACTTGCTGCTTTTATATGAAAGATTCCCTTTCTTCACAACTTCCTTCAGCTGTGAAGATGGTGAATTTCCTTGGAGCGCCATTATGACTGCAAGTTCAGCTCTGTTCTGGAACAACCTTGTGGACAACCCTGTTCTGGAACAACCTTGTGGACAACCGGACGAGCTCTGCTGTGGTCTAGAGATTACTGGTTCATACTCAGATTTATGTTTATGCTGTTAAAGAGTCAGTCAAAGGAGCTGTTTAACTTGCCTAACCTCTGCTCTGAAGGCTTGCACTGCAGAGGCCTCTGCTCACAATGTCTGCACTGGCTAAAGGAGTCACAGGATTGTCTTGACTTATTGATAGTCTGGTATGACTCATGGTGGCTAGACATCTCTCCCCTTATTGCTATCCAAACATACTTGGGTTAGACAGAAAGGATTTGCTGTTTCTCCCTATGGGGTATGGTTTTCTGTCCAAACAGAAGATGCTGGAATTGGGTTAAAGTAGATTTAAACAGCTTCTATTTGGACAGGATAAATTATTATTATTATTATTATTATTTTATTATTATTATTTTATAACAATATGTATAACTGTTGTGGTCTTCTTCTATTTGTAAAGCATAATTTCCAGTACTGTCCAGGAATGTGGACAGTTTTAATTAACTCTTGAAACGTCTAGTGTAATATTCTAGTGTTTAATATTCATCAACTAAAACATATTTCAAATGAACTTTCTTTCACAGTTCATTAACATTCACAATTTTAACCTTTTGAAAGAATGTAAGCCATAAAAATATGGGACCGTAAACTGTAGCCTGTCTTCTTGAGGTTATTATTTCATTTGTTGCACTATTTTTGTCAACGTTGATTGCAGGCATCAGCGAGTGTTTGAGTGTAAATTCTCAGTACACTGGTGTGTCAGAATGTGGCCTTTTCTATTTTAATACCACCTCTTGTTGTGAGAGTCAGAAAACAAAATTTAGCTCATGCGTAAGCAGAGGCCATTGGATCCCGTTGGTGCTCATCGACGGTGGAAAGTATGAACAGTAGGTTTTTTTCATGGTCTAATTTAAATCTAGACTTAAATTGAACTTGACTTATAGACATGTTAAATGTGTGTCATGGTGTTGAAAAAAGTAATGCTTGTGAAGGATTAGGGTTAATATATTTTAAAGAAACTGGCTTAATTAGATTGAGAATGAGAGGTTATATTTTAACGTGCTCCTACATGTTGTCTTCTGTACCACAAAACTGAGGACACAGATGAGCGGCAATATCATGAGAGCTTGTTCATAATAAAATGGCGGTAAATTGTTAAGGTTTCCATGTCAAGTTGTCAGATAACTGTAAAATTGCTACACAACATGCTAAATATGAAAATAGGTCAGGATCGAACCTATGGCAGAGCACAAGAGGCCATCCAGGGCTTACAGAGACACAGCTGGTAAATACATCAGTAGGCCTTTGCTTTTACCAGGACCAGCAGTTCTGTAGTAGCAATGTGCAATAACGTCACAGGCACAACTTAGTAGAATACTTCAACCTGCTAATTGCTGACCAGACTAGGTAAAGAGATGAGCAAGGAAAAATATAGGTGCCTGACACCTTTGCTACAATGATCTCTAATGGACTGACTACATTCGTGGGCTTGTTACTGTTATATAAGAGGATTTTACTGTTCTCTTCAAACTTTTTATTTGGGTTTTGTCGTTTTGGTGAAGTTGTTGTTAAAGTGCTGTGAATGAGATGCGTTACACCTTGTTGACACTCAGCATGTGTCTCTGGGTATTCTCTCGCTTTCTCTCTCTCTCCCTCTCTCTCTCTCTCTCTATCTGTGTGTGTGTGTGTGTGTGTGTGTGTGTGTGTGTGTGTGTATTCTGGCCAGAGCACATTTGTTCTAAGCATTGTGATGAAAAAGAACCCCCCTGGAATGCTAGCCCTCAATAAAGAGACAAATATAGCACTCTGCTTTAAAGTATGTGTAACACAATAATGTGTTTATGAAGCATGAATTATAGAATGCTAAATCACAAGTGTTGTTTTTGATGATGGTGGCAATGAGATTGATAAGGAGTTGAGCTAGTGAGGAACCAGTCATAGTTGTTTTCAAACCAGTGTCAGTTCCTTTTAAAAAAAAAATTCTAAAATAAAATATCTAATAATAAAAAAAAGAAGAATAAAAAGTAGTGGAAATGTGTTGCCAAGGAAACATGCATTTTTTTTGTACATCAAAGGTCCATTTAGGTGTGTTATCTCTAGGCTGGATTATGGTTCAATGTGCAGGAGTTTTAAAAAAGCCCCAAAAGTTCTACAGAACAGAATATACTGTAAGCATCTGCTTAATGAATCCTGAAATTTGCAGTTGCATTTATTCATTTGCTGAAGCTTTTATTCAAATCAACTACAAGTTGGGCTCAACAGTTAAAGTATAAGTGCCTCATTTAAGGGTCACTTAAAAGCAGCAGTTTGGTAGTACAGGGATATGAGCTTTCCTTTTATAATGAGGCACCAACTATCAGTTGATGGTTAAGAGCTGGCAATTGATTATGATTATACATTCAAAGCCTTAACCACTAAGCCACCAATGTACAATGAGTTGTTCATATTGTTGCAATAAATTCTAGCACTGCAGCATGCTTTTTGCAAACAACCAGTCCATATGCGTATGTGATAGTACTTGGATGAAGTGCTACATCAGGTTGGCTGTGAAAGTGATCAGGCGGTTCCAGTGCGCTGATGTTGAATAAAATGTGTGTCATGCCACGTGCCTGAAGCTACACAGCAGGAGATTTCAGCAATGAGTAGGCCAGAGCTGGTGTGAATGCTCGGGATGCAGTGCGGTGGCATGACTGGCCAGCACACCAGCTTGGGTTTCAGGTTGCTCTCCACTTCAGTCAGGGGTAGTAATGATCCTGGCACCATGTGAAAGTCAGCTTGGCTTTCGTTACAGTCCATGTGACGACAGACTTTCTGGATCTTTCTGCCATGTTCCTCAAATAAAGCACGGCTGTTATGAACTACCCAAACCATAACATTTTATTCTGACTGATTTCTCACTACCATAATTAAGTATCAAGCCACATCATCTTCTTCTTTCAATGAAACTGCTGTTTGTTTTCGAAACTTACATTAGTAGGATCTAGATAAAGTTGAGTATTTTTATTTTTGAAACAACAGGTCTATAGAGAACCTTCCTGATGACATCCCTACAGGTCATGTGTTAGTAACAATGAAAATCTCAGTTCTATACATTGCAATAATTAGATTAAAGATTGACAAAAGATGATGCAGGAACTATTGTTTCTTTTGTGTTGTTTTTATCTTGTCTCATCGTCTATACTGCTTTATCCTGTAAACACTCAAATAGGGGCCTGGAGCCTATCCTGGACACCCAGGACAGGGTGCCAATCCATCCCAGGGCACACACACACACACTTATTCACACACTACAGGCAATTTGGGGAACGCCAGTTAGCCTAATCTGCATGTCTTTGGACTGTGGGAGGAAACCAGAGTACCCGGAGGAAACCCAACAAGCACCCAGACCCTGGAAATGCAAGGCTAATATGCTAATCATTAATCTACCATGACACACCCTTTGTTTTATTTATTTATTTATTTATTTATTCTGTAAACTCGATTCACTGGAAAAGTGAAAATGAAAATTATGTATAATTTTAAAATAAAGACATGTTTTCAGGTTAGAGACTAATAAAAAGATAAGATCTCAATATGAGTTCATATGCAATCACATTAGAGTAAAGATCTTACCATTACTGCATAATTTTTCCTCCCAGTTTTATCTGTTTTTTTGTAAATTAATGAGTTGGAATGTTTAACATTTTGTATCTTACACACAATTTACATTAAAATGCCCTGAATAAATAGATTAATTAATTAACTAGACTCTTTTTCATAGACTAGAATATTCATTTTAATTACTTTAGTTTACTATTAGTAATCCATAATTCAATTGTGAGTGTAAATTCTTTTAGACAAGCTGTACCTATTTCCTCAGAGTTTGTTTGTTTCGCTAGGACCCTGTATATATGTGCACACTTGTTGCTGGAAATGAGACAATGACCACACGTCAGAATAATAAATAGTGGCCATGATTTAATGCTCTCATTCCAAAAACTTTGCTCAGCTGTGACTGTGCATTAACATATTGTTCCCACTATTTATATGTTAAAAAGTAGTGGCTTACTTTTTTTAAAGTATGTACCTCAGAAATTATTTATATGTCGATTTTTTATAACTGCAAAACAGTTAAATCATGATATTGTTACAAAAGTGGCTTATGGCAACAGGCCTTGCAGGTAATAAAAGAAATTTGGCACTTTAGGTGACAGGTGAGTATGTGAAGATTAGCTGGTGTATAAAGTGTCTGTGTTTGGATCTGTGTTTTTCAGATGGTCAGGATGTGTCTCTGAGTGGAGTGAGATGGGGTGCAATGGCATCTAGAAGCGATTTAAAAGGGCAGTGTAATTCTATGAGATACAAGCCTGAAATTGAATCCTGCTCAGGAGTGAGGGTCTGGGCAGCAGGAGGCTGCAGAGGTGGACTTACACTCATACAAGGATGTGGTGGGGGTCTTCTGAAGAGCTTGACACTACGTGTTTGTGTGTGTGTGTGTGTGTGAGTGTGTGTGAGAGAGAGAGAGAGAGAGAGAGTACCATGGGTACCATGGCCTAACTCCGTCCCATAAGCACTTTGAAGAAGAGCTCTTTAAAACAACAGGAGCAGTCATTAAGGCACACCTTTACCCCAGCCCACCCAGTCTCGTGTCACTGTGTGTGTGTGTGTGTGTTGCTTGCATTAACATTTCCTTAAAATTTTCCTATCATAAAACCAAACATGATTTTATTTTCTAGTTCACTTAATAATGTTGATATTCTTAGACGATTTTGTTAGCAAAAATAGCATAGTATAGATCATATACCACCATACCTGCCACATGTCTCACTGCCGTCGTTTTTAATTATTCACAAAAAAAACATGCCTTCATTTTAATCTTTTAAAATAAATGTGAAAATTACTATTGAAACTCAGATTCCACTACGTGTTAAGTACAGGGTCAGGAAAAGTGCATATTCATGGGCATTTGTAAATGTGTACGGGTATGTGTGCATGTGTGGGTATGTGTGAGTTGGGGGGTGCTCTCTGTGTGGTCTGTTTGACTCTCATCAGTCCCAAAGCCATGGGACCTCCAACACTCTTTGCATCAGCTCCGTCAGTGAACCCCAAATGGAGCAATATATTACCACACATTTTTACCAATTATACCTACATTATCTACATGCTGGACAGAGGCACTGCAGCTGCTGGGGTGTCCATCATTTAGTTTGAGCAGCCCAAGCGGTTAAGAGGCAGTCAGTATTGTGACTGAGAAATTCTCCAGTCATCTGTAACTTCTGGTCTATTTTGACTCTGTAGTAGCCCATTTCAAGAAACTTTCAAATCGACATTTATACATCCTTAGCCAGTGGCGTCTTGCCAGCTTTAGGCACTGCTATATTCTGCATAATCTAACAAAATTATTTAAAACCCTCTGATTTTCATCATTTTGTCTGGCGGTCCCCAGCCGTGGTGGCCCTTGTCGGAGCATCACCGATGCTTTAACGCCTGGGGCAGGATCACAGCCCAACAACGTTATCTTAGTCTCGTAACTTTGATCTCTCTGTATTGGCTCGCATCCTGCGGCAGGAGTTCCAGGAGGACACACACAGACACAGTCGTGCGACAACAGGACGTTAAGACACTTGCCCAGTGTTTGGGACTGTTATTGTGACAGGAGAGGCAGGTGTGAAAACCAAGTAGAAGACACACCGACTTCTCCCAAATTTAGATTTAAGAGGAGGAGGTGGGGTCACAATAGTGTATCTTGCATCCTGAAACCTCCCCTGCTTTGTGGCTTTTGTCTTGGTGGTCCTTTTTGCTACATTTTTGTCATGTGCAAATGGTCAATGTTTGAGGTTCATGGTGGCCCAAATGTAGTGTATCGTTAGTGAATGTGAAGTGTAAGGAATGCACTCTGTCACCAGTGCTGCAAGCTTGTCATCAAGCTGTCACACCATTTTAAAGCAGAATAGAGAAATAATTTTCAGGAAATACTGTATATGTTAAATAGAAAAGCACCACCTGTGTTTTACATTTTTTACAAATATAATATAGCTTCGAGATCCTCAGCTACTGAGGAGCTACAGTGCTGTAGTGCGTAACTGTTCAGGGCTGAAGTATATGAAAACAAACTGTCCATTATTTAATGACTACAGTTTTCTAAATATGAGAAGAAGGTCTCCTGTTGAATTTTATCCAATCTTAGGTATTTATAAAAAAAAAATATATATATATATGTAGGCAAAGGCACCTGGGGCTATATACATAAGTCAGAAAGAAGATTTTTACAAACATTTTGAAAGACAAATGGAAAGATTTACATATCTATTCATATAAATTCACAACAGCTATATCTCATCTGTACATTAAAAGGTATCTGTTGTCTTCATTCAGTCATGTAAAATGTTTATCTGGACTGTGAGAAAGGAATCACACTGGTGTAGAATATATTTTCACTTTATTTTTACTGAGAATAGAAACAGAGAACTGGACATCCTGAATTCAGTAGTCATCTGTCACTTCTTGAAATATGCTCCCTACCTAAACAATTTAGAGCATTACCACATTAAAGCTAAAGCCTATCAGGTTGTGGTGTAAAAACAGAAGGTGTTTCTTGCTAATTATGCTCATTTGAGGTAATTAGTGAGGGTGTCACATGCCTTTATTCTCTGCCTGTCAACAGGCAGGATTTAAGCACTATATTAAGGTGTTGCTGCCACACAAAGACCCCAAGACCCCCTGCCTCTCCAAAGACCTCCAGCCTGGGTAATGCTTTGGTGAATCTAATGATTTAGACCTATCAGGTTCATGCCATTAGTTTATATATATTTAGCTATTTATTTTAAAAGCATTTATTTTTTTGTTTGTTTGTATGTACAATAAAGCAGAATTGTACTGTATATCACCTTCTTAGAAATAAATTTTTTTATTAAGTTTGATTTAATGCTGAATGATTTCTGAAAACCATAGTGTTGTGTACCTTATATATAATTTTTTCTGTGCATTTAGTTGTAAACTGAGACCTTACACAGTTAACCAGTTAACAGCTTTGTGTCCACTAAATCACCTCCATTTTATTTCTTAATTCTTCCGGTTCATCCTCGTGCCCTTTCAGTGTCCATTTGACTGAGTTACTACCCAAATATCATAATGCTAATGTGAAGCATGGCTGTGACGAAGGTGCTGGAATGTGCTGTCTGTGGACACTTAAGTGCTTACCTTGGTGTTTATAGCCAGGGTGATGCAGCTATGCTCCTAATGGGAGGTGCCAAGAGCCCTGTAACACTGCCAGATAGAGTTACAGAAAATCATACACTGAGACCTTGACCATGGTGACCATCGTGAGAGGAAAAGTTTTAATATAGAATAGCTGCAAATAAAAAAGTCTTTTTAATACATTAAGATTGAAATAATGGTTAGTTTATACCTATGCAGACTGTATCACAAGGCATGATATTTATTTGACTTATTTTAAACAATTTCATACATGTAATTGATGTCCAAAAGACATCAATTACAAAAGACATTAATTTAATTTAATTAAATTTAGTTGGCATAGCACTTTTAACAATGGGCATTGTCATAAAAGCAGCTTAAAAAATCCCATAAGCAACCAGAAGTGAGGGTGGCAAGGAAAAGCTTTCTGAGAAGACATGAGGATGAAGTTTTAACCGGAATTATTGTTCAGCTACATTATTGCACATCATTGTTCAGCTATACTATTCTGTTCCCTGCTGTTGTTTTGTGAGCTACCGAAGAAACATGGATCACATACGGAAATTTAACCTCCCTCATGTTTGGGGCATCTGGTCATTTGGCCATCTTTGAACTACAGCAACCTGTCATATTTGTGTTCACGTCAGAGTTGCCATCATTGAACGTTTTGGTGTGTAGAGCGTTATGGCATATGTCCTATCAGCACCTGTGATCTCTGCCAAGTTTCTCCAACTGGCTTCAGTCAAATAGGCATTTTAAAGTCTTCCATCCACCATGCTACATTAAAGTAAAACCCCCTGAACTCTAGAAGCACTGTTGGGGCTCTGAGAGACGAAACCGAAACCTTTGTTTTTTCAAAACAAATTTATCTAGAAAGGGGGAAAAGAGTGGATTGAAAATGATGTTATTAGCATGTTGTGTTGGAGAGCTGGAGAACATGCAACTGTAGAAGCAGGGTTAGTGTAAGGGGCTTTAAGCTTCGGCCGTGAAGAATATTGGGTTCTTTGGCAGAAGGAGTCTGTTTCCTATGACACCACCATTTGGCTTGTCTCATGCTTTATCCATTTCGTATAAAATGCCATGCAAAGTATCTCATCACAGCAGCTTCCCAGCAGTCCCAAGCTTCAAAACATTCTCCCTCTCTCACCAAGTTTTTTATTTTCATTTCGGAATCTTTTTAAATATGTAAACATACTCCAGTGCCTTCAGTTAGATCAGATGTCTTACAGCACTGAGAAACATTTTAGGTTCCTCTGTTTTTATTGGTCATTTCATGCCCATGCCAGGTGTGCGTATAGCTCCTGTTCCAGGTCTGGATCTATTCCCAAGTGCAGGGCCTTACAACTAGTACACCACTACTATACTGGGCTTAAAACCCACAGAAAAATTGCTTCCCGCGCCACGGCCTTTAAACAACCATACAAAGTAATCCCAACTCCCACAGCCTTGTGAAACATTAAAGCACAGGCGCCACCCTGCCTGTCCTGCACTTAACTCGGCACTATGCCAGCCCCAGGGTGGGAGGTCCAAAACTCCTGGCACTGAGCTTGGAAAATAGGAGCGTTATATGCTAAAAGAGGGCAGAGTATAAGCCCGAGAGGTGATCAGGCCCAAATGATGAGAGATGAAGTGAGAAGGTGTGTAAACCCCAACCATCCCAGTGAACTCCACATACTATGGTCAGTGATTAGCTCAAGAACATTTAAGCACAAACCTATTACAGGAATAACAGTAATTGACATGGAACAGTATTGATAGTTGGACTAACTTAAACACAGAACCCAGACAAAAAACATCTACATGACCTTTTAATAATAAATACATTAAAAAAAAGTAAAAAAAAATAAAAAAATATTTTATTTAATCTAGCAGAAATTTGCATGGTATTTTGCTAATGACATCTACCATCCAATAATGGTGCAAATAATTAGCAAATGAGTTGTACTGACAGTGGGCTGTCAATTCCCTGCCCCAATCCCATAGACCATGCAGTGTTAATATTGTCCATTAGCATGTGGGAACATCACTGCCCCCTCCTGCCTTATGTCCTCCAAACGCATGCAGCTGTAAGATATTGGTCTTTTTTTTTCTTTTCTTTTTTTTTTGTTGGAGTTAAAATTAATGAAATTATTCAGGTAGAAAACACATGCAACTGAACACTTATTTTTGGTCGATATTTTTATTTAGAAAATCATATTCTATTATTACAGAATAAATCTAGAACCATAAAGAGTTCCTTCTGCATGTCCCAGTGGAGAGAGCATTAGAGGTCTTAAATTAAATCCTAAAAGCTTGTCATTCCAAAAGAAGCCTTAGGTTTTATTTAGAATTTCACAATAGCTAGTGAGTTTGAGAGTACTCATAGGATAAAAATATTTTTAAAATAACCTTTCACTTTGAGTGAACTCTTACATTCTGTTTAAAACCTTATGGATATGAGAGTTCCATTAGGTTCTTTATAATTTTACAACAAATGATCACTCTGAAAGAACACTTAAATTCTCTTCATAGTATTAAAACAATTAGTCACTCTAGGAGAACTCTAACAGTTCTAATTATAATATATTTTCAAAAACCAGGACCCTTAAACTTTAAAATAACATTAAAGAAGCATTTTTTCTACAGCAGAATGCACACTGAGACAAGAATTTGTTGTGGTTAGAGGGAAGAAAACTTCATTTTCACTGTTCATCTGTTTTGGATCATTCTAGTGATTGTGTTTCAACTTCATTATCCCCAGCTGACAAATCTTTAAATGTGCAAAATACCAAAAGTTTAATACTAGCTACTTAATACAAAGAATTATCCCATTTTACATCATAGATGTAAAATGCTGGATAACAAAGGAATACAGATAAATCTAAATAAGTCCTCAGTGGACTTTACAGCTTTGAATTGATCTGTTTGGCTGGCAAAAGTAGCCAGAGTAGATTGTATCAGATTTTATAAAACCACTGCATGATCTGTGCTCCTAAAGAGTGTGGAATTGTGGCCTTGGCCCTTCTACTACAGGAATCAGAGCAAGTGTGAATAATTGCACTGTATCCCGGTGTATTTATTCATTCTGGCAGACAGAGTTGTAAATTGGTTGGTCTGGGCAGTGGGTCATGCTTTACTCTCTCTTAAGAACCATATAAAAACTGGATAAAATATCCAGATGTTGGACTATGAAAAGACACGCCTATACTAGACACGCTTTTATCTTTTTAAAGAACATTCAAAGAACATTTAAAAACCATTTTACAATGTGGATTTTCTGTTATATCTAATCAAGAATTCCCATCATATGACCAAATGCACAGATTTCAAAAGATCAGAAACCACATTATTATAATTTATATTGTCCACATGAGTGGAAATAAACCGTAGATGCACCTGAACTAGCAGTTAGTACGAGCTGCTAGAATTAATTTCACCAACTTTATGGGTCCTGAATTATTGGTTACCTGTTTTGATTATTGTTTTGATGCCAAATTTACCACATACCATAATGGTCTTTTAGCAAATATTCAGTATGTATGACACCAAATATTATTTAAAAAAATTTTCAAGGTTTGTCAAAATAATAGTCAGTAATCCAAGGTATCGAATTACACTGACTCAATTATTCATCCTAATCATCCATGTCATCAGCCGGATATTGTGTTTCATAATAGTGTGCAGGGATTTTATTACCCTCTTCCATTACTCACTACTCTATATATGCTCATTCGGGGTGATTGAAAAAAAAAAATCTGCATGTATATTGGTATTACAAGTCCTTGAGTTACTCTTCTTGGTAGCAATATCATAAGTCATATATGTATCATACTGTACTTAGAAAATTCAATTAGTACGGTAAATATTACATAAATAAGGAAAATGAAGATAATTGCTTCTTTTTTTTTATTATTTCACAATAACAATACTATCGATAAGAGTAGGCTCATGTGCTGACATTCACTGCTGAAATTGCTTAATCCTTGTCAGTGTGTTATTCATACTATTGGCATTAAACCTCCTCCTCAATTATAACACCAAAATCTTCATTAATTTCATTGGTTTCAATTTCCACATTTTACATGTACATTGTGTCTAAGATTGTTTGTTTAAAATCTTGCTGTCAACAATTGCCCTAATGGAATTATCTTCTCTTGTCAATGCAGTACTTTCTCATGAAGCACAACTGAAGTAGTCTACCACATTGAGCTTTCTCTAAACAAATCTGTGCCTGATTAGGATACCCTCAGTACCTTAGAAGAGTGTTCCCCGTGGGAGTTTACGTCCTAAGGCCTTCCCAATCCCAAAACAGCTGAATGGAGACAGCAGAGATACCACTGTCCCTGAAATGCTGATGTAAGAACAGCTTTACAGTATGTCCTGTGGTGAGTTTTTAGGATTTGAGCAAGAGAGCTGGCCCTAGATCAGTGTGTAAGTGCAGTGTAAGGGGGGCTCAAAGCGAACATGTACTGACATGCTGTTCCCGCCTGGGTGTTAATCACACTGGACTGTCCCCAATCTACTCAGGCTCTACAGGGGGTACAAGGAGAGGCCTGAGGGGGGCTTCAATAAGATGGTGTTGAATGTGCTTTCCAGATGATCTAGGGGGTTTCCCCCACTATAGTTGTTGTTGTTGTTCTTTCTTGACATGGTGTAATTCATGCTAAAAGTGTGCTGTCAGCACTGGCAGCATGGTAAATATTGTATATTGTCAAGAACATATCTAGGCAATTGATCAATCTTTTTAGTAGTGTGTCTATTATCAATTATGTAATTGTGTATTTGTGTGATCACTTACATTGTGAGATGCAGGCATCTCCTCTTCACCCTTGACCTAAAGTATATTGTACTTTGTTTCTCACTGGAAGGCATGATGACCTTCCTGAACAGGTTATCCTGAAACAGGAAAAGCAAGCAGGTGGCCTGACCACTAACTGACCATCTGCAAAACACATACTGGGCACAATATACTTAATGCAGTCCAGATTTACTATGGCAAATGTAAAGATAAAATCTGTAATAAGTCAGTTTTTATGTCATATATATGTCACAGTATGTTTTTATTCTGAATTTTCCATTATGATTGGTCACAAGGTGTTAATTCTTTTTCTTTTTAAACAGCATTGATGGGAAAGTAGTTCTGAACAAGGTTTATTTAGCGTTTTTTGGATGGAATCTCTAATATCAAAAGATTAAGAGCTAAGGCTAAACTTTTACAGTGAATAAAAGGCAAAAGGAAATCTGTAGGAATTTAATTTATTGTAGGAAAAATATAACATTCTGGAATGTGCTAGAAAATAATCATCCTTGTGGTAGTGACATTGACTAATAACCATCTGTCCACACCTCACCAACCTGTTCTGATTATTTTCTTAAAACAGCATGCCCTATCTTGTTTTGCTCTTTACATTTCTTACAAATGTGAAATGTAAAGCTAATAATTTGGGATTTTGTTCTTAATAACTTAGATATCTATTTAAATTTTCATTATAGTTTAATATAAAGGTTAAGGTTTGTGCTGGGATTATAGACACCGTTTGTGACACTAGAAATAAAGTTTGTAGCAAGATGCTCAACAAAGTTCAACAAAAATGTCACTTCATTTATTATCACTATTAATGATGCAGCTTACGTAATTGAGAAAAAGTAATACATTAATAATAATATATTGTCTTTGTTGATTTTGCCTATTACAGGTCTACTGAACAGGTGGACATTGTAGAGGGTGTAAGAGCTGAAATTGGCACTCTTTGCCCCTAAATTACACTTTTGCTTCCTGTCCCGACCTTCAGGTCCCTGACCCACAACTGCAATGTATTTTGTGTGACTAACAGCTGTAATTCCCCAATTATCACGCTGTGTTGTCCAACTGCGCACAGGTTCAGTTACCAGGAGGCCGCAGCCAAGAGCTGGACCTCTGGGTGGATCTCCCACCAGGAAGAGCCAGTTTTCCTCATAGCTTTTGCAATCCTGGTGTCCTGCTCTGCTTTATATGGATTCTTCAAGAACACATCTAGATACAAGTGAGAGAATGCTAAGAGAGCTACAATATGTGGACTACGGTTACTCATCTCAGATTAATTTGTCGAGCTACATCCAATGTCAAATATTAGCACTCTGTTTAAAAAGTAGTTAACATTCACATAGACCACTGTTTGCTGTTGTACTGAAGGAAAGTTTGTGCATTTTCCTAATTCTGATGCCATTTCAAGCCTATACATTGGAATGGGTATAACTTACAATGAAAATTTCATGTCCATTTGCAATTGACATACTCTCTTACTGTATTAATGCTTATTGTTACTTTATTGCTATTATTATTATTATTATTATTTTCTTTGTCTTTGTTATTATATAAAACCAATGGAACAATTCTGTAATTTTGCCTTTGACACATCCTAAAAGTCTAAGGAATTAAATTGTCGTGACAAAACATTCAAAAACAAATTAAGATAAGTTGTACACCACTGCTGCAGACATTTATTTGTTCTGTAAATTTTTCCTTACCATTACAGGACATGTAGTGATAAAATATGCTCTCACTCACTCTGCTTATCCTTTACAGGGTCACGGGAAGCCTGCAGCCTATCCCTGGGGACTCGGGGCCCGAGGCAAGATACAACCTGGATGATGTGCCAGTCCATTGCAGGGCACACAAACACACTATGAGGAATTTGTAAATGCCAGTTATCCTAATCTGCATGTTTTGGAGTGTGGCAAACCCCATGCACGCAGACACGAGGCAAGGACTTGACCCTTGGAGGTGCAAGGCCACATTGCTAATTGCTACATCACTGTGTCACTAAGATAAGATACATATAATAATATTAAAGCACATTACTACAAATTATCCCTTGAAACAATGTTTATATAATTTCTTATGAAACTCAGGGCTATATTATGATTTTATAGTAATTTTTGATTTATTGATACAATTTTAAAAGGACTAGTTTACTTGTACTATACAAATCAATAGAGTGAAGTTAAGAGCTTTTAAAATGTGAAATGTTAAAAAAAAATTAATTCTGCATTATGTAGTTGTGCTACGTTTGTCCTTAATCTGCTAGTAAGACCCTCTAAAGAAGCAAACCCAGAAACCTACACCCCTCACCCCTTTCCCTCAACTTTAGTCCCCCTCATTCTCAGTTGTCCCCTGGGTATGACGAGAACCATGACATTACACAGCCTTCTCTCTAATTAACCAGTGACTTTCTCCAGGACATCAATCTGAGTCAGTCTAGCTCAAAACAAAAAAAACCAAAGATCCTATTAGCTGTCAACGACAAGGCTGCCCTTGGCCCTGAGCGGCTAGACACAGGAGGGCAAAATGCAGTAGAACCTGATGAAAACACCATTTACGCTGCCAGCCTGCTACATATGGCTATTCCATTTTTAAGCAGGACTCTTTTAACACTTGGATGGAAGGTGTGAAAGAAAAGTTACCTTCGGAGGTACAGGACACATTATAAATAAGTCCCAGGGGTCTGTTTTCACATGATGCGGTCCAAGCCCTTTTTGCTTTGGCGTTGGACTTTGATGCATCTCCAGAGTTAGGGCAATATATAGTCTATAGTCATTTGTGGGCATGGCTAAACCCCTAACATCGTTGAACATTTCATCAAACTTTAAAAACGTTCAGGATTTTTAATGAAACATAATATGTCCCTAAGGCACCAAGGATTTATATGTGCAAATAAATATTTGTGCATTCTGAGTAAACTTTATCTTTCTATATATAAATGCTTAGTCTGATTTCCACTTAACTCAAATAAGGATGGATTCAAATTAACCTGGCTTCACATTACTCAGGCAAGCAACTAGGATCCACTCAAGCTTTGATATTCAAGAGCTTGGTTGATACTGATGCACTAAAATAACAGCAGAGTCCCCCCAGTCCTCACGTAAAATAGATACAGTATCAGTGGCCGCAGAAGCCAGGTTCAGAGTGATGGCATAGATCAAGTGAGGAGTCAGTCATTCTGTCAGGATCTAGACCAGAATGAAAATCCATGTAATATACTAGCCAAAAGTTTAGCATTGCAAGGCTTCACGTTCACATTCATTGAGAAGAAAGAATAAGAAGTTTAAGAAACTTTTAAAAAAGTTTAAGAGCTGCATTTAGAGATCTAGAACTGCATTTAGTGCTAGATCTCAAGAATTCATTTTTGTGCTTATAAATTTCTGAAAATATTGCTTGAATGGTAATGCTCTGATTACAGGTAGGCCTAGTACCAAAAGATGGATGTAAATGAAAACCATATTTTTCTACGAGGGGTTCTGATACCTGAGTGTCTGGCTGCTGTTATGCTCCTTTGTGCGTCTCACTGTTATGAATGTTTATCTTAAGGTAAGCGTAGTCATACCAAGTCTTAAGCATGAAAATGGATATGGCAGGATGATCATGGTCACTATTTACTCAACTGCTGTGCCCTAACCTTATGTCTTTGACTGGGTCTTGACATGATCCATGCTAATACAGACAAATGACCCTCTGACTAGGAAGTTTGCAAACCACTGATATGGGGATAGTGTGGCACTGATTAACCTGAACCAACTGTAGTTTAGCCAGAGAACCTACAGAATACATTTCCCTAATTATAAAAATGACACTACATGTTTGTCTCTAATGTTGTAAGGTGAAATTTCAGTTCACACATATATAAGGACAAAAGTATGTTTTTAGACAACAGCATTGCTTTTCTTTATAACAAACTCAAGTAAAATGGTGGGAAATTCAGTGTCTCCTTGTGATTAATCTGTAATGCCACTGCAGCGAGAGCAGCATGGGCCTGGTAACAACTTGATGAAACTCATATCATATCATTGTCAGTGATGGTGCTGTTTCAGCTGTCATGGATCATGCTATGTTTTTATTCTCCCCAAATTAAAATAACCAGTTATTGTTCTTATTACATGAAGGATTATATAGATAAGTCCTGTATTTATCACTATAAAATGTGATAAAATAAACTTTGGAAATGGACTTATTAAACTGAATGGGTGGCACGATGTGTTTTGACTTTGAAGATTTCTGTCAGCTTAAAAGTACTGACTTTACAAAATGGCTCAAGAGATGTTCTGGGCTAATGTGGATGCTATCTAAATATGCATATTATAATTAAGGAAACATTTGGGGAAATTAATTATTATTGATTTTCCTGATTGCATTTATAAAGTAGGATTAAATTTCTTTATATTTCTGCAGACAACCTCTTTTTTAGAGTGACTGTTAAATACAGGCAAAGAATGTGTATATGCAGCACTAAGGCCTTATATTCAAAGCATTAAATCAGCTTTGTGAAATGTTACAGTGGCAGCTGGACAACCTGAGTATGTTGTAAGTGAAGTGACTCTTCATGCAAGTAGCTATCAACTGTCCCATAAATTTACAACATTAACTGACCTTTGCTAAAACAGAAGAACAAAGCATTCACTGCACACTTCTGTTCTTCAGCTGGTCACAAGCAGAGCTTCGGCATACCAAATGTAATCTTTAAAGTAGTTTAAAGACAAGCCATCTACATTACTACAAGTCTGCAAGAACAAGGGGAATGCCTTTTTTCCCCCAGAATGCATAGGTTCTAGTACTGATGTTAATAGCAGTATTGTTGTAGTGGCTAAATGGAAAAAATGCCTCATGAATGTTAAATGCATAGAGATGTGTCTTACTAAACCAAAAAGCAAAATATGTGTTGAAGTGGAATTTGTCCTTTTTTAACCTTTTCTCTATGTTTATCATTTATTTGAATATAATTGTGCATGTTGGCCTGAAGGCCCTCATAAGGCTCTCTCTTCCTGAATCATTAGTATTGAGTTTCCCAGTTCAGCTTCCTTAATGGAGCCCCAGTTTCGGCCAGCGTTCTGTGTGATGTTGGAGAAGGACCAGATGGGCTGTCTAAAGCACACTTCTGTATTTCCCTGTTCCCTAAAACCTCCATATCCAACTCATAGTGACAGACTCTGTCATAGGCTGTCAGCACTGACAGTGGTTTAATTGCACACATCATCAGACACACATACGGAGAGCAGGAGGCCACTGTGACCTCCCACAAATGGAACTGTGATTCGGCCTCTAAAATGTATCAACAAATTCATTGCCACGTTACAGATGGGCACTTTTGTAGCATATTCAGGGCATATACTTTACAGTTGCTCCAGAGCTAAGAAATTGATATACTACTCATTAGAAAGATGCTGAAAACTAGTTAGGTTTTGCCACAATTTGCCAGTTGTGGATTTAGCCAACAGTTGGCAATTGATGATATTTGTAGTTTTATCAACTCAAATTTTCAAACATAACAAGGAATTAAGTGTTGATTTTTTAATTATCAAAATGATTGAATACTTTATAAGTCTATAAAATATCTAATAAATTCCAAGAAATACAGACTCATGTTAAACACCCAAAATCAACTAGCTTTCTGAATATAGTTTCAACAAATTGGTACTTCAAACATCAAAAGCCTTCCCATTCACACAGATCATCATTGCTCGTTTTTCCGTCAAAGAAGTTAGTTAATATGACCCACACTCAAAGCAACTTCTTGTGTGGGTGTGTAAGAGGTGGCAGGTCACTTCCCCCTGAGGTAAATGGGGGACAAATGTCAGACTCTCTAGTTCCTGTCACATCAGCAGCTTTTCCTTCCCTTGACGCTGCATGTGCCAGTTCTCTATTGCTAAGTACTGCTCATGCTGGTGTCATTAAAGAGCCTCCACCTGATTCTGACATTAGGAGGAGTTTCCCACACCTCCCCCATGAGCAGGTCTGCAAATAACCCCAATCAGCCATTTTTAGGGTCTGGGAAGAGGGCATGCGACAGATAGGTCATCGCTGAGGAAAGTAGTTTTCTCGACTGCCTCAAATGTAAATACAGTTACTGATCACTTTGAAATGCACACAATCTGTATTTGTGTGCATTTCAAGAGAATTTCTGAGAATTTGTGGAGAATCTGAGTTTTATTCATTTGTTACATCTATGGAAATGCAAGTAATAAAATATTGGCGTTGCATTGGTTGGGCTATTAAGTAATATTAAAGAATATACAACAATTATTAAAATTTTGACTCTTTCAGAAAGACATGCATTGTTTGGTATTACTTATATTATTGAACATGTTTTACTTAAGTTGTTCATTTATTCTGTACAGTCAGATCTGGATGGACCAGAGGCTGAGAAGATTTATGAAAGGTTTAGCTGCAGCGGGCCATGTCCAGCTGCTGTTATAGTCACGGGAATCAGAGGGAGCAGTGCACTCTTCTGTCTTAAACAAAGGCGCAATGAGTGCCAAGGAAAAAAGAGAGAGAGGGAGGGGGTTGTGCTGGGATCATGAGGCTGCAGTAAGGGTAAGAGTCCAAGGTTCTTCAGCGTATGTTGAGTAGATCAGGCCTTCTCAGGGCGGGAGAGCTCTGCCCTTATTGTTATCATTTAGGCAGGTGCAGGTTGTGTGTGTATTTGTGCTGGTGTAATGTCCTTAACATTGCTCTCAAATCACTAACTGTAGATTTCCAAAAGATTCTTAAGGACATTTTTGCTTTTTGATAGGCTAGGATTAAATTTTGAGGATCATCAAGTATATTTTCCCAGACTGTATCTTTGTAACGGTAATGCAGTAATGCAGTTCTTCATGCAAAAGTGGGCATTATATATATATATGACATAGGTCATTAAAATTGTACATGCTGAGTATCCACGGTCAGGTTTTGTTTTCACTATTGGTTTCTCCTTCTTTAAACATCTGCATCCATCTGTGTACATTGATCTTGCCAATGGCAAAACATTCTAAAGCACAGAGGGAGATGATAAACTGCAAAAAGGAAGTTTTCAAATTCAGGAGTTGGATTCAGTGATGGCGCAAATGCATTGCTCGTGATGGAGACTATGTTCAGTAGTACTTTTGTATAGAGGAAGAGTTTCTCTACCAACATGCAATTTGATTGACATATGTCAGTTAATAAAAAGTAATACATTAAGCATGTAATATTAAATAATACATATTGTGTAATAAGTAATCCATCCTAAAATGATTAACATATTCTCTGCATTGCCACATATAAAATGTAAACAATAATTGAGTAATAAAAGTAAATTATTACAAAAAAATAGTGTATTTTTGGGAGACAATTTTGGGAACATTCTAGAAAATTCTTACACTATCCACAATATCCTCTGTATAATTCTTGGCACTGGCTTTGGGCAGTTACAAGCACAATTTGCTGATGTTATTTATTTTGCTTGACACGCAAACCAACATTTTATTTTCTTGCTGATTTCACGGTCAGGCACAAAAAGGGAATATGACATTCAAAATCAGCTGTTGCTGGAAACATTTTGGTCCAATAAAAAAATAGATAGATAGATAGATAGATAGATAGATAGATAGATAGATAGATAGATAGATAATACAAAATAAAAATAAATACATTCATTAATTAAACTGTATTTTCTTTTCATTCCTGTTTCATGTTTAAACATACAGTTTTAAACTGCCCTATCCAACATAAAAAAGCTAAATCACTCATTCCAAACTAAATTATTTTATCAAATCAGTTGTAATTACTGAAAATAAATTTTATAACCAAACAAAACTATACAATATGCCTAATGACTCTTCTTATTAATGTATTAATTCAAACACAACCTATAAAGAAGAATTGACAACGAAATTGGGTTACTGTAACCAGATTAAGTTTCTGCTTTGGGAAAATGCTTTTGCTACTTACAGTAGTTAATGATGTGTTATGCTATATTTTCATTCAAATCTAATCACATTAGTGTTACAGACCCTACAGTATACTGAATGAATAATTCTTTCATGCCTTATAAATCTGTAAAACACTTTAAACAATTTAAAACCTGCTACTGATGGGAACAAAGTATTGATTACAGAAATGTAAAAGGAATATTACAGAAATTCTGTATTCTGTGTAACTGAAAAAAATGTTGACAGTGTAATAAATAGAATTTGGATTAAGTAATATACATATTTTTAAGTGAAAGGTCATAAATATAGATACACTAAATGGGACAGAATTTTTAGTGTTAAAAATGAGCATAGGAAAATATATTTGTGTCTGGGCAATTCTCAATGAAAACAGGTTTGAAAATCTCACTTTTAGACCATTTTTAATGTCAAACCACAATTTGCACCTCTTCACGGTGTGTCAGAGCAGTGCATTCATTCATGACCACAAAAATAGTAACGGAGCACAGATGCAAAACAATTTGGCTTCAAAAAATGGCGAAATGCCAGGGGCAACCAGAAAATGATTCTTAAGCTGCTGTTGTTGGTTTTCTTATTGCCGGAGATCGGTTATTGTACCCAAGTACCTGCAGAAACACCCAAAAAAAAAGTGTCACAGTCCTAATGGTTTTCATTAAACACTATCCTAACAAGATCTAATGGTTTTAATAGTTACTCTAAACCTATGTTCAGTTACAGGTCTAAGAATCCTTGATATTGATTCTTTAAACATAACTATGAATGTGTCTGGCCTATTCAATATACAGTATAACAGTTTTAAGTTGTAGGCCATTCATTTCTTATTCAAATATTAATCAAATAATTTTAATGCAATGTTTTTGTTTTTTTTAATATCTTTCATTTATCAAAACTTTAAACAAGTACAGAGAGTATAAACTGCAAAGCATTGACACACTGCTTTGGCACTTCTTGATGACAAGATGACAATGGGCATGCCCTATAACATTCACAGAATTTAAGGAAGTGCCAGGATGTATGTGAGTGACATGGGGCCATGCTCCGGCTTGTCCTGCTGCAGATCCTGGAATGGTGTTTACTGTTCAAAGCCAACTGGGCCTTCCAGTTCTCGGCCACTTGATCATGTTCAGCACAGCAAAGCTCCCCCCCTTTTCAGTAAAGCACTGCTCCTCATTGGCCGCTTGTGTCGTCACGGAGACAACAGCTGTCTCTGGGATGAAGAAGCTACTTTTGGGGTGCCAGCCAGTCTGACTGCCTGCAACTGGAGAATCCCAAAGTCCCTCATGGCCTTCAAAACACACGCTCATAGGGGAGCACTTGGCCTGTAGAAAGATCAGTGCCCTCTAGAGGTCTGACAAATAACTTCTACCGGTACAACTGCTGAAAATACTAAACCAGATAGTCATCCATGGGGCACTTTAAGAGTTAGGTATACTTTTTACACATTATATTAACAGAAGTATTCCTATACAAACTATATGTGCAGCAATGTATAGCATGGGTTCATATCAGCCTAGGTGCATATATGTCCTACGTACAGTATATGCCTGTGTCAAATTGTCAGTGTGTATTTGTCAGTTTGACAGCGTGTGTTGCTGAGTGTCTATTCTGTGAGACAGTTGAGCTGCCCATCAAACACTATGTAGAAGACCATTCCCTAAGCTGCACCTGCTGCTTGCCCAGCATATTGGCCCAGCCGACTGGTCCAAGCTCTGTATAAGAGTCAGAGTCGGCATAGCCACCCCACTGGGGATGACACACCCTGGCCTACTGAATGAGAGGACTCCAGCTTTTACAAAACCATGGATGTATGGACATAATATTAAGGATTACACTTGGAAAAGGAGGAGACACACGAGGAAAGGCCTGAGAGTCTCTCTGTATTTGGCCTCTGAATTAGAATGACCTGGATCAGCAGTATATTTGGATTGTATTGATTTCATGTTTTGGGTAGTATTATTGCTGATGGATGTTTAACAAAAGGTTATAATTTCGCGTTGTTAAAATATTGGTAAAAATATCTTATTAACAATTTGACTGATATTAATAGTTTAATATAATTATCTTGCTATGTTTTAATGCCATAGACATATATATGTAAAGTTCCAAACTTATGTAGTAGACATATAGATATAAAGCTCTGGGAAATGATTTAGCAACTGCATTTACTAAGAGCTGTAAATATTAGATGTACTATGAGTTAAAAAAAAAAAAAACACAAGTTTACTTGTGTCAGCTGAGTATTCTATTATTTTTTTTAATAATAGCTCTAATATTTTCTAATATCTCTTTAATCACAGAAGCTATTCCTATAAAGTCAACCAGCCATTTAAAAATGCATATAATAAGATAATTTGTGTAATATAACATAGTTCTGCCTTTCTTGAGCAAACAGGACAGGTTATAACAATGCTTAAAGTTTTACTAACTGGTTAAGGTTTAAGTCTAGGTCCTCATAAGAGATGTCTAGTTAAGAAGCCAATGGATAGGAGGTATAATCTGTAGCTGTAGTGTAACTGTAGGCCTGAAACATGTTATGATGCTGTATTCACTTCACCTCACGAGACATACTTGGATAGGATCTCTCTCTGTGTGTTTCTCTCTATGTTGATTGACAAGCAGGGCAGGTGTGGGTTGTCCCACAATCTCCTGAACTCCCCACCTGTTTACCGCACACTCCCTTCGGACCAGATGACCACGTTTTTTTTTTTATTCCCCAAGGCTACAGCGGCAACTGTGGCCCTTCATAAATAACGACTCGTCCAAACACTCCCTACCTGACACAGACTCTCTCTGTATGAACTGTTAACTGCAGTTTACTGGTGTAGACCCTGTTCATGAACCCTGACACTTGACATCGTATTTTAGCTTATTGAAACGTACTGGGTTAAGGATGGCTGAAAAAAAATACCAAACAAATATTGTTTTATATCTAGAAAGACTTATTAATATACATCAATTTGTGACTATTTATATATTATCTATAATATAGAATTTGGGATAGTTTGAATTTAATTGGATAATTGATTTGTAAGTAAATATTTGATACCACTTAAAGTATTTGTCATATTTTGACTCACTTACCAGAAGAGCAACCATACTAACTCTTTCGATAAACCAATTTAGAAACTAGACTATGATGACACATTTTAGTCAGACATTACTCATTGTAACATTGATTTAGCAATAACGAAACTTTAATCTTTCTACATTGCTGCTTATTAATCAGAAGAACAGGGATCTTAATAGATAAACAGCATATTAAAGAATAATCTAATATTTAAGCCTAAAATTTGAGCCTGTAATCAAAGAATATCACCACGCAAATCAGAAATATTCGTACTGTAATAGTTTTGAATCATGATACAGGGGCTAATATGTCAAGTACGTCCTGATCACGGCACATCTTGTAGTCGTGATGTCTGCATACAAATTTATGTATATAGTGTGCCTGGGTGTAAAATAGAGGTTAGGAGATAAATTTGGGTTCCCCTGAATAAACAATAGAAAACTATGAAAACAGATCTTTGCAAACACAGCAGTGCCAGTTGGAGTCATGTTTGGCCCTCTGAGGGTGGCCTCATTACGATTTGAGAACTAAACTGGAAAGAATGTCTCTGTTGAACAAGCCAGTTTCCTCACCGTGCAAAATCAAGTGAGGTAATTTGCACTTTAACAAGCGATGACACTATGCACAAAGTATGAGAACAGTCATGGATGCTGTCGATGACAGGCAAAAAGGATTTTTACCCTTAGATTACAGACAGTGCTGTTCACACATTTTAAAGATATACTGATGCAATACAAGGAATACAAGATTATTTTTATTTATCTAAAACAAATCTGACAGATTTGTGTTTTTGCTATAGGACCATCACTGTAATTTTAGAAGGTGAGTTCATGAGACATTAAGAGAGGCCACAGCACTGCCTACGTGCCCTCTCTCTGACTCTATGCTCAGCTTCTGAGTCAAAGCTCATTCATGCTTATGTCATACAAGTCATATGCATTCTCTCATACTGAAATTGAAGCTAGCAAAATATTAGAAAATATTATTTTATTCTGAGTATAAGTTGAACTTATCCAATCATAAACAAAAATATTCATTCATCTTTTGTACCACTTGTCTTATACAGGGGGGCCTAAAGTATATCCCAGTAGACTATGGGCACAAAGCAGAGTACACCTTGAACAGGGTGCCAATCTATCAAAGGGCACACACCCCCTCTGTTAATGGGAATTTGGGATTGCCAATAAACCTAATCTGCAGGCCTTTGGACTGTGGGAGGAAACCAGACTACCTGGAGAAAACTCACCAAGCACAGGGAGAACATCCCTTGATCAAACCCTTGATCCTGGAGGGGCGAGGCCACAGTGCAAACCACTATGCCACCATGCCACCTAAAAAAATATCAAAATAAATAATGTAAAAGTCTGCTAATTGTTTAAATTCATTAATTCATTCATCTTTTCTACCACATCCTGTAAAGGGGTGTGGTGTCCTTGTGCCTATCCCTGGAGACTTTGGGCATGAGACGGGGTACACCCTGGACAGGATGCCAATCCACTACGAATAGTTGGACGAAACCCACCAAGCACGGGGAGAAAATGCAAACTCCACACACACACAAACCTGAGGCATAAATCAAACCCTCAAATCTGGAGGTGCAAGACCACAGTGCCAACCATTACACCTGTATACTTTAAAAATACATCTAAAACCAAAAATGATATTTTTATTGATTACATTTTTATAAGGATTGGTTATAGAATGGTAAATTTTAGTAACAGATTGAGCTTTCTAGAAAATAAACATAAACTCTAATTAATACTGCTATCCTCCTGGGGGGGGGGGGGGGGGGGGGGGGGGGGGGGCGGG
>JAQMYL010000012.1:14657379-14669969 GCA_030014365.1 Clarias pachynema | reverse complement strand
GTAAACCAAGACAATGCTCGTTTTTCAAGTCAAAATTTATTAAAAATCTTTGCTCATCTTGCGGAACACTCGTAAACAGCGTTACTCGTAATCCCGAGGTTTTACTGTATTTGATTCTATTTTCTATATTTTTCTATTATACATGTCTTACGTGTAATGTAATGGTCAAGCTGTATAACTGAAGCCTTTGACAGGCCAGCTATACGATGATACATAGCTATGACAAAATGACAATTTGCTGCTTCTCTGGCACCTGTAGCAATGAGCTGTCCTCTGCTGGGCGGGCGATTAGAAATGCTGGTTAAGCATGGAGTCTCTGGGGAGAGCCGCAGGCACTGTAAAGCCTCTCAGTGAACTCACACACGCACATACACCCAGCCAGACGCCCCCATTTGCCAGTAATCCTTCACAGTTCAGGCCATGTAGGCGTTGCACGCGAAAGCCTCAACACCCCATGCCAACTACCTCTAACGCCACTGACCTAAAAGCATGACAGACACACATGTGCATGAATACGCACACACACCACATCACCCAGTACACATGCAGGCCTTATGGGGAGGATTTCTCTTCATCTCTCTTTTTTTTTCATGGGGGCATGTTTTTTTTTTTCTTCATTTGCTCTACGACATTTGTTCATGCAGCTGAACATGTGCAGCACAATTTCTTGATTCTTCCAGGGGCAGACAGCTGCGGTGCAAATTACACTAAAGCCGTTTGCTTTGGGAGGATTAGGACCATACAGTGTGTGTGGAGTGGAGGCAGGGGGTTCAGTCTTCCCCATGGGTCATATTAACCCTCTCCAGAACAAAAAAAAAATGCCTCATGTGCACTCAGCACCCTCACTAGAGGCTTGGAGCTTGGCATAAGACTCCTACTCACCCTTATGAAGACAAGAGAATGGCCTACAGTAGATGTTAATATTAATACATTGGCTCTAAAGTATTAAAGGTAAAAGCTAAACTAAAATTCACAATAGTGAACTCTTATCTGTGATGTTTAACTGCAAGTTTATACTGTATGGATTTCCTGTTCCTGTAAGGGCAGATTTTAACCCCCCTCTCAACCCCAACCTTGAACATGAATCATTTTAGCACTCAAAATATATTGATTTTCACAGGAAGAAGTTTAAACCCCCTGAAAAATTGTGTCGGTAATATGATGCCTTGCAGCAGAGAGAAGGGATTTTCGTTATACTAAGAGACTCTTGTGAGTATGACTCTTGCCCTCCGTTAAATCTCTTCAAATTGGCAAACTGTGCCAACTAAGGAGCCTTTTATTTTGGCTTCTTGTGACTGATGCATGGCCAGGAGTCTTATCTGCATAGGCGAGAAGTATGATACATTTGTTCTGTTGACAGATTTTGATCAGACCTTCTGAAAAATATGAACAACATGCCAAATTCCATTTTATTACCTGTTAAATGGCTTGTACTTGCAACAAGGTAACAATAACCATTGACTGCAAACAAAATGGCTTCATAGTTTCTGATTATAGTGCATTTAATGTGTACAACAAATTAGTTTTGGGGTAAAAAAAAATTTTTTTTTTTAAAAGTTCCTAATGCTGATGTTGAAGAGGTTTGAAACCATTTGTATTATGCTTTCAAACTGTTTGATATGTTTCCATAAGTTTTACCAGGGGATATAACTCAGTCAGTAAGAATTCTTACAGAGCACCATGTCATCGCATCTGTACGCCAATTTGGGTTTCTTCCTCTCACTAAGACTGAAGGAATTCGCCTCTCACCTATTGTAAAATAACAAAGGCCATTTTTTTAGAGAAGCAGTGATAACAGACAGCTTCCATGTGTTCTGGAGTTCCCCGTCCATGCTTTACCAGGCAATCCTACTAGACCAGATGGGCTAGAGAATAGTTACTGTTGGATCTCTATTGGTCAGCTTAACCAAGGTCAGTTCACATATCCTAGTAAGCATTTGAAATTTGTTTCTGTTTTTCAAGAGCAGGCTGCAAAACATGCATTCCCATTGGGGAATCTCTCCGTTAGAATCAGGCTGATGAATCGCTACAAAACAACACGTTTCAAGAGGATTACCGAAGATGTGTAGACAACACTTGACCTGGGCTCAAGCAGTGCGAAACTTTACACCACCTCTCTGGTGAAATGGAACCTGTTAGTACCCCACATCTGGGTCATGGCAAGTGTAGGTGGTGTGTATAGAGGTTCATGTTTGCAGTCATGTGAATGTGTGTAAAACCTGTTGCACCTCAGTGATTAGAAAACCATCTGCAAGTATCTAGGTGTCATTATCTCTTTGTGGGACTGTGTAGTCTTCTGTGGAAGTGCCCTAGCTGACACGAGAGTGTCTTTATGACCGCCCACACACACTGATAGCTTACTCATATTTATGTTGTCCAGTGTTGTGTTTTCAGATGGCCTCCTTCTTCATCTATGCTAAGATCTATTATTTTTTCTTTTCTTTTCTTTTTTTGAAAATTTTATTAACATTTAATAATTGAATAAAATTGCATGTTTCCATTTTTGTAAAAGCAGTAGGTAATTTGTAGGCAAACTGCTTTTGTATTGCATTTTTGTACTTTTACAATACAGAAAATGCAATGTTTGATGGCAGCATGTTATTGATGTTCGTTTGATTCTGGTAGATTATAGATCGGCTCTATACTGTAGCTGGAAAATACTGTATGTGCAGAATCATAAACTTGTGTCTGAAGGTAGGCAGCAATTTTCATTTGTAAACAAGTCAAAAACAGCACATCACATGGAGAAATGTGGTGACTCTACTGAGCATGTTGTAAAATCCTTAACTGCTGTTTTTTTTTACTACAGTATATACAGTATACAGTACATGTATAAAACCTTCCCATAAGTAATTAAATTGATTTGACTAAATAAGTATTGCTTTAACAAAAACAGCTTTACAAAAATTCATGAACAGCAACAGAATGAAAAAAAATTATAAATTCAGAGCAATCAAACTCATACGTGAACCCCGAATGAAAACAGAATGTTAGGCAGAAGCATACTATAAATAGGAGCCTTGACTTTAAGTTGCATATTGACTGGCAAATCAAGACTGTTATCGATGGTGTACATCCAGTTCTACAGGCACCATTATTTAGCACGGTAAATACACTGATTAGCCATAACATTATGACCATTGTCAGGTGAAGTGACCAACATTGATCACCAGTTACACACCATGCAAACTGGTGACAGGATCATGGGCATGCAAGGCTCACCTACACCTGCAAGGGCCAAAGGCCAGCCTGCCCATTCTGATCCAAACAGAAATCCAATGCAGAACAGATAACAGAAAAAGTGGATAGAGCTCAAGACTGTTTACCTGGTCCCTAAACTCCTAGATCCCATGGGATATGCTGAACAAAAAAGTCTGATGCACAGGGGACCCACCTTGCAACCCACAGCACCCAAAGGATCTTAAGATCTTAAGATCTTAAGATTAAGATCTATATCTAAACCCCAAGTGCATGAAAAATCTTATTATTTTCATTATTTTAAAATCTGCACCTTGCAAATATGGTGGCTTATGAAATACTTTTACATTGCTCAGGTCCTAAAATGTGACACCATTTGATGCTTTAAGAGTTTGTTGTAGGAGTTTGTCATGCGAAGTGAAACTTCACTGAAAACCAGTGTATTGTTAATAAGATAGGGGTAATATGATCAAACGTCCTGAGTCTAGTAAAGACTCTGCCTGCTGCATTCTGGAATAAATGAAGATTGTTTTGGTTATGCTGTACAGTCAGACAGAAAAACATTACAATATTTCAACCTAGAGGTCTGTGGAGAATTATTAGCATTTCTAAAATGCAAAATGGCTGTCCTAGTAATATTCTTTACATGAGGGTCAAACAAGAGACTGGAGTCAATATGGATGTTCTCCAAACCTAATTGTATAAAGTCTGGTGTTATGAGCGAGATTTCTTTTAGTGAAGGAAGGACATTGCTATTGACCTTTACTGATGGGTGTCAGGCTGGTTTTCAGAGTGAGCCACTGCGGCTGAGGGAAGCCAAACATTTCCTAACAAAGCCCCTCCACTGGGGAATTCAGCCTCGAGAGCAGCTGCAGAAACAAGAGCCCTACCTGCAGATGCACAGAACTCAATCGAGGAAAGAGCTACCCTCTAATCCTCGAATGTTCCTTGGAGAATTGTCAACAACTTCAAACAGCATTACAAAAACCGAGGCCGGGACTTTATGTCTAGGGACTCTGTTGCCAAGGTTTTTAAGGACATGCAGATGCTTATGCAGTACAACGGAAGGCACAACATGGTAAAAGTGTTCCTCATACTGACTTTTCCAGTTCTGGGTAATATGGACATTCCTAGAAGATCCATAAAATTCACAACTGTAACCAAGTTCATTCATTTCCCTGTAATCACTTCTTAAATGATGATCTTAAAAAGTATGTAATTAATATAACCACATATAACAAGCATGCTATTGTACAATATATATATATATATATATATATAAACCTAAATACTGAGCACAGCAGTATGTATGTAAGGATAATGCTAGCATGTCTTAACACATTTAATCTCTAAGGCCAAACTTTAATGCTTATGTCGCGTTTTCAAGTTTAACATTTATTTTAAAATTCCTGAATTTTCTTGATTTACCATCAGTTACTAGCAACATAACCAGTATCTATGGAGAAAAACCTCACACAATCAAAACCAGGGAAATCATGGATGTGCACAGGTCTGTAGTATACATAGCATTTTTTTAAATGAAATAATATAAAAGTCACCTACAAAAAAATTGCACCACAATCAAAAATAAAGAGGTCATTTTGGCTCAAAGAAATACATCAGGGTTAAGGAAAGGTAGAGAGTCTTCTGCTAGGTAACAGTTAGTGGTTGTTGGGTTGGAGGTGGTGGTGTGGTGTGAAGCGTGCCATGGACAGGGCTGCAGTATCTCTGATGACCACAGAAATGACAGCTGCAGGTGCCGACACGGGGCCTGGAGCAGAGCGGACGGCCCAGTGGCAACTGTTGGCCTAATGCTGCTGGGATAAAAAATAAAACAACTGGTAGATAAGGACTCCTATTCAAGGAAAAAAGACAGGGGGAGAAGAGGAGAGATGGGGGAGGGGAACGAAAGGCATAACCCATGGCAGAACCCTAAATCCGATCATCGCCATTTGGCAAGGAAGATCATGGCTGAGGTTTAATTAAACAGATGTTGCGATGAATATTTCAACTTGGAAGAAACTGGATATGGACCGAGGTGATGTAATTTACAGAGGGATCAGTAAATAACGCCCAGAGCACGTGCGGATGGGATGCTGAAGCTGCGGTAGTGTCATGGTCCTCAGTGACCCGCGTGTGCATGCATGTGTACTGTGTGTGTGGGAGAGTTTCACTAAGGGAAATTACTTAAAACTTTTATAATGTCAGATGGTATACAATACTTTGTAATTCAACGCATACTTTATATCTAACATTATACAACAGTTATTTCGACCGAGTAATCTGATTGGGCAAGACATATTCCACAAGTGCTGATATAGGGCATACAGTAACAACAAGTTGTCCGTTGCCAGCGTGGGTAGCAGGGACGGTCTGCAGTACTTTGCCTTTTACAATCCTTTATTTGTGTTACACAAGTTAATAAAATGTACATATTAAATAGATGAATGAATAAATATGTGAATAAATAAAATAAAAAGAGTATGCTTGTAGTTGTTCTCTTAATGAAGAATGTGTAAAAACATTTCATTGTTCATTGTTTATGACTGAGCATAAAACCTCATCACAACACCACACTACCACGAACGTTTCCAAGTCCCAAATACTCTTACAGAAATTAAAATCTACCAGGATTCTGGATTTTTTATTTCTCTGGCTAAAATTGTAAAAAAAAAAAAAAGGCCTGCAGTACTGGAAAGAGGGGAGAGCAGCTGTCTGCCAAAATCCACATTCAAAACCAGACATTGAAGCACTTTAGCAAGGAAACACCTTTGATAACATTATGTCATCTTAAACAACACTTTGTCTCCTTAGTAATTGCTTCTTGGTCATTCCGAATTGTCTCTGAACCATCTGTGTCATTCTGTTCAAGGCTAACAAGCTACAAAGCTAACTAGCTTTTTATACATGGCTGAATCATACATTCTACTCTAAATCCTGATCATAGGCACTACTGGGTGTGTGGAACAAGGGATTATACACCCCACAGATAGCACAAGCTTTCCATTTAATGCTATTTGGATTTCAACCCCAGAAATGCGGAAGTTGATATTCTACAGCGTAATAAGTGGACATATAAGGTATATCTTATAAGTTTGTCAGGACTGTCCACCACATGCGCCACAAGCTCCATGCTTTATTCTATACAACTTTTGGCTACATAGTACCAGTAAGAATTTAAAACTACTTTCACTCCTGTTAATTAGACTAACTCTCAGTCACTAACTCAGCCGTTCTCCAGCTCAATGTTAGTTCCACCAGTCATGAAAGCATATGTGGCATATTTTTGAAGAAAAAAAAGGTAAATAAACAACAATAATGATAATAAATGGTGTTTGTGGACGTAGACACAAGGGTGCAGTTTGCGATATCATAGCTGCGCTGATATTCAGCACAACGCTCCCTCTTGTGGGGTATTGTTTAATAATAAATTCATTTTATTTGTGGAAATATAACTCAAGTCTAATGATTATGATTTGCATGCAAACAAATATCACAGCTGACTGTTGTGCTGGATAGATATTTTCTGAAAGTGTGTAAATAATAAGTTATAATAAGTTTAAGTAAATTAATATATAAGAAACATTCAATCTTTCTGTGCCATATTCCATGATAGAGGACATTACATTTTTTACTTTTTCACACACACACACACACACACACACACACACACACACACACACACACACATTGATTACTATATTATTATTATTATTATATTTGTTGGCTATATCAATTGATGTATTATGCTATGTGTAGTATCATAATGCCATCTGACCTATACATAAGCCTTAACCTTAGTTAGCAGTACTATATTAGTTTCCATTATTAGACTTTTTGTCTCCACAGTTAAATAAATGCATGTCCAGACAAAAACTATAACCCTCTCCTGGTTTTGAAATTGTGATACACATCAAGGTCATCTCCTGTATTACATTCAGTGTCCGTACGTGTTTGTGAAACTATATCTTTCTTATTATTACTACTAATCCTTCTTCTATTATGAATAATAGGACTATTAATATAACTAGTATTAATACTGCTGCTATTTCTACTAATCATACCATTGCTACTAAAGTACTACTTTTACTGCTGCTTTTACTGACACAAATATTTAAAAAAGCATTCAAACCATGTTTGCACCAATTTCATTAAATACAGTAGCCAGAAGGTAGTTAAGTGCTGGTGTAATGTGAGCTGGTATAGTGCATGCCAGAATTCTGGCAGTATCATTCTGAACCTGTTGTAAATTTATAACACAGCTCTAGAGCAGACCAAATGAATGAACCCTGTCTAGTCCAGTGAACATAAGAAAATATTCAGCACAGTAAACCTAAGTCACCAGTGTTCATTAGGGTATAACATGAGCCTAATCTAAATTTAATGTTATTCTACTGAATAATTATACTCCGAATTATGATGCGCCATGTCTTGGTATAAATCTGCTCAGTGTAATTAGTGCCAGTTTTTGAAAAGGTTTTCATTTGTTATTTGATAGTGAAGGTTTGGATGGTATGCAAAAACTTGATAGTATATCAACACTCCTATTCTGAGATTTTGTTTGGCCTCTAATATTATGTGCTGCTCTTAAAACTGTCCCGTAATGCACCCTTTACTGTTGAACCAACAGGGACTGGTTAGCAGCAGCTCAGAGTGATGAGCTTTCTCTAGCTCCTCTGGGTTTATTTCCTCGTAGGCTTAATATGTCTGGCATCCAGCGAGCTCAGCAAAGAAACTCTATCTGCATTTTGCCTTGGGACTCTGGCCCTGAGTGTAACTTTCCCATTAACTAAAACAAATGCTGCCATATTTTTAGGCTCTGTAATTACCCTGCCTCAGCATCCTGGCTCTCAGAAGGAGCATATATATATATATACCCTCCACCGTCACCCTGCTGGCTAACCCCCGACTGCTGCTTGGACACCTCTAACCCTCCCCCGTAACCTGAATCTGGAGTAAGGTCATTAAAATGAGGTGGGGGCAATGCTGATGTCCCTGTGACGTGAGCTGCAATACAGAGGTGCGATTTTTCCACTTAGATCATATGAACATGTTCTAGGTATGATGATGACATATCTCATGTGTTTTTAAACGATGCAGCCATGTTTGCATATCAGTTTTCAAATAAAGATTTTACTTAAAACTATTTAAAACTATGTTTCATAAATGAACTCATTTACCATTTTTCATTTGCTTGTTATGATCTAAAATATTACATATACAGTGTGAGAGAAGAAAGCTACAGAAACAGTGCTACAACTGCACAACAGATTCATTTTAGCTGTTTCACCACAGAGCGAGCGTATCATCCGTGTCCACTCGTCTCAGAATCCCTGTGATTAAAGACATTCTCCGTCCCTTAGAGGCCTCTTGGCACTGACAAAAGCTGTCATTCCTCTGCGAGGTCGGAGTGTGCCAGCCAACAGCTGCAAGGCTCAAGCCTATCCAGTAGAACTGCCGCCTGCCCATTAGTGCAATCCCAGCAGCCGCTGGGCCACCGGGTGGCCAGCGCCATGCAAGTGTTAGGCTCAGGAGCCTGAGCCACCAGAGGCCCAAACCAGTCAATACCACCATTGTTTCATGATAGTGCACCCCGTTTCTGCAGCAAATCACACATTACTGAGGTCCAACACATGGTGATATTAATTTCACCATCTTATCAAAGTCAAGGGATGCTCAGAGCCCAGTACTTACTATGAAGTGATATTTAATTACATAGGGTGAGCAAAGATGGAATGACAAAACCAGAAATGACTGATGCAAGCTGTTGGATGCAGCTCTAAAAAGTAAATTAAATCACGAAATCAAAATAATAGGCTGCCTGGTTATGCAAGGTAAATAAAATGAATGTGTATGCAATAAAAAAAATTTAAAAAATTTTCAGAATGTAAGAAGGTTATCTGATGACTCCATTTACCTAACACTGTCATACCATCAAGTCTAATACAAGTAAATGCCAATGAGTCGAACGTCTGTTGTTCTTTGAGCTGAAACTGGCATGTGTACAGTGCTTTAACAGCGCTTTAGTGGAGCGCTGTGGTCCTCTACATCAAGAGATCTGAGACATAGATTTGACAGGTATACCAAAGTAATCAAGGCATAATTTGCCAAATGCATTTTCTGTCGTGTTGGTTTTTTATTTTTCATACTCGATTCAATTCAATTTTATTTGTATAACGCTTTTAACGACTGTCATTGTCGCAAAGTAGCTTTACACAAGCAAAAGAAAATTATGGAAATTTGTATGAAATTCAACAGAAACGCGCTCACTGAGATTTGATGAGACATCATGTGTTCAACGAACAGTATTTTAAGCTGCGTCTCAATGAATCAATATCTTTTTCTGTCACAATAGCCATCAGAGTATTTACTTTGTCATGCAGCAAGCTGGAGCATGCCACCTGATACATCCAAGCTACCAGGAGCTGCTGTAGCCATGTCACTAAATACTGTAGCACACGTCTTGTTACTGAGCTCTCAGTACACACACCACCCACTCCTCCACCCATGGGTTTCTGACCTCAGAAAGAGATCAGAGAAATGCTTAATCAGTCATCTAAAGATAACAGGGTATGGGAAAATATCTGAGTCCTTTTAATTAGTGATTCTATTCCTTCTTATTTTAAGATAAGTGGTCATGTTACAGTAAGGTATCCTGTTTACAGTACATTTTGCTATAAAGGTCAACATGGTCTCATTTCTGCTAATTTGTAAACAATTGACACCACTCATTCGGGTTATGTTTAAGAGGTGGGGTAAGAGCTCATAACTTTATTACAACTGCAATTGGATTAAAGAAAATTCTATTCAAACCTTTTCTATAGTTTCAAATGAATACCTCATTAGCTCCAGTTCTCAAGTCAGAAGAGAACTGGGAAAACATAGAGTCATTTTCTCACAAATTTATAATCTACTTTTGACTGTAATAGTACAAAGACTGTCCAGTCATAATTGTATAAATACAGTTAATGAACTTTAAATATAGGAAAAGACATCGAAAATACCCTAGTTAAACTTAGACTCCACACACATTTACTGACACCTAGAGGCCGAATTAAGATTTGCAGCACCACACAATACTGTCGTTATAAATGTCTTGAACAGTCAAGCTTTATTTAAAACTGAAATACAGTACAGTAATTAAAAATCTCTTCAATAATTGCACTTTAGATAAACTTTTAGGCCAATAGTGATGGCGTTTTTAATTAACAATGTTGTCTCTCTAACAGTATTAATTTAAAACTAAAATAATATGAATTATCTGAATTTATTTCTGACACTTTTTTATCCACTGTAGTAAGTTTGTGTGTGTGTGTGTGTGTGTGTGTGCTTAATAGTAAATTTATAGGATAGCATTACCAAGTGTAATCCTTTCCTGTGTACCCTATGGGTCAGTATCCACAACCTACTTACCTCCCCCTAAAGCATTACACTACCAACAGCTGAATCAGCAGGGACAAGTCTGGCTGCTCTCCGTGCAAAAAATGAGCACTCTATACATGCACATACCCCCCCTTCACTCACACACACACACACACACACACACGTGTGTGTTCTTGTGTGTTCAGTGAGCCTGAACTTCAAAACGACTCTACATTTGTTTCTGCATAATCATTACTTTGTTGAAAACTAAAGCCAACTAATTTAGTGGGCTTGTACTGCATAAAAATAAAAATAAAAAATTGTTCACTCTTACAATAAACACTCATGCATGTTTACGGAGACCGTGGGTGGTCTTGGTATTTAGGCTTGTCACAGTAAAAAAAAAAATTCAATTTCTACATAGTCTAAATAGCTAGAAATATGCCATGGCACACCCAAAAAAAGGGATACATCATCAAAGATTAACTGGTGATTTAAAGGTCCAATATTTTGTTAGTTTTAACAAGTAACAAGTTAACATAGGCATCAGTGCCCCCAACTGAAACATATTAGATAATTCAGTTGTCATACCATTTTGTGTGTGTGTGTGTGTGTGTGTGTTTATGTAAATGAGCTTCTGCTGAGCCATGCCCTCCAAAGAGCAGCAGATCTGAGCAACAAGCCAGGGTTGGGATTCTTCTTATTCGGGATTATCTAAATGGCTTGTTGAAGTCCTGGCTAAAAACAGGACTATTGTCTTTTTTCCCCCTCATTTCTTTTTTTTTGTCTGTTCATGCAGACTGGAGACCCATCTGAATGTCTAAATATGTTAATTTTGCACAATTTTAGCTTGTTATACCATATTATATTTAACTTAACCATGCATTATGGAAGGTTTGTACTAAAACTATACTAGTGTCAAATCGCCACTTAATACTGGTACTGTCCTTGACCACAATTTTGACATTTGAATGGCACGTCTGCACTCCAGTTCTCAACAGTATGCTTTGGAGATAACCTATTTCTCCACAAGGTGGAGCCAAAGATTCGCCCTCTTATATGGGTAACTGCTATAGGGTGACTACTGGGATTGAGGTGGAAATACTGTACACCATAAATAGGACGCCAGGGCATCACCATGCATACACGTTCACATACTGAGTGATTTTAAAAAAAATGCTTACACTGCACCACCTGATCTACTTGTACCACACACTAGCAGCAATCTGTTCCTGACATACGCTTACAACCACGCCATTCCAATAGGACACTTCCAATTATTCCATCATATAATTCGTGTAACATCTATGTATAGTATAAAAGATGTACCTAGTACAGTCAATAAAACTAATTAACAACAGTAAAAGTATTTGACAGATGAATTAATATTAATTATCATTAATATTGCTTGCCAAACGTCTTCTACAACAGTTTACAATATATTTTAGAACTGCCAATGTTTATATTTATATTTATTATTGTGTTTTTTTAATAAAAGCTGTATTTTTTGGCCATGTGTGAGGAGATTGCATTGACAACAACAACAAAATAGAATAGAATCAGAAAAATACATTTATAATTACCTTTGGGATGAAAACAGGGTTTTTCTAATTATTCATACATCAGCTCTCTATTTATTTGTGATTACATAGTATTTAGGAAAACCCGATCTGGGATGTAATCACTCATCTTCTATACCGCATTATCCTGTATTCAGTATAAACCTACTTAGGCATTTCTATATGCTTTAATATAAAATCTAACTAAAGGTACATCACATGCTCACACTGAAGGGTACAAAATATGTAATTCAGAGACAAGAAAAAGCATAGTTAGTACATTTATCAAACTGCTTGGGTTTGGCAACAAATGAAATTAAATAGGCATAATACTACACATCATCTAGACTGCACAGACATGCAAAAAGCAAGCCCATCTTTTTCATGTAGTGCTATAATTCAATTCAATTCAATTCAATTTTATTTGTATAGCGCTTTTAGCAATTGTCATTGCCTCAAAGCAGCTTCACA
>JAQMYL010000012.1:14603422-14633585 GCA_030014365.1 Clarias pachynema | reverse complement strand
GGATAAATATATATATATATATATATATATATATATATATATATATATATATATATGCACACTAAAGAAATCCACTGCATTCTTTATATTTTAACCTTAAAAGTCAAAATAGTTGATGAAGCGGGAGAAAGTCAGTAAATCATGCAGTGATTTCCTTCTGAAATTAAAAACATTTTCTGCTTGGGTTTGTGTGTGTCATATTTGTTGTGCAGGAGGGCCCACTGGACCTCTCTGTTGAAGGGGGGATAGACTCTCCACTGGGAAAACTTGTGGTTTCAAATATTTATGAAGGAGGCTCAGCTGATAAGCATGGTGAGCATACGGTCCAGCATACTGCAGTAATCCCCACGGCTTCATGTCCACATGCTGATTATCAGATCATGGTAAACGTATGTCATTAGTGTCACTAATTGTTCTTTTTTATGAATGGCCCTCTTAGGCGGAGTGGTAGCCGGTGATGAGATCATGGCAGTAAATGGAAAAATCCTGACAGATGTGACCCTGACTGAAGGACAGAACTCTCTAGCTCGTGCCTGGAACAGTGGAGGGGTGAGAGGTTTTAAACTCGACGATATTATCCACAAGCATATTTTGGTTACCTGTCTGGATTCAACCTTTTTTGAGGCCAGCTATGTTTCTATGGGAAATGCTCGGTTCTGCGTGTACGCATATCCTTAGACTATGGAAGAGTCAAATTGAATGTTTAAATATTTGAATATTGAAAAATTGTAATCAGTGATACCAGCACAGTTTCTTGTACAAAACATGTACAATACAGAGCACTGTGGAAAAGTCTTGAGGTGACCCTCATTTCTTCCTATTAACTTAAGTGATGTAGATAAAATTTAAGAATTTAAACAAATGTATTACTTTGACAGGCTGTAAAATGCTTAAAGATGCAGTTGCAAATATTGGTTGTTTATGTAACAACCTCAGTAGGAATCTCGGCATTCAGCATCACCACTATACTAATCACCGACTTGATCATCTGCACCTGTTTCTAACTGGTTCATGCCTTAATTTAGATTTTTTTTTTAGGATTGAATGATTCATATATTATTGTGTGGCTTAACAAACAAAACACATTCCTCTGAAACTACTCAGGTACAGGGACTAGACTGAACATTAGAGTAAAACAATTTAGGAAGCCTGGAGAACTATTCCTTAAGAGTACAAGAAGGTCTGGGTCTTTGAAAAGGAAATATGAAGCAATGAGGGGTCCCTAAATACTTTTACTTAGTAAAATGGATTGAAGCTGACACATATGTACACAACACAAATGGGTTAAAAGTTAAAGAAGAGGCATTTTTCCTATATTTTAGATTCTCCATGGGTGTTCAGTCAGGTTGAGAATGAAGATATTAAATATATGTTTTATCTGAAATGTCAATTCTTTTGTAAATTCAGATGAAAGCAAGCGATCATGAGTGTATTGAATTTATGCAAATATCTGTTGTTTTATTTTGTTTACTATAATTGGAATTGATTTCAGTAGCTTGAGGGAAGGGAAAATCAATAAGCTTGTTAGTTTACTCTAAACGATTTTCATAATCTTAATTTTCATTTCTAACTTAAACATTGAACATAAAACCACAACATAATTTTTTTCCCAATAGATATAATTATTGTTTTAGATATATGGATGTCAAAGCAAATCATGTGTATGTATTTATTTAAAATGTTTTTTTTGTGTGTGTGTGTATGTGTGTGTATGTGTGTGTATGTGTGTGTTTGTGTGTGTATGTGTGTGTGTTTGTGTGTATCTCAGGACTGGATTGACCTTGTCATAGCAGTTTCTCCACCGAAGGAATATGAAGATGAAGTGTATGTACATGTACATCTTCATGATTTATTTTTCCTCAACCCCCTACAAATGATTCCTATATGAGATCAAAAGCATTTAAATTGGCTTAATGAAGATTGATGAAAACCTTTTCAATCTTCTTTTAGCTAATTTAGGTTTTACATTCTATTAGTTGATCCAATTTTTCCTGTTTGCAGTGACTTCCATGTCGCCAACACAACTTTTCAGTCACAGTCTTGTTCGTTGATAAATCTGAATATGCATCAGGAACAAGCGTTCACGGCTGTGTTTACTGTGTGATGTTAAGCGAGGTGCCTGTAAATGTTGGCATGTTTGTGCTGAATGTGTGCTTGTCCCCTGTGCAACGTGTTCAGCCCTAAAGCAGCATCAGTCAGTTCTACTGCAAACAGAAAGGTTTTCCAGGGCAGTGCCTCTGTGTACAGGCAGGGATATGTGCTACAGATGAAAACACCTCACACCACTCCCTGATCAGCTACACACTCCTGGGTAACCCCTTTCAGCACCATTCAAACTAGAGTGAGAGTATGCATCATGTACATGTGTCGGTCTCTTGGACAGTCAAGAATGCCACGTGTACTGTCTGACTAATTTTCAGCTCAGGATTTCCTGGTCTGAAATTATTCATGAAGCTTTTAGTCAGTTGTATGTGCATGATTTTAAAGAGCCACTTACATCATTTAATTTATGCTACAGATTAAATGATGGGACTGAATGGTTCTGTTTCCCAGGCAGAGCATTTAGCAGTGCTTCTGATTGATGTTGTTCAAAGGGACTGTTACATGTCATGACTCATACAGAAATGTTGGTGTTGATGGTTTGATCTCAGACCCTTGATGCAGCATGTTGCTATTTCCTGCCTTTACCGCAAGAATGTCAAAAGAATGTAGATTTACAATGTAAAAGAATAGTTCCTAGAAAAATCTGCTGAAATCCAATGGTATTTGATGGTTAGTTTCATTTAGCAACATGCTTCGCAGTTGAAGTGTTCCTTCTTCAGCACCTGAAAAGTATTCATTTTCTTTACTTTTCTCTTAAAATGTGTGAAAGTGTGAAAATTTTCCATGTTTATAACTAATATGACCTTTAATCTATTATCTGTAATTTTTTTTTTTTTTTTTTTTTGCAGGACTTTCTTCTAAGATCTAACTTCCAGAAGACAAACATGGAACAGAAGACTCTTGCAAAATCTATTCTCTATTACTTTTTACCCAAAGTGATTTTATAAAACACACTATGTATTCATAACGTAATGCCATCTTAAATGCTTGGAAAGCTGAAAAATATAACGGTTAACAAATCCTTGAATTTAACATTTTTAAAAAAAAAATTCTGTAATGAGTCTCACAAACTCAAGAGCATTCCTATGGCCAATAAAAGGGTATATTTCCTGTGACACTTGTTTATCTGTCTGTTGTGTTGAAACAATGAGCTTGAAAATGGATCCAAACCTCCAAACCCAGAATGTGATGTAGAAGATACTTTCTGTGTTTGGTGTGAGCTATGTTGCTATTTCCTGTGGCAGTATCTCACTCACTGCAACTGAGCCTGAGTAACTATGACTCAAAGGGCCATTTTGTTCCAAAAGCTCGGAGCCTGATTTTTCAGATTCATTTTCTTTGTTAGACAACATGGTCCCTCACACTTTCTGCAGTACACTTTAGGGAGCTGAGATGAATAGCTGTAAGGCGTAAACATGTATAAATGTGTTAGGTAGCATACAGTACCAGTGCACCGTCGCTAAAATTAATTATATGTAAAAAAAAAATTTTTCATAATACCCGATTTACAGCTCTGCCAATACAGAAATAGTGAAATGGTGAGAGGAGGTGTTGTGTGAGGGGCATATTTGCAGAAACACAGTTCGTATTTCAACTTTATTATTTTTCTCCAATTAATAACACTTAACCCTCACCTGCTCAGATGTATAATGAGATAAAAATGTAAGTCGCTCTTGATAAGGGCGTCTGCCAAATGCCTAAATGTGGGTTACTAAGGTGTATCTATGTGTGTATAACTAAACGGCAGTTAAACAGAAAACAGTAAACTATATACAGAAAAAATAGGTGTTATTTTAAACATATTGTACCAGTAATGCTTTCCATGATAAATTCCAAGCTAAACCTTATAAAACTGTTTTTTTTAGTGGTAAATTAAATCTACTTTAGAGATATTTCACTTTATTTTCTGCCTTATTTGTGTGTTTGGTTGTTTGAAATTATGTTTAAAAGAAAAACCAACCACATTCTTTTAATTTCACTGCTTGACAGTATAAATAGTTAATTACTTTATTATAATAGGTTGGTATTTTCAAATGTTTTATGAAATATGTCTAGGTGTTATGGTTGCCTTTGATGCATTGAGAAGTCATAGCCAAAGGAAATCATATGAGAGCATGGCTACCTATACAAGAAACTACCAGCCTGATGGAGGCTGAATGATCTGTTAATTTGTGGCATGTGGCATGATCTGTACCATATCTGAATTATCAGACTGAATTGAACATTGAGTACATGCTGGAATGTAGCTCTTACTATAGAAAGAAATACTTCCTTTGAGGTCTATTAAAGGTTTAGATCAATACATGGCTGTAAAATGGTGGAGGAGCATTTTGTGCATCTTTCAGGGCTGTCAATCAACTCAACCCTTAATTAAAAACTAAGCACTAAGGCTTTTGAACTGGATTTGCATAAGGGTCTGAGGAAGTTTAAATTGATTTACTCTTCAGTGTTATCATGGTATTTTGCAATGCTTCTTGCTTTGTGTTACCTTTAGTACCTGTAATTACTGTGTTAGGAAATATTTTGGAATTTCAAATATATAGAACCGATTTAGTCATAAAGGGAAATATATCGGTGTGTGTGTTTGGAAAGCTAGGATAAACAATTAATATATTCAACGTTTTTTTCTTTCTTCGTATATAAAAATTCTTATATTTTTATATAGGAATTTGTAGGGTGAGAGATTATTGTTAATGGAACTGTTAAGATTATAAATTATATTTATTTTTTAAAAATAAATAATAATTAACATGACACTTGGTCCAAACTGCCCGGAGTTAGCCACTAGAGGGCGTCAGAGATATTTGGCATTATTTTTTAAACGTTGTTATGATACTCACTCACGGTCCAAAAAATGTTAACACGCGTGTGTTTTTCTTACCATTTGGTGGAAAATTCCGTTCAAAATGCTCGTGGAGGAAACAACAGGCACAGCGGTTACATTTTCACTACTATCTGAAATCCGACAATAAAATAATAAAATAAATTTAAAAAAAAATTTTTTTAAAGAAAAAGAAATAAAAGGTCAAATAACAATTTGTATGTATATCAGAAAAGGTGGGAAATGAGAAACGCTGGTGCAGTGTGGTGTATTACAGAAGATTTTCCGTGTGGAAAAAATTCTATATATTAAAGAACAGAAATATCAGCAAGAATACACGAAAACAGCAAGTTATTAATCAGAAGTACAAATTAAACAGTACATTTCTATGTGTTTTAACGCCGCTGTTTGGAGATGGAGCCAGAAGCAACACCACAGTTACAGTTCAGTGTAACACCTTGTGGTGCAGGTTACTGCAACACTAACCTGTAACTTGCTGCCTCATGAGTTTATTCATGAGCTGTTTTTTTCAGCACCATGGCCAGATCCAGCATGAACAAACACTGGCCATATGTCGGAGTAAATCTGCTCCTCATCCATTATTTCAGCGCTGCTCACCTTTTCCAGTGGCTGAGGGAGAACAACAGATCCGACTGACATCATGTAGTTAAGCTGTGAGCGTTTTCGCGCTTCTTACACTTCCGCTTTTAAACCTCTTCTGGAGGAAACGTGGAGCTCTACTGTTATGATGTTTCCCCGCTACAGGCAGGTATGTATGCTGTTAAAACAATATATATATCTAGATTTATGATACGGTAATTATCTGTTTGTGAGAAATCAATATGAACATATTATGTTTGCGATGAAGCCAAATCTTTAAGTGTCAGAGCAATTTGTGAGGTGCACTCCCTTTACTTTCCTTTTATTCATCCCTCATTTAGTTTACTTACAATTGAGACTGCTGAAGATACAGTATGCCTGGAGTAGGAGATCTGCTCACTAACAGAACACTGACATGGTCTTTCTGTTATCTGATGATCATTAAAATCTTTTTCCCTCTTGGTCATGGTTTAGTGTTGTATTTTGAGTGATTTAATTGTTTTAACTTGCTTGCTCCTGTGAAATCCTCAGAAATGATCTGTATTTATTTGTCTATAAGCTGTAGCCGTATGGATGAGTGATCAAGGAAAGGGAGCCGTGGTGCTCCGTCAGATCAGGTAATCAATTCCTCACACCCCCACGGTGTTGCTTTCCTCGCCATTCCTCATTACAGTGCTTGGGTATGTGTGACAGAGAGAAACCCAGAGTGAAGTCCACAACAGACAAGCACAAAAGTAGATACAGATAGTGTGTCAGATCTCAAGGATGCTCCAGCTGCTCTCCGAGTTTATAAATGACTCATAGTCATTCTTAACCTCTGAACTCAAGTTCCCTCTGCAGACCAATAAAGTTCCTGCTGGGATGGCAGAGAGGTCATTATGCACCTCACACTGACACCGAGGGACATTGGGAATAGCGTTTAATATGTAAAAGAAATCAAAGGGAAAGACTGCATACTGTGTTTTTTTTTTTTAGCTTTGCACAACAAGACTGGATTGTCTCCTCAGTTTGGCTGCTTGTTTGCTTTGACTTTCTGTTATTGCGACATTAATTCAGTCACAAGGGCATTATGAAGAAGAATATAGTTTAATTAAAAATGTGAAAATTGCCTGAGGGCTCACTTAACCTGATGGCCAAGAAAAATTAACAAGCTACAGTATATAATAGGTTAGCACGGTGGCCTTGCACCTCCAGGGTTGAGGTTTGATTGCCACCTCAGGTCTGTGTGCGTGTTCTTCCCGTGCCTGGTGGGTTTCCTTTAGGTACCATAGTCCAAAATCTTGCAGGTTAGACTAATTGGTGTTCCAATATTGCCTACAGTATGTAAGTGTGAGTGTGAGATTTTGGGCCCTGTTATGGATTGGCACCCCAGCCTGGGTGTACCCCACCTTGTGTGCCGAGGTCCCCAGGATAGACTTCAGGCTTCTTGTGACCCTGAACAGAATCATTGGTATAGGGAATGAGTAAGTGAGTGTACTGTACAGTACATAAGAGTAAAACAGGAAATATTGAATAACATAAAGAAAATAAACCTTACATTTTGTAACCCTTAAGTCAGAGTTTTCCAATGCTAATCTTGGAGAACCTCCTGCTCTGCACATTTTAGTGTTTTATGGGTCCCCTTGGGGACCAGGTTTGAGAACTGCTGCCTTAAGTGTTTTTTGTTTATCCCAGTGGTTCTAAACTCTGGGCCTGGAGGACCACCTGCAGTGGGTGTGTTAGATCAGGGAAAACACAATAAAAGAGCATGGCAGGTGGTCCACAGTTGAGAACCACTGGTTTATCCTTCTGAGTGTTTTTTTGTAGCATATTTCCTTCCAGTAAGGAAAAAAAAGAAAATTTTTCTTGTTGTTGTTGCTGTTGTGGTGTGGTGTGTTGGATAGTTGCCAACATTATATTAAAATGCTTGTGGCATAAACAATGCTGTAGTCTATGGATTACTACGTGATTTCAGTTAGCTAAGCAAATCAACATGAGAAGATGCACTTGTACTCTCAGAGCAGCATGATGGTGTGAATATAACATGCTACAGGGTAGATAATTAAAGTGAAATAGTACAGTCACGTGCTTGTCTGCATTACTTGTTTTTCTCCTGGGCAAACAGCCTGGGGCAAACGGGCATTAGTGGCTCAGTGGTAGGTTTCTCACTGGATCCATTGCAGGTTCCAAGCCCGGATAAAATGGGAGGGTTGCGTCAAGTTGTGTGCGGATGAGATGGACAACCCCATTAACAAATGTTATTTAAAAAATGTTTTTGTCTTACAATCACTGACTCCATTGATCATTTTTATTAATTGTAATGTTACATGTAATAAAAAAAAATAGAGACTCCAAATGATTAAAAGCTTTCAAGCTTTGTGTAAAATTGTTAACGATGACAAGAAATAGGTGACCATTGTTATACAAAGCATTACTTGGCTCTGAAACTTCCGGCTTTTTTAAATTTTTATTTCATATCCTTTAAGAGAGAGGGAGTGATTTATATATTATTTACTAAACAACGTTATAAATAACCTTGAAGCTGCATTTAACCTGAGATTTCAGTCACTGTTAAATCCTTGGAACACTATGTGTGTTGTTCAAATGAGTGCTTGTAACATGAAATAGACCTGATACCATAAAACAAGGTCAGTCTCTTAAAAAGGTAGGCTACAGGCAGATGTTCAGACTATGCCACTCAGTCATTCTAGAAATAATCCTGTGCTAGGGATCGTAGATGTGTTGCATTAGAAGACAAATATAGTGACGTTAGCAGCAAATGCCATTCATTCACTGAATGAGTCATCCTAAACACAGTGCACTGTATGTATGTGTGTGTGTGTGTGTGTGTGTGTGTGTGTGTGTGTGTGTGTGCATTACCAGACACCCACCATCTATCCACCCAATCCTTTTACTTATGGAGCTTCCTGATAGTTAGTCGTGTCAGAGTGTCTTTGTAGAAACAATGGCTCCCATGGGTGGATTTTAGGTACAGGACAGGAAGTGACAGGAAGGACAAAGGTGAATATGGGTGTCTGCGTACTGATTTCTGCGTGGATCAGGTAATCTGGTTAGGTAAATACTGTAGTAATGTATTGTAACTTTGAATAAATTTGGTTGAATCTATATCTATACTATAAAATTAGGCAATTTACATGTTATATACTGTATCAGTCTAGGCTCAATATTGAAATGGATTATGTCAAATTATGCATTATGAAATTATGCATAATACATTATGAAGTTATAGGGAATTATGCGTTATGGAATTATATGGATCAATCATTTGAAGGCTGTCAGTGTGGATCTTCTATGATGCTGCATTCTGTCTGCTTCTTACCCAACTTTCAGAGGTATATTGTTAAATTCTTGTTTAATTTGCAGCAAAGATTTTTTATTAAAAGGTGTTCTATACAAATTGACAATCTTGGTTGATTCATCATGCCTGACACGTAGCTCATGATGTGTGAACTGTTTTATGATGCTGGTGCTACGTGCTCTCCCTCCCCCTCTCCTTCAGCTCTCTCTCTCTTTCTCCCCCCCCCCCCTCTCTCTCCCCCTCTCTCTCTTGTCTCTCGCTCTTGCTCTCCCACTCTCTCCCTCCCTCCTTCTAACCATTCCTTGTCATGTGAGCACAGACAGATGCACACACTCTTAGGCACACAGCACAGATATCCTCACAAGGTCAGCTATGAGCTCTAATTGAAAGGAGCTGGAACATTTCTTTGTCCTCCTCAGCAAGTATATATGGGCATCTATTTTTTTTTTTTCACACTGATCTTGAGCTGTTATTAAAGGGATGTATTTGAGCTGCGCAGATGCCGGGGAAATCCGATGCAGGCACGACTGTATGTGCATGCAGAACGTGAACTTACCTGCTTTCTGCTCTCTACCTGCAGCAAGGATGTAACTGGCTACGGATAAGATTCGACACCTTCTGAGCACCTCTCCTTTCCTCCTCCCCCTCTCCCTCTGGTTTTCCTCTCCCTCTCTTTCCTCTGCTGCTCTTGCAGAGCCCAGGCTCCACCATGTCCCTGTCTTTCTGTGGCAACGAGAACAACTCCGTCGCCTACAATGTGGACCATGGTGTGCTCAACAATGGATGCTTTCTCGATGCCCTCACTGTGGTGCCCCATGTCTTTCTCCTCTTCATCACATTCCCCATCCTCTTCATTGGTAAGTGGCACGGACAAATTCTCAGCAACCTTCAGTCAACCTTCTGGTGTACATATATTTTAGTAATGCAGTAATGATTTATTATTATTATTTTGTTTTTGCTGTATTGACAAAGGCGTGGTATAAATGTCTCCAAAATGAAAACACATAAAGCGCTATGTGGGCCAAAGGTAAAAGAAATGTCAAAGTATTTTTGTCTAAATTTAACCTAGATAAGCCAAAAATAGTCTTAAACCAGAATTTTTAGGACATAAGCTGAATGCATCATATGTTACAGTCTTGCTCTTAACCACAGCAGACATGGCATAGCATTAAAGCATCACACTGATCTCATGTCTTACATTCACAAATAATCTTTAAAGCTATCAGATCTTCAGACAACAATGCCACAACTCAGCCAGACTAGGTTTCCTATGTCAGTGTATTACAGGCTATTTACAGGATTATTTTTTTATTAACAAATAATTAATTCTGAGTTTTTGAGACCAGAGGGAAATGAGATGAGCTGAGATGGCAGAAGAAGCATCAGAAAGAGGAGTTTTAGTTACACAGATGTGCAAGGTGGAGCTGTAGGCAGTGAATTACTCTCTCTAGAATTAAACTCATCTTTTCACCTGGAAATGCCAAAGCCTTCCAATTTCCATAATATATTGGCAGGTAAGTGGCCTTGGCACTAGAGTAAAGCTTTGGCGCTCTATTCAATTGTTACCGAGCTAGTCAGCAGCCAAAACACATTGAGCACTTGTCTTCTTCAGGATTTCGATGAATGTGATTAAGCTAAGTGACAGATGTTGTGCCCTTATGTCTGTGTGAGCCTGGTGTTAATCCGCTGGAAAGACTGCAAATTGTAAAATGCTACACCAGCAGGGAATCAATGCCCAGTTTATTTGTTCATAGGTTGGGGCAGCCAGAGCTCAAAGGTTCACATCCATCACAGTACGTGGCTTCATTTTCCTGGACACAACCTGCGCTGGATCCTCACCTTCATCCTTCTGTTTGTGCTGGTGTGTGAGATCGCAGAGGGCATTGTCTCTGATGGGTGGGTTTTAACTCCTGAACTTTAGAAATTTTGCATCAAACTGTAAGGATTGATGCTAGGAATAATCTATTGACTTGATTGAACAACAATATTGAATGTTTTGTCTCTTCGGGGTAATCCCTATGCACCACTCTAAATTAATTGAGTTGAAGCTCTTTAGCATCAGTCAGTGTTTTCAATCTAGTGTAGGAGATTATACTGTGAAATGCCAGTCCATGAAATTATGCACATGTTCAAATAAATGTATTTATTTATTTATTTATTTATAAACCAGCTTGCAGAAATTGTCAGCCATACAAGTCCTTTGTGATTTAACTGTTACTATAGAAACTACAGAGAACAAGTGCATTAATAAGAAGTGCATTCCCAGTGAGTTGAATTCAGAAGTGCTGTTCTACAGTAGAAAATGAATTGATGCCCTCTGACCAATCAGAATCACGAATTCTACAGATGAGATGTAGAATTGTAGAATACAGTTTTAACCCTGTCCTGTATGTGTCTCTATTTCTTTTCCTCTTTTTATCACAGGTTTACACAATCACTTCATCTACATCTCTACATGCCTGCATCCCTGGCGTTCATGGCTGCTATCACTTCTATAATCTACTACCACAACATAGAGACCTCGAATTTTCCCAAGCTGTTGCTAGGTGCATGCTTTTCTCACATCGGGCATCACAAAAACACACAATGGAATTAAAAAAAAACTCACTTTTCACTACTGTCTTTTTTTATGCTCGTTAATTGAAGAGGCTATTAGCTTGACCATATGGGACATAAGTATTGACCTACTCATTATTAACACTTTTGGCCAGGGTTCTGTAACAGAGCAAGCAATGACATCTAATGCTGTAAATGGCAAGAGATTGTACACTTATAGGGGTATTAATGGCTGTATAAAGAGCAATATGTTGAAATAATTTCTCTATGAATAGTGGCTATTAAAATGACAACAATAGCCAGTGAAAGAAAAATTTACCACATTAGAGCAAATTCCCAGTGCGGCATGTCTATGAGCATAATGGATAATGAGGAACATTAGATAAAATAGAGTACATTAGCATTAAATAATGTTTTTTCATTCTTTAATATATATTCTTTTCTGCATCTATGTGATCTGATCCTTAAACAGTTCTAGATCATCTATGTGCTATGTGTTATCTGTGCAAATGGCCTATTATTTATTTGAGTCGATATTGTATGTTCAACAGTTATCAGTATTACAATATCAGTTATTACAGTGTGTATATACAGTAGTGCGTGTGGCCTACGTGCTTTATATCATGACTGTAACATGTGATCCTCATCCAACAGACAGAATATCAGTAGAGTATCAGAATATAATATTATTCTTTATGGCTTAATCTGTTCACAGCATTGCTTATTTATTGGATCTTGGCATTTATCACCAAAACCATCAAGTTTGCCAAATACACAGAACACGGCATTGGTATGAGACAGTTGCGTTATTGTTTGACTGGGCTCCTCGTCCTCCTCTACGGCTTGCTGCTGGCTGTGGAAATCAACGTTATACTGGGGCGGGTAAGTGGCATGCTATTTGTGTATACTGTAAAGAAGTTGTTGCGAACAGTATTGGCTTGGTCATGATATTGAACAGATGAGTTAAAAGAAATCCACTACAAATTAGTAAGCAGCGTATTGAAGCAGTGGGTTGTTTTGTGTCTTACACAATGATACATTTGTGAAGGAAGAAAGACACACTCTTTCAACAAAAGATGACGATGATGATAATTGAGCTGACAGCATGATGGCATAGTGGTTAGCACTGTAGCCTTGCCCCCCACAAGATAAAGGATTCGATTCCCGTCTCAGGTGTGTGCGGCGGGTTCCTCCCACAGTTCCAAGACATTCTTATTAGGTTAGTGTGTGAATGAGGGCGTGAGTGTGTAATTATCATGTTTTTTTTTTTATGGCCTAATCTTGGTTTCGCAAATGTTAAAAAGAGCATCAAGGCACTTGTTAACAGTAATAAGGATGGAGTTTTTTTTTTTACCTTCATTATTTATTGCTTCTTGAAAGATGGTATAAATAAGCACTGCTAATTCATTCATCTCAGCCAGCCTTGGCTGTGAAGATTTATTGATCACCATAGTGAAGTGTGGCTCTTACAAACCTGCGTCCCCATTCAGTACATCTGATCGGTGTAATTACACAGTTTTTTCTTATAGTTAATAATACTAGTATTGGTACTAGTTATTAACCGGTTCAGCATTTAGTTCGGAAATTGTGCTTGGCCTCTACAGTATGCATGTTTGAAGATGGGGTCAGTGGGTTTTAACTCATCAGCATTATAGCTTATTATTCATTTACTTATTTATAGCATATCATTACCTACCATGAATCATTCAGTGACCGCAGTGAAATTAATGGAAAAAATGTGCATATTTTTACAAATATTTGAGTTCCAAGACCCTAATGGTGTCAGGGAGAGCATCTCTCTCGTCACTCTCCTAGACAGAACTCAAACATACAGTGTGTCTTTTGAAAACACTTTTTTTAAGCAAAGCCTATATTTGTGGTATTGAATATGAAAGTCGATATAATTCCCAAATTTGATGAGTATACTATCAGCTCCTCTCAACTCCTAATAAAATTATAAGAGAAGGTGCTTCAAGAAAATGCTATAACTGAAGGACGAAATAAACACTGGTGTTGTATACTGTATGTTTGCTTACACTTCTATGTATGAGAGTGTACTGTATCTACATATAAGGGTATATGTACAGTATATAAAGAGAGAGACAGAGAGAGAGAGAGAGAGTGTGTGTGTGTATGTATTTTCTTTATCTCTCCCTGGAGTATATTTCAAAGCACAAGTTTATTCCAGTCAAATGGACATTGTCGGTGTTTACACTGAAATCTCAGTCCTTGTATATCTGTGTCCTCTCTGAACGCAATCTAGCCTTTCAGCTTTTATCAACATCCTGTTAGTTTTTCCACATCAACTCCCGGGATTCTCCAAGATTCCTCCCCCTGATTACTCACTGCAATGATAAGTAAATGCTTCTCCTTGAGGCTTTTCCCTCTAGCAAAGCCCCTAATAACATCTAGCGCTGATGATGCACTGGAAGCGCTCACTTCGAATCCCAGCATTGTAGATGTAATTACAGGATTTGTCATTGTTCGTAATTACAGAGGTGATGCAGAACTGTGTCTGCTCTGTACCAATACTGCTAGATTGGGTTGATGGTTTCCAGCTTATGAGTACAGTAGTTCAAAATATAAACGAAAGGCAAAATAATGGCGTGGCTTAAAAATGTCCAAATATACAAGGTGCAGCGGCAAATTTTGTTAGGGGTGTATTAATGGTGGTAAGGGTAGGGTTAGATGTGTAACAGCATTACTTAACTGTAATATGCTAATATTTGTCAATGGCAGGTTCTGATAAGGAATTTGTGTCTGTGCGTTTTCAATGGGTCATGTTCTGACCAGCCAGCCTACACATAATCTACTGGCAAAATCCAGACGAATGAGAGAAATCTCAGCTTCTTGAAAATTGGATTTCTACTTCTGTATAAGCTGCTGCCCTCTGACTGCTATCTAAAATCAGAGACATTGAGGAATTGTGTGGTGGTATTTGTCTGCTCCATAACATTATTTATCATTTCTTTTCCCCCCTTCTGGTTTCTTTCATTTCTCTGTGCATCAGTCTTTTTTTATCAATGGTATTCCATGCTTGTCTAGTAGCTGTGCAAGGAAAATAAACTAGCATCTCTGCTGTGATGTCATTGTAACATCTGTGCCTCATTTTTATTATCTCTAAAATGGTTATGTTTGAATATTTAATAGACATCGTTTATGATTTCTTCAAACATTCTTGGAAGATAAAGGAAGGCAGAGATACAAGCCAAAGATTTGTTTGATATTGCATCATTAATATAACAATAAAACCACCTGCCTAATATTGCGCGAGTCCCCCTTGTGCAATCCAAACAGGTCCGTCTTTCAAGAATGGACTCCAAAAGACCACTGAAGATGTGTTGTCATATTTGGTCTCAGGACACTAGCAGCAAAAAAAAGCATCCTTTAAGTCCTTAAATAACCCTTTTCCACCAAAGTGAACCTAGGTGCTAGTTTATGTCTGGTGCCTGAGCCAGTTCAATAGTGAACCTATTAAGATGGAGAATCACATACCTACGTCACTGTATACATTTGTTTATATCTCTACTTACCCAGCAATGCTAGTGGCAATGCTAGCAGCAATGCTAGTGGGGGAAAAAATGCTAGCGGCAAGCACAACGACAACAATGGCGAACTTCAACATGGCTTTGCGTGCAAGTTCTTCTGGTTTTATTATTATCAGAAAGCATTTGAGCTGCCCAATGCAGTCCATTTTTAAAAAAAAAACATAGCAGTCACAAATTTTTAGTTTGATGTGATAATCCCACCCCCAACCCCTGATATAAGCAGTTTTTTGTTCTAACCCAGAAAAGTGTAGGTGCCACCATGAAACCAGTTTTTCTTGGTGCTTTTGCTCAAAACCAAAGAAATTTGGTTCGAAATTGGTCACTGGCTCCGAACGTCCTACGGAACTGAATGGAAAAGGCATATAAGTTGCAAGCCAGGGCCTCTATATTGTTTGTCTAGAACATTCCACATATTTTTAATCTGGAGGCCAAGTCAACACCTTGATTTCTGTGTCATGCTCTCACATCAGTCCTAAACAATTTTTGCAGTGTGACAGGTACATTATACTGATGAAAGAGGCTACAACTATTAGGGAACACCGTTGCCCTGAAGGGGTGTACTTGGACAACAACCATTTTGAAGTAGTATACTGTATATGTGTAAAATTAGCATCCGCATGAGTGCCAGGACCCGAGTTTTCCCAGCAGAATGTATCTGAGAGCATCACATTGGCTCTGACAGCTTGACTTCTTTCCAAAATGCATCCTGGGGCCATCTCATGCACCGGCTGCCAAAGAATTGTAAAAATTGTAAAAACAATACATTATTCATTAGAACCAGGGCACATTTTTTATGGTCCAGTTCTGATGCTTTTGTGACGATTGTAGGTATTGTCCGCAGTGAACTTAAAACAGCATGGACACTGTGTCCGGTCTGCCCTGCAATATATTGTGTATTTTGACACCTTAATTCATGCTACAACAGCTCTTGTGTGGGATCAGAGTAGGCAAGCCTAACCTTTGTTCACTATGTGCATTTGTGAGCCTTGGACACCCATGCCCCTGTCACTGGATCACATGCTGTCCTTCCTTGGAACACTTTTGGTAGCCACTGCAGACTGGGAACGTCTCACAAGACCTTCCATTTTGGAGATGCTCTGACCCAGTTTTTTTTATCCATCACTATTCGTCTGTCGCCAAGTTACTCAGATGCTTCCTGCTTCCAATACATCAACATCAAGAACTGACTGTTTAGTTGCTGTTTAATATATCCCACCCCTTGACTGATGCCACTGTAATTATACACAGTAATCGATGTTATTCACTTTACCTGTCAATTATTTTAAAACTGTGACCTATTGGTCCATTCTCACAATGTAACCACAATGTAATGTCTTATTTGATATTTGTTTCTAAAAGACCTTGGTATTTTCTCTTTGTCTCTCTTTCTCTTTGTCTTTGTCTGTACAGCGCTATGTGTGTTTTGCCCATCCCACTGAAGTAAAGCCTCCGGAAGACCTGCAGGACCTGGGTGTTCGTTTCCTTCAGCCATTCGTCAATCTTCTGTCTAAGGGTACATACTGGTGGATGAACACATTTATCACCTCTGCTCACAGACGCCCCATTGACTTGAAGGTCATCGGCAAACTGCCCATTGCCATGAGGGCACTCACTAATTATCTGAATCTGCGCAAGGCTTTTGAAGCTCAGAAGGTAACACAATTGTTACAAGCTTTTCTGTCAATAATATTGAAAGGTTTATTATGTGGATTGAACTTGAATGAGCACTCAGTATCTCGTGCATATATTTAATAGTGGTAATAGAGTTCAGTTGGTTCTGAGAGATCCACTGTAACCTACAAGCTGCATGCCTGAGTCATGGTAGAAGGTTTTTATTTTCCACTTACTGTACACTTCCTTCCGTTGACTGGAAGATCAAGGATGTTCCACTGTGAATGTGGTGACATGTTGACCCTCAGTGGGGTGTCACTGTCTGTTTGTGGGAATGTGAAGGGCTGTGTGAATGTTTTTGTGTGAGGGAACTGTAGGTACAGTAAATAAATGTTGTGGCTTTGGTAATGCATCAGTGTTCACATGCTGTGTGAGTCACGTCTCTAGCTCTTCCCTGCCATATCTGGATTCAACTATGATAATAAACTTGTTTATTAATTTATTAATTCTATAAATGAAGTCTTTAATTTTTATGTTAATTTATTTTATTTAGAACAATAAAATTGACGGCATGGTTGTTTAGTGGTTAGCACTGTCGCCTGGCAACCCAGGGTCCGGGTTCGATTCCCAGTCAGGCTCAATTCTTGTCTCTGTGTGCATGGAGTTTGCATGTCCTCCCTGTGCTTGGTGGGTTTCCTCAGGGTGCTCTGGTTTCCGCCCACAGTCCAAAGACAGGCAGATTACGCTAATTGGCATTCATGTAATACATGAATGAGTGTGTAAGTAAGTGTATGCATGTGTGCCCTGTGATGGATTGGCACCCTGTACAGGGTGTACCCTGCCTTGCGCCCCAAGTCTTCTGGGATCAGCCCCAGGCCCCCCGCGACCCTGAATATTGAATTAAGCAGTATAGATGATGAGTGAGTGAGTGAGTGAGTTAGAACAATAAAATATTTTTTATACATACACGATTAATAAATTATGATAGAAAATGTATCATGTAACAATATCTTTGTAGAAGAAATTAAACTTGTTTATTTGTGTGGTGTTCGTACTACAGCACCTAAATCAAAGGATTTTGAACATTTTAAATAAAATTAATATCTTAAATAAATACTTCAAAAGAATCATTAATTAATTTGTAGAAATTAATTTAACATTCTTGATGTGACGTGATTCTTGATGTAATTATAAGAACATTCTTCTGAATTACAATACTGCACTCTAATACTTGATGAGACAGCAGGGACGTAAGGGTTGAGTCATATAATTTATTATTAATGCATAAGTAATGATTTTCTGTGAAATGAAAAGCCTTCAGACACAAAAGGAAAAGCCTTATCTTTTGAACCATACATGTTTTTATCACAATTGGTGTACAGCATTTTAAGAATTTTATATTATTACTTGAAACGCTGGTAATACTGTACCTTGCTTTACCAGAGAATGTCTTCCTCAAGTGTTACTTATATACCAACTTTAAACTGCAGAAGCCTTTTGCACTGTAGAGCTCAAACAATCTTTTCGTTTTCTTATAGTCCTGCCAGAAGGTCTTCTGGGAGCACCTATTGCCTGTCATATTTTCTTTTCCCTTCCTTTCCCTCTCTTTTTGTGTAAAAGAGGCCTGATGGTCTCCAGCCACAGGGACCTCAGTGGATCTGGAGGGCTCTACGTGAGGCTTTTGGGAAGCCCTTGATCCTAAGCATTACCTTCCGTTTCCTGGCTGACCTGCTGGGCTTTGCTGGGCCATTATGCATCTCGGGTATTGTGCACCACCTCAGCAAAAAGAACCACACCATTCAGTCACCGGTAAGAGCATCTTAATGATATATTCTCCACACTGGCTCACAATAACCTTCATTACACTTACTTACACTTATCCTTACATTATTAATCAGTGTATTCCAGCGCTGCTAATTGGCCATTTTCATGCAGAAAATCCTGTTTTTAATTCATTCGCTGATTGTCCTGGTGCTGACTTCAGGGTCAAGCAACCACCATCTTTGAGAGGGTCTTTGCAAGGTTGATTAGATTGCTGCACCTGCTCTTATTCACCTCATATGGATGCTTAAGTTCTGCATTTCAGAGCCATGAGGTTCTCATCAATCTTCATCAAATATTTACTGGATGAACAGGATGGTTGCAGGCTCTCATATTTCTTCCCTCTTCATGTATTCAATATAATATCGCAATCTACCTAACGTAGCAATAATCTCTTTCAACATCTTGACAAAGGTTATCTCTTCTGCTTTGATGAGGAGCTTGCTCAGTAATGGCTTTCACAGACTCAAAAAAATGTGATTAATTTATATTATAAAAATTACAGAAATGGTTCGGCGTGTCTAGAACAATTAGAATAATGCAGCAGACAGGAAAAAAACACAAAATGTGATTATTGCATTTTCTGCGGATTACTATCCTGTCAGGGTTTTTGCTCATATGCATATGTCTGGTGAGACACAGGGTGACAGGACAGGTATGAATTATTAACAACTCTATTTCCTTATTCAGTTGTGGTTACTTCTATTGTTCCCTTTTGTGGTTGACCTCACTCTCCTCAGTGTTTTTGACTACGGTTGCAGGCTGAAGATCTTATTTTAATTGGAACCTTTGCTAAATTGATCGGATTTTGCATTTGGCCATGTACAATTAAAACAGCTGCTTTACACTAAAGTAGACACCCTACACACAAAGACAATGGCCATTTCCCTAGATAGCCCTGTTTTCCCTAACCTTGTGAAAAATGCGCTTAGGTGTATTAACATGTGAATAGACCTGCTTATGAAAAGAGTAAATGATTTTTCAGAATTGTAATTTGCACATGTATAGATTGGCTTTTAAGAAAATAGATAAGAGTTTAGTCTCTTGTGATATATTTTCTGCTGGCTCTCTCTTCTTTGATATTTCCACAGCAAAATAACTATATTAGATAAGGGTGCAGCCAATTCAGATTTTTATTTTTATCGAGCAGTTTACTTGCTTTCAAGGTTACCTTTGATATGCTGAAATAAACAAACAAACAAAAAAACAAACAAGGCACTGATTTGCTCAATCTGTGTGTTTGAGTCAGAAGATTCCCTTCCTACTGTGTAGAACATGATGAAATAAGGGCACCAGTACTCTGATGCTGCCCTCAAACTGAGATGTACTTCCTGTATCTTGTTTCAGGCACAATTCTTGAGGGTCTATTTCATCTCCTCGCAGGAGTTTCTCGCTAATGCCTATGTACTGGCTGTGTTGCTGTTCTTTGCTCTGCTTCTGCAAAGGACTTTTCTACAAGCCTCCTATTATGCAGCCATCCAAACTGGCATCAACCTTAGGGGAGCCATCCAGGTATATACAAGCTTGTATAGATTAAAAGATTATATATATGTTCAAAAAGTGAAACTTTTTATGTAACATACCAACATACCATACAAACATTTAATGCATTCTTTCTGCATTTTTTGTAACCAACTTCATATACATAATAGTTGCCTTTCCTGCCTTTGTGGTCTTGTCTTAAATAGACAAAGATTTACAATAAGATCATGCGTCTGTGCACCTCAAACATGTCTATGGGAGAGATGACTGTGGGACAAATCTGCAACCTTGTTGCCATAGACACCAACCAGTTGATGTGGTTCTTCTTCCTGTGTCCCAACCTGTGGGCCATGCCAGTTCAGGTATGTGTGTTCAGGTATTTTCCCTAAATGAACCATTTCCTTGGTTTGTATTTACTTATTGTGCATTGCTGCATTTTAACACACCTCTCTCCCGAGCATTTTTCTTATCTATTTTAATTAAAGTTTATTGTCACCTTGCATCCATTTTGCTGTATGTTTGCTTTAGAGTTGGCGGATAAAAACAGCTTTGAACAGAGGCATAACTGATGCGTTACACTTACTTGACAACATATTATTGCTGTATAGTTTATAATGAGTCTTAAGTGAGCGTGACTCAATTCCTGCTTCTGAGTCAACAATATGAAACTGTGTCGTAATTGTTGGATTTGCTGTCGGTTACTGAAACACATTTCTGAACTGCTTGTTAATTTACAATTAAAGTTCAAGGTTTTTGAACACCATATAAATTAGCATAAAAGCAGATCAGCATTAAATAATCTAAAACTTAAAAACCTATCCCAGGAATAAGTATGGGGTATTGATAAATATATATTATTAGATAATTGGTAGGCATCATGGTGATGTAGTGGTAAGCACTGTGGCCTCACAACTCCAGGATCGTGGGTTCAATTCCTGTCTCAGTCAGTATGTGTGGAGTTTGCATGTCCTTCTTGTGATTAGTGTTTTTTTTCCCTGGGTACTCCGATTTACTCCGGCAGTCCAAAGACATGATGTAAAAATTCCCCATTATGCGTGTATGTGTGCCCTTTGATGGATTGGCACCCGGTATAAGATATACAGAGTCTCAAGTCACCTTCTAGAATAAGTGGTATAGATAATGAGTGAGAGAGAGATTAGTGAATCGAGAAACGTTAGGAACTTTTCTGGGAACAAACTAGATCTGATCTAATTGTAAAAGGGCAAACTGTGACTAAAATTCATTCAAATTCACATGAAAATCTAGCTCATTCTATGCTCCTGTCTGAATTCAGCTCTCGTTTATTCTCATCAGAATCTCTGCCTGTGCACTTTAAGGCTTAGCTTTCCTTATTTAATTGCTAATCTGTACTTTTGGTTTTAATTCACTATATTTAAATTTCCCTCTATATGGTGCACATTTGCCATGGTGTATCATATACATACTCACAATATTTATTTATAATCAGAGTTGCCTTCATTTTTGGTATTTTTTAAATTTATTTATTGATAATACCAGTTGGTCTTTAGTCACTCCATAGGGTCTTCTCCAGCATATCATAAAATTTGAATGTGGTTGAAAGGTCAGGACTTCAATTTATGTGTGAAAATGATTCTGCATGCTCTTTCACAATTTGAGCCAATTAATCTTGGTATTGTCTGGATATGCCTGTGCAACCAGGGGAATAAAATGCACTGATAGGATAACTTGGTCATTCAGTACATCTTTATGTTTCCTAGCAAATTGAAGCTTTTTTCCTTATGAGTCTCAATATAACAAGTGGTTTTCTTCTGGTCACACAGCTGTATACTCCAAATCATGTGAATTCTTGTTGTATTGTGTGTGTGTGTGTGGAAATACTGCATTCTTACTTTTAACTTTTTTTTTTTACAATGCACATTACCTAATTCTGACCATATTTCTTCTGGTAGGTTGAAGGTTCAGCACCTTTCAGGTTTTAATAATCTGTTGGACAGTTCTTAAGGCGATTCCAGTAATTTCAGCAGTATCCTTAGTTCTTTTCTCCGCTTGATGCAGGCTAATAATTCGACTCTTCTAAGACACAGGAATATATTTTCCATGACCATGGGATGTGCCACCTGACATGGTTGTTTAGGAACTGAGGGAACTGAATCGCATTTTCATTGTTTGTTTTTAGGCAGCTCAATCTAGTTTCTATGCAGAACTGAGCATTATCTTTGTTCTCCAGGTTTCTGGACTGCATTTTTAAACAACAGACTTATCAGAGTGCTTTTGTTGACTCAGTCCTCCCCAAAGGCTTGGAGCTGATATACTTATCGCTTCTGTACTCAATGCCGCTTTCAAATGACTTGACGTGGACTCTTTCCCACTTGGCGTTACCTTTAACATTTTCACATAAAAAACATAAATAGTACACATTATGTGTAAGATAGAGAATTTACCCTAGTCGTTTAATAAAAATAAATAAACCTTTCCTACTGTAATTTCACCCTTTCATGACTGTCTGTAATGTCTCAGAGAGTTCAATTTACAAATACATTAGAAATATACTGTGCTTTATACACATGTCCTCAAAGGCCTTATAATAATCAAATGCAGTTTCTTCTAATCTAGTTTCTGGTTAACCTCCACTGATGTTTTCCAACGAGGAGTGACTGTATGCTGGTTTTAATTTGAGTATTAATGGGTAAAAGTCTTACCATTTCCTTTTATAAAGCAATTACATTAACATTGATGTAGTGTGTAGTCATGCATTATCTCCCAATTCTATTACAAGTGACTGCTGATTTGTTCTGGAAAGAGAAGTGGGTTTTTACAAAACGTATTCCAGACACAGTCACTGTGTATAAATAAAAAGGAAAAAAATGAAGATTTTGTAAAATTTGCTAATGGTGCCTCAGTGCTTTACACTTTGAGCTATAGATTGGCAGGTTGTCAGGTTTACCTGTCTGTAAATAAGAAACCTGTTCTTAATCTGTCTTGCCTGGTTAAATAAAGGTAAATAAAATAAAATAAAAAATTAATCCATGCACTGCCCTTAAGCAAGGTCCTGCGCCGGAATAAATGTAAATATGATATAACTGAATGAATGTAAATATAAATGAACCTTATATCCTATATTTGTAAGACTTGCAGAAAAGCTTAAATAAGTGCTATTGATGTTAGGTGACCATCACAATGTACATGAACTCAACACATACTGTATTGTAACACAATTTAAATGGCAACTGCATATACTGATATACTGATATACTGATGAGTTATACACTCAAATACTCGTGTCCCCAAAACCATACTCCATGGATTGATCTATTTACATAGCATCTATGTAGATTATTTCATCTATCCTTTACACATGTTTTCTATTGTAGGTTTGTGTAAGTGATAGATTATTTCATCTCTCTCTCTCTATCACCCAAACCCACAATATAAAACATGTAGCTTGTTCCATAATGTGCTTTGTAAAGAGAAAATCATGTTGGCAGAGCTCTTCCTGGCCCCATGAGAGCCCCACTGCCTGCTGCTCCACAATAGCCTATTTTAACAAGCTGTCATTTATTCATTTATTAGTGTTGCATTGTAGAAAATACTCCAGAGACATGTGGGCTGGTGATAATGAAAGGAATGGGCTGTGTCCCACAATCCATCCTAGTCATTAAGCCCTTTAGTGAGTGAATTTCTAAAGCTGGATGGAAATCCACTTGTAACACTTTTAAGGTTTATTTTAAGTTTCTGTAATAAATTATTCATTGTTCCTAATGGGTAGTTCACTATTTCTTTCCTACTACGTTTTACATTTATTCATTAGAACTGGTTCATAACAAAGTTAATTAAAATAATAATAATAATAATAATAATAATAATTGTAGGCTGCATTGTTGCTTAGTGGTTAGCACTGTCGCTTTGCACCTCCAGGGTCTAGGGGTTCGATTCCTGCTTCGGGTCTGTGTGCATGGAGTTGTTCTCCCCGTACTTGGTGGGTGTTCTCCGGGTATTTCGGTTTCCTCCCACAGTCCAAAGACATGCAGATAAGGCTTATTTGCATTCCCAAAAAAATCGCCCATAGTGTGAAATGAGTGTGTGTATGTGTGTGTGCCCTGTGATGGATTGGCACCCTGTTTGGGGTGTACCCTGCCTAAGTCATGTCCTAAGTCTCCTGGGATAGGTTCGAGGTCCTCTGCGACCCTGTATGCAGGATTAAGCGGTATAGACGATGTGTGAGAGTGAGTGATGATGATAATTGTCTTGTCCTGTTTTATTAGATTTATTATGGCATATTATTTAAATGAAACTTTTACTGAAAAGTTTATTTCCTTATATGTATACTTTACTGTATATATTGATTCAATTTACACATTTATTTTAAACACTGCACAATAATTAGTCATTAAGTGAGTATATAAATATTTATTACTAGATTTTATTAGTAAACATCTCATTACTTGCTTGTAATTGACCTTAAAGTATTTAATGTGAAATACGTTTCCTTACATAAGACTGCAGTGTGATTTTAAATAAAATATGTATAAGAACAATGTGTATTTCTGGTCTTATGGTCCCTTTTCCCCAATTCTAAAGCAGTTATGGGAAAAACTCATTACATAGGATAATCTAAAACAGCCTCTGGGGTTTTCCTTATTTGTCTTAACTTTGGAAATGCGACAAACAGATGCACACGTGGTAATCTCAGTTACATAATTAGATATATTAGCTGAGTGGATTGTGATATTGTCTTGAAATGAGTGAATGTTTTCCAGCTAAAGTCTCAAAAGATTGAACATAAACCAAAGTTACTAAATTCGATTCTTTTCCTTGTTTTAGATTATAGTGGGGGTGATTCTGCTTTACTACCTTCTGGGAATAAGTGCCTTGATTGGGGCAACCATCATTGCCCTCCTGGCTCCTGTGCAGTACTTTGTGGCTACCAAATTGTCCCATACACAAAAAAACACCCTGGTGAGTTATTCCTACTTCGTTTGTAGATAATAAGTATGCTATATGCTCATAGAATGTATGCAGTATGTACATAAGCAAATTCTACAGAGTATTTTATAGACAATAATGCAAATATGGAATAATCTTTATAAACACGGAAGTCTGCAGACAGGTATGAGCAGTTATGATGGATCATAAACTGAATCTCAAAATAAAATTCAAGTAATAAAGACATTACCCTACCTCTCTATGTACTGTAACTATAATTATGTAGTATGTAGAAGTCTTTATTAAATCTTTACCTTTTTTACATCCACCTGAAGATAAGACAACGTATAAAGTATAAGTCTGGATTTGATCCTGTTTCTGTAGGAGTACTCCAGTGAGCGGCTTAAGAAAACCAATGAGCTCTTGCGTGGTATCAAGTTGCTGAAGCTCTACTCGTGGGAGCACATCTTCTGTTCCAGTGTGGAGGAGACCAGGAGAAAAGAGCTGACCAGCCTGCAGGCCTTTGCTCTCTACACCTCTATCTCTAGTGAGAAAGACATTTTTTTAACTGTAAATTTTTCACATGTGCAAGTTAAATGAAAAACATTCCTCTTACTCATATTTGTATTATTTTCCAGTATTCATGAATGCCGCTATACCAATCGCTGCAGTTCTTACTGTAAGTACATCTGTCTGAAAAGGATGTGATATGTCTTTACATTGATAATTATAATTGGTTTACTGGTATAAAGTTTACTGAACTTATATAGAACAGCACTAATACATAAAAGAATTGCTGGTCTGAAAATTGTTATAATCATGATTTCTGTAAGGGGTTGTTTCTGTAAGTTCCAGTGTCTGCTAAGAATATGCTGTTATATAGGACGCATAAAAAAACACAAATCCTGTAATTGGAAAACAATCCATCAAGCATCTCATATAAAATAGCATGTGTAATAACAATATATTTTTACAGCATTATTCTAGGCCATAGTCGAACAATATGCCCCTTTATCCTATATAAAAAATCATTACAGTACATGAATCATTACATGAAGCAGTGTGAAACAGTCTCGTGGGCATCATTAGATAGCAGTGAGAATTGTTTGTTAGTTTATTGTAGGTTGTAGTTGCAGGCAAAGAAGAAAATTGCAGTATTTAATATTGGTGTGTGTGTTTATGTGTGTGAACAGACATTTGTGGTCCATGTGCACCTGTCTGATGATGCAGATCTATCCCCAGCTGTGGCCTTCGCCTCACTTTCCCTTTTCCACATCCTGGTCACACCTCTCTTCCTCCTGTCCAGTGTGGTTCGCTCTACGGTCAAAGCCCTTGTCAGGTTTGTCACTAACTGCACAACCATATTTTTCTTTTATAGCTGACCAGTAAAAATCTTCTGCTGCGTTCCAAATAGCAATTCTATGTTTGCATTCTAATATTACAAACACAGATCAGCCATAACATTGAAACTACAGTATTAACATTAAAACCACCTAGGTTTTAGGGTCTCCTTGTGGCACAGGATTAGGCCACTGCCCCTCATGGAGTGAGTCTGTAGGGTCTCTGGCGGTGTGCTGTGGCATACAGATATATATCTGGCATAAAGATATTAACAGCAGATTCTTTTTACAGTGTGGGTTGTGGAGTGGGACCTCCATGGATTAGACTTGTTTGTCCAGCGCATCCCATGAATGCCTAATAAGATTGGGATCGGGAAAGTTTGGAGGATAGGTCAGTGGCCTTGGGGTGTTTGTCTGCTGGGTCCCATACATGGTGACCTGTGGTACACTGTGTGTTCTGGTGTCTTTCTACTGTGGCCAGCATTGACTTTATTTTTGGCGATTTGTGCTGTTATTGGTTTTCTGCAGCTTCAGACTGTACAAGCTGGCCTTGATGAGCCCTAGGTGCCCATGATCCTGTCACCATTTTGCTGGTGTATAGTTAGTGATTAATGTCGTTCAGTTCACCTGAAATGGTGTTGATGTTACGGCTGATTGATGTATGTCTGTGTGAAGTTTAAATTCATTCAAGCGAATTAGATCAGAAACATTTCGCTTCTGCACATGAATAGCACAAAAAATATTCTGTCAGATAACATGAGTGTGCAAACAAATTTCTAGCATTAATAAGCAATTCTAGCATTATAAATAGCTCTGAGGCTCTGGATTTACAATGTACAGGGAACCAGTGTAGGTTAAAATTAGCTAGCCTTGCCATTTATCTCTTTCAGTGTCCAATAAATCCTTCCAGCCTAGTGCTGAACATGCATTACTTTCAAGCCACGGACTCAATCTAAACAGAGAAATGCATGCAGCATTTTATGAAAAGAGAGGATATAAAACATGTTTAGAGGATGGTATATTTGTAGCACACAGTTACAGAAATTTGTAGCACACAGTTTAAAGAAAGCAATAAAAAAAAATTGACAGCTCATTTAAAACTAGAAAACAGTGAGCCCTGTTAAGATCCTGTGGACCTTAATTATAAAAGTGTAAGCAAAACATTTGAGTTACAATAGTGAGTGATTTTAGTAGTGGCTGTTCATAATCATAAACACTGTGATGCTAAAACAGAACCGTCACAATTTGTTGTTGTTGTTTTTGTTGTTGTTTTTTGCCTTATAGTAGACAGTTGTCCATTATTCATTTATAATCATACTATCTGGCGTTCTGGTTCTTCTCACAGTTTGTTTTGCATCAAGTTCATTAATTATCTTAATCTAAACCTACATTCATAGCACCGGTAAAACTATTGTACCTTGTGACAATGTCTGTATACATACAGTTTTACTGAATTGACCTGCATGTTGGTAAATCTTCTCACAAAACCAACAATAGATCCAATCAAGTAATACGTTTAAGAACATATTAAAACATTCTTCCAGTATATGAATTTATGGCACTTTTGTTAGTTTTGTGTTTAATGTACTCTATTGTAGGTAGGATTATTGGGTAGAATTGTCTGGGGGGAAAGTTGATAGTGCCCTATTAAGGTGCTTTCAATCCCAATGCTTTTAAAATTGTCCCAATGAAATTACTCCATCTTTTCCTCATTAGGCTAATCAAATAATGGAGTGTCATTTGCCTCCCATGCTTTATAGCACAGTATATGCTCAGAAATGATTATTAAATTGCACTATTTATTTAAGGAGCTGACAGCAAGAGAAGCTTTATGTGCAAGCTATTTCACACTGTGACAAAATATATAAAGCAGGACATTGTATTAAGGAACTATGATTTAACTAACTTGATTATAAGAAGATTGGACCACATTAACCCTCTAATAATGCTTGTTGGGATTAGTGTGCAGAAGCTGAGTGAGTTCTTCTCCAGTGATGAGATCGGAGAAGAGCAAGAGCCCAAGGCCACCATTCCAGCCTCTTCCACCAACCACAGCAATTACCAAGCCCTTGTGAGGAGTCACTTATGATTGTTACCCTGTCTTTCACTTTACTTAAACACTTTAATAGCCACAGAATAGTCCTTGGTGTGTCTTAATGTCTTGTCTGTATTCTTAGCCACTGAAAGTTGTGAACCGTAAGCGTCCAGTGAGAGAGGAGTGGAACAGCTTTGGGCTACAGAATGAGCAGTACATAGAAACAACTGCGGTGGAGGATGAAGATATCTGCATCAAAGTAAGCTATGATGAACCAGGCAGATTGGTACCATTTTTTGAGATCAAAATATTAGAAATCAATAATATTCATTCCTACCAATACGCCTTTTGATTTGAAGTGATTCTGATAAATTTCTTCATACAACTGTAATTGAACAACCTGCTGGGAAAAATACAACAAACCTGTGCATCAAGGCATACCATAAAATTTCAAGGTAGTTTTATTGAGTCTTTGTGGTAATTATGTTTAGTTATATGTAATTTATTTAGTTTTAATATATTTTAAAGCTAAAGTGTTGCCAAACCCATTAAGGTAATAGGCATGATAGTGACCCATAGGAGATACAGTATCCTTACCGCAGTCCAAGTGTGTAAATGAATGTTATAAAAAAAGTAATTGTTTTGTAGTAAAAAAAAAAAAAAGAAAGAAAGAAAAAGGGAAAAAGAGTATTGGACACACAGCAGTTGTTGTGAATTAGCTTAAAACATCAGATGAAAAGATACATTTTAAATGTTATAATTATTTTGTGAAAAATAACAAAAGGGGTTTTAAATTACTAAATATAATAAAAACTAACACAGACATTTATCCCGAAACTAAGACTAAACTTTTAAATAGCTGACAAATTAACACTAATGCTTTACCCTTTTTTAAAGACATGCTTAAGCAGCACTTTAGCTTTATAGTATTCTTAGACTCGGACCCATTTACCATATACGAGCATGAGCATGCATTTTTGATGAACATTATAAAGTAATTTTGTAAGTCGTTCTGGATAAGAGCATATGCCAAATGTTATAAATGTACGTATTCGTTTAACCCTGTTGTACTCCATAGGATACATAAATGGGGGAAATAATTGTTATTACTTCTTAATCACTTCTAATGTTGCATTTGAGCATATACTGTAACAAAACAAAGTTATTTGTGCAGCAGGTAAACATGGTGTTTGGAGTATTGGACTTGGACCAGCCTTTATTAAACACTACTTTTGTGAAGTCGAATTAAACTTTAGATTTTTTTAACCTGCTTACTTTTTTCAAGATCAATTTGTACATCATACTGAAATGTCCTGAAATATGAAAACATGATATTTTAGTGGAAGGTAGAACATCACACATCATCTAAAGATTTTCATTCAAAGCAATCTCCTAAAACTCATCCTCAATACTATCTATAGGAATAGCAATGATTTTAAAACATGTGTGTCCTTTATCTGATAAAAATTCTGTACATCTGCAACTTTGTATGATGTGGTCATACTGTATGACCTCCAATACAAATCAATATTAAAGATAATTTTTCTTGTGCAATTTACTTGACAAATTCAGTGAAAGAGGAGGATTACAGAGATTTTCCGTAAAGGCACAAAATTCCACAAAGCCATGTGTTATGTTAATGTACAAGAATGTGCCTTAGATGGTTCAAGTTAAAATCCAGGCTGTACAGAGATTTTTTGTTTATATTACATAAATTAAAAAAAGCTTAATTAATGACCAAATTGCATAAATATGCCACTAAAATGCATGAAGTGAGAGGAATCTGTTGTGTAACAATTTTGACAGATAAGCAGTGGGTATTTCAGCTGGACAGACGGTGCACCCACACTTTCAAATGTGAACATAAAGATCCCATTTGGTGAGTTTCCAAAAATTTCTGTAAAAATGCAGCACAGCATAATGATAAGCACTGCAGGACTGTGAAATGTATGTTCCCCTTCCTTATTGTGTGTGTGTGTGTGTGTGTGTGTGTGTGTGTTTGTGTTTGTGTGTGTGTGTGTGTGTGTGTGTGTGTGTGTGTGT
>JAQMYL010000012.1:14586305-14601233 GCA_030014365.1 Clarias pachynema | reverse complement strand
TACTTCAGTAAAAGTTCACTAAAGTAACAGTACTTTTACTTAAGTACAAAATTTTATTACTCTTTCCACCTCTGCATTTTAAATATACAGTACTCAACACAGTCTCTATCCCATTCATACATTATGGTTTTATGACCTTGATTTAGTGTTTTGTAGCTACATATATTGCAATCAATTAAGTATTTGAACACTTAACAATATAACAAGTGAATTACAAAAAAAGAGGAACTAAGTGCTAAAGTATTTATATATGATCATGTTGATTAATGAGGGTCGAAGCCATGTTAATACATTAGACCAAATCTGCACTGTAATTAATGTGAGAGCTACTACTAGCACGATTCATGCAGCAGTACAGTACAGTATATTGTCAGTATACTAGAGTATTACTGTCATATCAGATGTTTATTTTAGTGCTTGCAATCTTCTTGTATTATGATTGTCTGTAAGGTTTTGTTAATGACAAAATACCTTTAAAACATACAGTACAACATGCGATTTCTTTCTTTTCTTTTCATTTTAACTAAAAAAAAAAACAGGTTTTGACACACAGGTAGAATTGCCAGTCTTGGATGTTTTTGCATAGTTTGAATAGACTTCTCAGAAAATCTATTTATGTAGCTGTGGACCCAGACTCTGAATACACATAAATTTATTTGCCTAACTTACCCCAGCAACCTTGAATAAGGCTCAGCATGTGGAATTTGTAAAAGCTCACACAAATCACAAATTAACCAGGGTTTAATTCTTATCTTGATTTTACTGAAATCAAATCATTTATGCCCTACAAATGTAAAAACTTGTTATTTGTAAATTTGTGCTCATGGCTTTATTGTATGTCTGTAACCACCAGCATGTAGGCTAAAAGCTTATGAGGTATTAACAGTTTGGATCTCTCCATCGAGCTAGAGAAATTGTGAATGAAACAGAAAATATTTATCACATTCAAAATAATTGTAATTATTGACATGATTATTTATCATTCTCTTCTTGTTATAGTATTCCTAAGCTGGATTCAGAGGGAGATGAAAGGTACACATCCTGCATTTATTCTCTAACACATGCTGCATATGACAATATTGCTAAAATGTTTATTTTTTTATGTATGTTTTCCGGGCATATGGTTTAATTTACTTGCTATAAAGTATGACATTGTGTCACCCTGAACACAAAACTCATGTGTGTTTCCATGAATGTATGTACTGTACAGTACTTAAGCATTAATGCTTTTCAGCAGATTTCTCTCTTGTGGGTTCTGGAGGGCTGTTATTGCCTCTGCTGGTCTCAGTAATAACCTGGCTCTAAATCTAGTCCCACTCAAGCATTTTACAGAAATATTGATAACCTTAGTTGAACTGAATTATTGTATAGATCAAAAACAGAGGTAATGTTATACCATACCATTTTAAAACCTTAGAGAAAATTGTATTTAAAGAATTCCATTTGACTGCAGCACAGGAGCACCATATATATTTTAACAGCTGGTATCTGATTACAAACTGAATCGATTAGTTCTCATTCGATTTCACTGCAGCACATAGCTGTACCACAACCTGACCAAGGCTTAACAGTCTCTGTGTGAGGAAATCTTACATTTTTACAGTCAGTCTTTAGGATGATTGTTTTTACCACCGGGTTGGCACATTGTTTCCCAGCACCATCTTTGCAAGAACATAGACAAGGCAAGGTTAAGAGTAAATAAATACACTCCCATGTGTTTGGTTATATGTTTTAATTGTTTCTTTAGGTAGGATAACGTTAAGGCTTCTCAAGGTCAGCACAATTTAATCATCTATTATAAGTTCTAATCAGTGCTCTTTTAACCTCATAAAATTAGTTACATGACCTTTCTCATATATTTTTATACAGTGTTGTATTGATAGAAGGTGTTTCAGATAGTGTAAGTGGTTTAAAGAACTTTCAAAGAGCTTTGAAAATAGAACGCTAGGTTCTTTATTTGTCATGCCTTTTATGACCCTAACCTGAGACTGTACTCATCCTTTTTCAGAAGGTGCTGTGTGTGTGTGAGAGAGAGTGTCTGTGTGTATGCGCATGTGTGCTGTACAGCAGCCAAGGACGGACAGATCTTATTACTATTGGCTGCTTCTTGCTCTATGACATTTTAAGGCTCCAGGGCTTCCAAACAAGGACATTTTATAGGAAATGGACATTTTCTTTGACATGGAGCTAAACTTAATTTGAAATTGTACCTAAAATCAGCTTTAGGTTTTCCAAAGCCCTACATTTTCAAAATTTGATTTACAATAAATTATAATGGATGGTGCATGTTCTTATTGAAAGGGAAATCTATATAGATAAATAAATATTTAACTGAACAAACACAATTTTTCTCTTCTTAGTCTGATTGATTGAGAAAAAATATCATGGAATTATATATATATGTGTGTGTGTGTGTGTGTGTGTGCTTTTGTTTTCAGTCCAGGTGCATCTGGTGATGAAGAATTCCAGTATGTATTCACACACTCTCACAGATAAACACATAAGAAATGTATAAATACGGTGATTTTATTTATAGTGCTTTTGAGTTTTAGCCATAAATGTAGATGTAAGGTCTTTGACAAAACCTCTTGCATCTTGTATTGTCTGAGTGAACTTTTTCTATAATTTATGTTTGCTCAAATACTAATACAGTATTATTTTTCCATTTTATTATGTTGTATTGATTAAATTTGGTTGTTCGGTTTGGCTGCAAATTATTAGAAAAACAGTGTTGTAAACAAAAAGAATCAGGACGATTCTAAGTTCTTTGATTTCATCCCATCCACGAAAACGATGTCAGGTTTTCACAACAATAAATTAACCTTATGTGTGCTTTGGGATGAACTGATACACCCATGCCTTGGTGTGGTTTCAACACAAGCGTTACAGGAATAAAGCAGTTACTGGAGATTAATGAAAGAAAATGAATTAAATAAATAAATAAATAAATCATTCAATATTTCTTTTTTCATAAAATATACATTATGTATAAAAAGCAATGTGTCTCTCAACCCTGAATTAAAAACCTAAACCACTGGCATCAGTGGAATGACAATATGATACGCATTCACAGTGTACTGTATAACAATGCCTTTAGGTATAATTTAAATTTAAAATGCAGCATTTAAACATAATTAGTTAGTCAAAACGGTAACCCTTCTCTAAGGCATAAACAGAATAAAAAAGGCTTTTGATCAGGGCTAATCTGCACTGAATTTAGACAAACATACACTGCTGAAATGAAAGGATAGTCTACATGTAAAGGGTGAATGTGACAACAGTCTCTCTCTCTCTCTCTCTCTCTCTCTCTCTCTCTCTCTCTCTCGCTTCAACAGGAAAAGAGGTGCTGTTGCGTATGCTTCACAGAAGGCCTGGCTTCTTAATGCCACTGTGGTAGAAAACATCACCTTTGAGATGCCTCTCATCAAACAAAGGTATTAATCTCTTGTGCCAGTCAGTCCTTTAATATGTTCCAGTTATGTTGGTGAAAGCTCATTTACGGTCCACAGAGTCTCAGTTCCACATTTTATAGCTCACAAAGTCATAATGACATTTCCAGAATGTTAGTGCATTTGAGTGCTCTTAGTGATGCCTGTGTGATTTGTTTGAGACCTGACTTTGTATCATGCATGTCTAATAACCCAAATTGACACACCATATGTTGCTGTTTATCCATCTGGATGAGCTGGCAGAGGCTTCTCTTATCAGTCCTCCAAATGCCACTTCCGAAAGACTCATTTGGGGTTATTATGGTGTTGTCACTAGCTTGTGTTTTTAATGGGCTGTCTTTCAAAAATGTTAAACAGTGGCCTTCCGCTACTTCGGTGGAATAAAGTCTCTCTTGTTATTATTCAGTACAGGGGGAGTCTGACTCACTTCTAGGTCATCTGGAAATTGTGTTAACAATCATGCAATCATGATACAGAAAAGTCCCTGCCACACTTTCCTATGCCTGGCACTTTCAGTAAATGTGGTGGCCTTGGTGCACTTAGAAGACGTGACAAATCAGTCTGTCATTATGGCTTATACTTTAGAAATCGTCTACAGTAACAGAACAATCAGCCACACTAGAGACACAGCAGTCATTTGCATGATTTTCCTAGCATGATCTACATTTCCTTGCTATGGTCAGTTTGATGCTGGTTTTTCAGTTAGATGTTGCTTTTCCCATTAAATGGCAAGATGGAAATCTCGTACAACTTGTCAGTCAACAAAACATCATGTTGAATAAAATAGCAATCACTTTTCTTGAAAGAATATGCTGTGTTGCTAACAGTGTTGTTTGTACAGGTATAAGACAGTGATTGAAGCATGCTCCCTCCAGCCTGATATCGACATCCTGCCACAGGGGGACCAGACGGAGGTTGGTGAAAGGGTGAGTGCTGCTGTTAATCACAACCCTCTACTGCAGCCCCATCATAAACCAAAAATCTATAGATCTATTACATACTTTTCTGTGATGGAAAATGTGCACATGTAATATTGTGCACTTAAGTGTTTCAGTCTCATGTTGAGTGAAAATGTCTAATGCTGTTCAGTAATAGTCTGCACTTTTGAACTTTCATTTAGAGTTTTCTATTTCCTGACAACAAATATCTCTACCCTTGTACAGATTGCACTGTATATATTATCTGGTCACTGGAAATGGTGTTGAGGTTCATGAGTGCTTTCCCACTCTCTCTTTTGTGCCATTTCGTTCTGCTGGATGGTTATACAGGGTGCACTCAAAGAGCTGTGTTCACTGCCACTGGTCCTCTCAAACAGGAAAAGTAATCAGCAAAAGAAGATTTTGTCCCCATAAGCCCCCTTGATAGGACCACCGTTAGCTGCAAGCCTTATGAGATATGTCTGTATTTGCTATGAACATGTCCTGATGTTCTGATAGTTTTGACCATTTTTTTTGCCAAAATTGTTGACTCGAAAGAGGCCAGTGGTGAATAGCAAGTTTACAGTCTTACCGCAGATTCTCAATAGGATTGAGATTTGATATTTCACTGGTCCATTCTAATGTGTGTGAGTTCGCTACCGCTTTAAATTACTTTCTAGCATTGGCTGCAATGTTTCTTTTTTTTTTTTTTTTTGTAATGCAGTTATTAAAATATCACATGGTAAATGTAAGGCATTTATCCTATGTGCTTCTCCAATCAATTAAATTATCCTTGTTTCACTTTTGGGCTAACTATAATTTGAAATTGTAACTATTTCCTATTCTGCCACATATATTGATGATAATTGCAAAAGTATACTATATGGCCACAGATTTGTGCACACCTGACCATCATACCCATGTGGCTCTAACCTCAAACTTTTGTTGGAAGCACACAATTATGTAAAATATCTTTGTAGCAATAAGGTTTTCTGCACATAAACCAAACATGTTCCAGCACGACAGTGCTCCTGTACGCATAGCAAGGTCCACATTCAAGACATTGTTTGCTTGATGGGGAAAACTCTAGTGGGACTCCAGGCCTCCTCACCCAACATCAGTACTTGAACTCGCTTATGCTCTTTTGGCTGAATGAGCCTTTACATGAGAGTGGATTTCAATATAATAGCAAAGGAGGAATGGGTCTGGGTTTGGGTTAAATTCCCGGCCAGGTTCGATTCCCGTCTATATATGCATGGAGTTTGCATGCTCGGTGGGTTTCCTCTGGGTACTCCGGTTTCCTCCCACAGTCCAAAGACATGGAGATTAGGTTAATTGCTCAAATTGCCCTTTGTGTGTGAATGAGTGTGTGAGTGTGTCTGTGCCCTGTGATGGATTGGCACCCTGTCCAGGGTGTACCCCACCTTGAGACTCCTAAGTCTCCTGGGATAGGCTCCAGGCCCCGCGACCCTGAATACAGGATAAAGCAATATAGACTATAGATGTTGAAACTAAAATAGCATGTCATACATTTTATTTCTTACTTTGCCTTTGTACTTTTTCTCTTTGATGACCTCCTTTGCTCTTTTGACAGGGAATCATCTTATCAGGAGGCCAGAAACAGCGAATCAGTGTGGCTCGTGCCCTTTATCAGACCACCAATGTAGTCTTCCTGGTGAGTCTAAACACTGATGCACAAACTCAAGAGTACAGACAGCTGCATACAGTACTCAGTGAGATTAGAATAGGTAAATTTAATAATTCAATAATAAGTCAGACTCCTTGCAAAAATGATTCTTTGCTTCTGAACAATGCGATTTGGAAACGTTTCTGAAAAGGGAATCTGGATACCTTCTCTACCTGTCACACTTTATTCTTGCTGCTTTCCAGGTTCTTGAATGTGATGCTGTGCAATTTACTACTGCCTGTGCTAATGTGTTAACTGTGTATTAAATATAACTGAAACTCACCAAACACTGTGAGATTTCTCAATTTGTTTTCTTTTCTTGCTACAGTGTTTTTATTCACTGATTCAGAAACACACTTTCTATGGAGAACTTCATGTGGTGTTGGATAAACTAAGACTTATGATATTTTACAACTGTACTTAGGGGATTTAAATATAATGTCAAGATGGATTTCCAGACACTGTCATGTTTTTTTTACAGGATGACCCATTCTCAGCACTGGATATCCATCTGAGTGATCATCTGATGCAGGAGGGTATTCTAAAATTGCTCCGGGAGGAGAAAAGGACCGTGGTGCTGGTCACACATAAACTACAGTATCTGCCTCATGCAGACTGGGTACTGATTCATTCGTTTTCTGTTGGGATAATGGATGGAATGCATTGCCTTTTCTCAGTTTTTTTTTTAATAAAGTTCTAGACTGATAGATTAACAGCAACACACTCAGTGCTCAGTGACCAGCATAATGAAAGATTTGCGACTACACTTATCTTTCTGCTTCTGTGCCAGTGACGGATGGCACTTAAGCTGTTTACACCTTCACCAATGTCTATTCTGCAGCTCTTAATATGGCAAGAAAGGCACACTTTCTGTTTTATATACAGCTATATAAATCACATCCATTCCCTCTCTTTTATATATATATATATAAGTAACTGGCTGACTGTAAGCAATGTGTTAATGGGTTGTATATCTGTTTGAACTCTTGATAGATCATTGCAATGAAGGATGGTACGATCCAGACAGAGGGCACACTGAAAGACATTCAGAAATCTGAACCTGAACTGTTTGAGCAGTGGAAATCCCTCATGAATCGCAAGGACCAGGAATTTGAGAAGGTACAGACCACTGAAGGAGCAACTGCACCATCCTGGATGAGGAAAGCGAAATGATTTGACTAGATTGGACATGTTCATTTTCAGCCCTAGTGCACAAGTCTCTTCTGTTCAGGCAGCACAGCTTACCTATTAAAGTTGAGAAGCTTATGATGGGTGTACACACCTTCCAATGATATTATCAGTTATGACTGTACATACAGGGAGGCACAGGAAGCCTAGTGCCCCCAATGTCTCACTTATTTCGCCACCTTAAAATACACTTCCAAGCTAAGGGAAAACTGCAGAAAATCACTATTTTGTGTAGTTTTCCTGACAGAATGGAATACTTTCAAACCAATATGTACACACTTACCTACAGTAGCATGTAATATTTGATATTACCAGAGCATCATCACCAGTTGCTAGTGGGCCTCTGATACCTACTAGACTACTGTAATTCTATTGTTTTCAAATATAATAAGCTTCATTTATTATAACCAATGTGTAACCTATATGTATATTTTATGCTGAATGTTCAAATTAGATTTTTCAGAGGGTAATCATTAATTTAGCACAACCATGGACAATCGTTTCAGCTGTGAGACAAAATTACAATTTGCTATAAATGTGCATAGTCTAATGTATAATTGTTTATATAGCCTATTCATACGGACCTGTATGGGAGACACTTCATATCAAGTCATTAAAAAAAAAAGTCATTTAAATTGTCTGACTTGCAAAGTATTTAGAATTGCAAGATTTGTTGCTCTATAACATGGCAGTCTTATTAACTATTCTTCCAATTCCATATATTATAACTTTACCCCTGTTGTCATTTAAACCTACAAAGACACCAGTAATGGTGTCACTAGCTTGTGCAAAATGTCTGTTTCATTACTAAATGGCTGGCTGTGTTTTAGGAGACCGTAGCAGAAAGCATGACGATATTAGAAAGAAAGAACCTGAGAAGGGCCATGTACTCCAGAGAGGCACTAAAGACAGATGAAGAAGAGGAAGGTAGGAAAAACACACTTTTTGGAATAGAATATACCTGTTGAATAGGCATATTCGAGGCATATTTCATTTTTCCATTTTTGTGCTGTCAGTGTGTGATGTTTCTGCTTATGGTCTGGTTAAAATGGCATTGCAGTAGGACTGTCTTGTATACACAAAGCCTTTGTTTGAATGATCTGAGAAGACAGTTTGCTTTCATGTTGTCATGTCTTTGTTTAAAGACATGCTCTGTACCGAACAGCCTGTTTACAGTTGGCAAATATGCCCTTCTGAACTGGTATCCGACATAACTGTTGTTACTGAAGGTTTTTTTTTTTTTTTTTTTTTTAACATCTGTGAGGGTAATGATCGTCGTGACCTATCAGACGGAAGTCACTGGCAGACTGCCGGACGCCTGGCAGTCAGTCTAGCCATAGTAATTACTAAAGGTAAATGTGCCAAATGCCCATGTCATAAAAAAGACTAGAGAAACCTTTTGCAGAAATGCCGCTATCTGCATATCTCCTCCTGAATAATTTTTTAAGTAATATTCTATTATTTTCAAGCGGTAAAAGCTGGCACGGATTGGTAATATGTATCATTATGAGTCTTTTTTAGCAAAAATGGGGATGTTAAATATAATCATCTAAATATTCTAAGCATGAAATTGTCTTGCTCAATGGCAGATAATTTTGCTTCATTTTATAAATCAATGCTTGAAATAAACTAATTTAATCTAGAAAGTTGTATAATAAGCTTAATGGTATCATATAATAATCTCATAATGATTATTATTATGGCAGAACGGTGGCTCCAGGTTCGATTTCCACCTTATCTGTGAGCATGAAGTTTGCATGTTCTCCCAGTGTTTGGTGGGTTTCCTCCAAGTGCTCCGGTTTTCTCCCATCGTCTGAAGACATGTAGATTAGGTTAATTGGCATTCCCAAATTGCCTCTAGCATCTGAATGAGTGTGTGAGTGTATGTGTGTGCCCTGTGATGGATTAGTACCCAGTCCAGTTTGTACCCAGCCTCATGACCTAAGGCTCCTGGGATAGGCTCCAGGCCCCAGGCCCCCATGACCCAGTATACAGGATAAAGTGGTATAGACCAGGGCCGATTCTAGACAGGCACATATGGGGGGGCAGTGAGAAATGTGAAGGGGGCATCATGTGTACACATCATGTTCGAGGACCGTTTTTTTCCCTGTGCTTATAGTAACAGTATTGTCCTTGCTGAATTATGTTGTTAGCTGCGTCCAAAGCCTGGAGAAGTGGAATGCACTTTGTCAGGCCTCTACCTTCAGAACTGTCCAACTTGGGTGTCCCACTTGAAGACTAAGCTCCTACTGGTATACTGTAGCTCTTAAGGTCACTGAGGCACGCAAACCCCCTGACCACAATAAGGTGGCAATCGCTCAGGGGGGAACTGAAAAATAAAAATTAAATAAATAAAACAAAATAAAATGAAATATCCTTAATCCAGATTTTTTCAATCAACGACATAACATTTAACCTAAAGTAAGACTTAACACACTCTAACTAGAATATTTACAAAACTGAAAGGTTGTCTTATGAATAATAAAATAAAAAAAAAACTAGGTTAAAGCAGATGGGCTATAGAACAGATCATATTATGTTTTTATATATATTTTTAAAATATTTTTTTGTTATTTTTTTATAGTAAATGAACAGCTCTCTTCTCTCCAATCCACTCTAAAACAACAGTCTCCTATTTCCCTGTGCGTGCGCTGCAGCCTGTGAATGAATACACAGCGGAGGGACAGAGACATGAGGGAAATCTAATACCGTATTATGTAGTGTCCCTTTTTCGGCTGATTTTTCCGCTACCGCAGGAAAACTTGTGTTTTGTAATATATTCATTTTGTGAGTATATTAACATGTGCTTTCTCAACATTTAAAAATTTTGATTTGAGGGTGCAAGACATAATTTGAGGGGGCGCTGCCCCCTCTTGCCCTGCGTAGAGCCGGCCTCGGTATAGACAATGAGTGAGAAAGTTATGATCATTAGATAAATTTGCTTTTGCTCAAAATATTTCTACTTTTTGCCAGAAAACACATTTTTGTTCAAAGGTATCTGTTGCATTGGAGTAAATAAACCCCAGAGAGGAACATTATTTATTTTCCTCACCGCATTTTTTTTTACTACAAAGTGGAATGTACTAAAATGTATCGTCTTCATGAAAGCTTGAATTTAATTAGCAATAAACTAAAGGTAATGTTTATGGTTTGAGTAACTTCTGAAACTATTCTAAAATAGAACATTGTTAGACCAACTTATAATATGTGATGGTATGTTTAAAAATTAAAAGGAAAAATAATACTTAGAAGTAAGAAATAAACTAAGAAGTACAAAATTGCAATTTTTTCAGATGTTGAAAGTTGTGTACTTTATTTTATTGAACAAGAGAACCAGAGAATTCTGTTTGCTAAATAACACGGCTAGCTAGCTAGCAAAGGCTACCTACCAAAAGAAAAAAAAATCTTCGTTGTCCAATTAGCTAGTATAAATACACAACTGAACTATATTCAGTAAATAACATACTGTAGGTAGTTAACTGTGTATACCTATAAAGTTATCCTTAGCCATTCTCTGAATATCCTAGTTAGCTAGCATACGGCAGATAGCTATTAAAATAGGTATACTGTTCTGGAACACGGAATGCTAAATGGAATCCAGTTAACAAACTAAAGATAATTAACAAGTTAACAAGGAAAGGATTGGATGAAGATTGCATATAACCTGTAATTAATTATTACCACAACAGAATGATGTTCCTGTTGACACAATATGACTTATACAAGACAATTCTTATTTGCAAATGGTCAGTATGATAGTGTACTCTGCTTGGTTTGCCAAAACCTTAATTAAAAACCAGACTATTGAACAGAGCTTTAAGGCTGTAAATGATTCTGTTTCCTGCACAGCTACACACCATGCTCCTGGAAAATTAAGACAAACTAGAGTTCAGATGTCTTCCAAATGTGACAGCATTTATCTCATGTCTGTGTAAATGCTGCCCTAAAGTGGTACCCTGCATTAAACTGATGTTCCTCTTACACGCTGCTCATGTGGAATGTTATCAGGCTATGTTCTCTGTCTCTGTGTGATGAATGTTGCTGGTTCTCTGGTCTGTGTGTCCCTGCAGCACTGGGGATAGCACTCACAGGTGTGGGTGGACAATGGTTTGGTAACTGTGTAACGTGTAAAGCTTGTGTAAAGTGGTGGTGTGTGCTCCGTCACTGCTGTTGGCTGCATGCCTTCATTCATGTCAAATTAAACAGCGCCTCTAATAATCCCCTCACTGTATAGCATGAGCATTAAAAACTAAATGCTTTTGTGCCACACTGTGTTTAATTATTTCTGTTTGTCATCAGCTTCATGCTTATTCATATCTACCTCTATGTACTGTATTATTTCTCTCAGTTTCCCTCCAACTCCTTTCCCAGCACTCTCTTCATAAGCACTTAAAATTACAGCATGAGGTTGCTTCTAAATTTAGAATTGGGAGCGGGTGGAAGACCTTTATACCGTATCAGCTCTTTGATGATCTGTGTAGGCGTTCCTCCCTGAGGGACGTAAATTAACATGATCTATCTGTCATGGAATGAACAAGGACCCTGTCCCAATCCTTCCCTTATTTTTAACCTCTGTTTACCCTTTGTTGTTCATCCGGTTATTTGTCCTCTTTTATTCAGTGCCAAATCTTAAGCAAGTATCTTGCTTGTGATTGTTTTTTTCCTTCTCTTATATTTCTCTCTTTACAGTATGTGACAAACTTGGCAGTTTGATTCATCTACTGTATGATTATATCAGGGATCTGGGTTTTATGTTGTGTAGGGAATGTAGAGAATAATGTACTGAATGCTGTGTTTTTACAGCTTTGGAATAGTCTGATTGAGAATATTTATGTAGTAAAGTGTATGCCCTTTTACTGCATAAAGTAATCAGCTGACTACAGAAAATTGCCTCTGATGACATGTGACAGAATCTTCATCCAGCTGACAAAGGTAATAATAATTATAAAAACATAATAATAATAATAATAATAATAATACCAAAATCTAAAAAGTTAAAAAGCCCAAACAGTGCTTTTAAAGTTCATAATATAATGTGTTAATAAAAGCATCAATTAATTGGATATAAAGTTTATTGATTCAAGCAGTTTAAAAAGAAAACGTACCCAAAAACTATACATATGCCAAGTTAAAGACTTGTTTTTTAAATAAATAAATAAATAAATAATACTAATAATCATAAACATACATACACATAGAACTTAAATTCCTAAAGTGCTCAATTTAGAGATTTGGAGGATTTGCATATCATCAATCAGCAGGTCAAGATTTTGTCTGAATTTGCATGCCCAAAGTGGGAGGGGGCTATGAATGGTGAATGATGTGCCAGGAACCAAACCATCCTGCACTTTTTGATACTTAAAAAAGTGCTTAGAAGTTCAGTAGTTTTCATCTCTGATTTAATTATTGCTTGTAGCGAGTTCTTCTAGCAAAGCTTGCTCACCCTTGCTGTAATTGCTTAATTTCCATCAAATGCCACCCAATGCTTCTCATCCTGAACACAAAAGAAGCAAATCAGTTTGTTCCTCATCCTTTTATTGTTATGTACCTGCAGAGGAGTTGGTGGAGAGTGATGATGAGGATAACCTGTCACAGGCAATGAGACACAGAACTACAATCCCTTGGCGATCGTGTGGAAAGTACCTGAGCTCAGCAGGTCTGCTGCTGCTACCCCTTCTGTTGCTCTCTCAGCTGCTCAAACACTCGCTCATGGTGGCCATCGACGTCTGGCTCGCTCACTGGACCTCTGATGTCATCAATGCCAAGATCAACGCTGCTCAACACAACTGCACACTGGTGCAGGTACAGAATAATATCTCACTAGCATAACATTTTCCATACTCTGTATATGTAACTCCCCTTGGTTAGTTGGTTGGTTTTTGTTATATTGATTGATGCTTGGGTTATTACCTAGCTCTAAATTCATACATTTAATTTAAAAAGGATTAGAAAATGTGTTGGATCAGCTTAGTTCAACATATTAAATACTTTATGGTTCTATGGTAGAAAAATGTCTTAATTAGCTAATAAACTAAACTGTGGATATTATGGTAGATTTCAACAGGTGTGGCTACCATTACAGTATGTATTATCTATGATAACATGACAGTCCAGTTAAGACTGAGACTTAAATGGTACTTGTGCCACCAATGACAAATAAAAGCAATTTAATTATCCATTAACTAACTGGATAGCATTTTGGAAGTCACACATTGTTTTATTTTTAATGAGCATTAAAAGCATAGAGCTGTTTCTGTACCATTTTGACTACCAATTATCTCTTCAGTGACGACTGTGTTATTCCACTATTCCTTAAATATCACTCCAGCAGTTCTTACGGGGGGGAAAAAAGTGTTTTTCACAAAATCTTTCGAAGCTGTAGCAGTGTGCATGGCTGTTACTTGTGTCATTAACACATTCGAGACAGCAGGTGGAAGGTGTTATCTGAGAAAGTGAGAGAGGTATTCAAGTACATCAGCTGTGCTTTGAGACATGACGGGTGGCGGATACCGATCACACATCATGTGCTGCTGTAACAGGATACTTAATACAGCAAGTACAGCCATGTCTGTCCTATTCCAAGTGTGTGTGTGTGTGTGTGTGTGTGTGTGTGTGTGTGTGTGTGTGTGTGTGTGTGTGTGTGTAATTTAATATTCTACTTGCCTAATCCCGTGTAATTTGGTGCTTTGATACACGACAAAAAAAGATAACACACATGCATGCAAACAGTGTTTAAAAAAAAGTGTGTTCACTAGTGCAGTGTTCTGTTATCCCTTAGGCTTTTCAACATAGATGTTCAGTGTGAACAACCACAATAGCTTTTTTGGGAGCTGGTGCGGTAAGAGAAAACATGACAGGGACTAAACACATGCTTTTATAAATACAGACAGCTGTTTATTATTGAAGCCCAGCAAAACAACTGTACATTTCATTTTGTGTGTATGGTTATTTTTAGGAACTGCTAAAAATACATCAAAATGTCTTTTGATACATAACGGAAAGTGCAAATTTGCTTAAATGTTAATGAAATCAACTAAAGTAAAAAAAATAAATAAAAAAAAAGTACTTTAATTACATACTTTTCAAATGTTTTTACTTTATTTAACACTGGTTGCTTTTGCATTGAAGAATGACTTTTACTCACTGGTGGTATAAACATTGGCTAATGCAGCTTGATATGTTTTTTAAAGAATTGAATGAATTACTTTGCTAATATAATGCTGTAATAATGAAGTTTGTGAATGATTAAGTTTGTGAAATAAGGAATAGCTAATGATTAAATGCGCTGTTACACTCAAATAATCCACTTCAGTGTGCACGCAGAGTGTATTACAGTAAGTGTGTCATTTCATTTAAACCAAAGCATTTTGTCTCTGATTACAATTTGCAATTTATTAATACCACATACCATATATGAACATATACCATATTATAACCAGTGCATTAATATAAACTTGTGGTTTATGTTAAAGCCAGAACTATAGGCATGCTATTTAAAGAATTAATGCACACATTGCAGTTAATCCCCCACGTTGTGGTCCATAATAATATAAAGCATCAAAATGCTTAGATAATATAAAAAATATAAATATTTTTTTCATGATTGTTAAATATACTCAGCAAAAAAAGAAACGTCCCTTTTTCAGGACTGTGTATTTCAACAATAATGTTGTAAAAATCCAAATAA
>JAQMYL010000012.1:14573511-14586205 GCA_030014365.1 Clarias pachynema | reverse complement strand
AATATTTACACATTAAGTTTACTGAAAGTAAAAACAGTTGAAAGTCAGAGGACGTTTCTTTTTTTGCTGAGTATACAAATGATAAAATCACATTTTGTATTTAAATATTACATATTTCAGAATATGCAAATATGTGGGAGATTTCAATGTCAATGCCCCCCCCCCCCTTCTTCCTTCTGCTTTGCTCACAATTTTTCACTTGAACACAGGCATTAAGTAAATACAGGCATTGATACTTTTTGTCGCTTTGGCTGCATCATTAGTGTTGTGGGCCTTACAATCATTAGGATAATCTTCCAGGGGGTCAATACTGCTTTGCTGTCAATAAAACATTATGTCGCTCTCTCGCTCTCTCTCTCTCTCTCTCTCTCTTTACTGCCATTGCTGGTACAGTTGTTGTGATTTTATGTTTAAATCACAGAGTAATACTATTACATCATTTTCATTCACACTTAACACTCTCACATATTCTTAATCCTGTCACATGCTTGTAAGAAAAAAAGAAACAGATTGTATGTGCTTTTGATTGCAGGACTGTGGGTTTAGCTACTCGTCGTATCTGCTAGTGTTCAGTATGCTGTGCTGTCTGGGCATTGTGCTGTGTTTGGTCACGGCTGTTGCCGTGGAGTGGACAGGGCTGAGTGTGGCCAAAGAGCTGCACCATAACCTGCTTAATAACATCGTACTCGCGCCTATGAGGTATGAAACCTTTTTGTTATTTCTGTTCTATTTAAGCTCTTTTATAAGAGTGATAATGTGTTTAATTTGTGTGTGTGTGTGTGTGTGTGTGTGTGTGTGTGTGTGTGTGTGAGAGAGAGAGAGAGAGAGAGAGAGAGAATGCTTTTCTGGGAAGATAACAATAAAACCATTACCTTGTTGCAAAGTCATGCTCCACCAAGCTATTTTCATGATGACTGATGTGGCCCATCTGTCTGAGTTCTGGACAACAAACAGTGATTTTGCTTTTAGTTCCATGGCAACAGCACAGGGTTGTCCAGTAATGAAGAGGGTAATTACACACTGTGTGTGGTCAGGTGACAAATGATCTCTGACCCACTCACCCTTCATGTGGTTTAGAGCCATTAAACGTTAACCCAAGACATTATTACGCTGTAAATAAGCTACATGGATGTCATTACTCAAATCTGGGTTCAGAATGGAGAAAAATATTTGACAGTGGAAAGCACTCCCCATTGCTTTAGTGGCTAGCTTCACCTGGACACTGCAAATTTGCGCATTATAAAAATTGCTGCTGTAATGACAAACTGCCTCTTGCTCGCCCCATTAGTCCATTCTCACATTGAGAAAAGTATCTGTATACTGGCCTGATTTATTATCCTACTATCGGGTGTCACCCAGAAGAAAATAAGTTGAATAACTGAAAATTGAATTGAAAACACTATTTGTACAATATATCTCTGTCATCTGACTGATGGTTTGTGCTTCTTATATCCAGACTTTTTGAGACGACGCCTTTGGGAAGCCTTCTGAACCGATTCTCCGCTGACACAAACACCATAGACCAGGTGTGTTACTGGGTCACTGCTCTTGAGAGACCTTTTCTCATCAATTATCATGTTGACCTTTCTAACCAAAGCCCTCTGTCCTTCCACAGAGAGGTAAAACGATAACAAATTTTGGCAATGCAGTTTGTAATGCTGTTGGAAGGTGAATCTTAGTTTGTGTATTTAGTCAATGAATAAAATAAAAAAGCCACAATAGAGAAACACTGGCTACAAGATGCCAATGCTGCATATCCATGACATGATGAAATATTCTCAGCACTGCTCTGACATTGTCGTGGTAGTGCCGGTGCTGGTATCAGACTGGAATTTATGAGAATTTTGTATAAACTCTATTCATTTCATTAGTCAGAGCTACTGTTCCTTGTTCAGCCACCTTGTAGTTTATATTATTTCATTTTTATTAGCAATGACCATTAAAAAACTCCTCAATGCTGCTGTGCAATAAACAAATACAACCACCAAGAAACACCCACTGACACCCCCCACCACAACTGCACCACACACACACACACACACACACACACACATACACACACACACACACATCATCTTTTGTGATACATTTCCCAGCTTGTACCAAAGCTTCTTTTAGTTGTTGTTTGTTTTTGAGGGGGTTTCTCCCTTCAGTCTCATGTCTCATTTTTAGGAGGTAAATTCCATGCTCATTTGGGTTAAGTACGGTTTAGAGATTGACTCGGCCAGTCTAAAACCTTCCACTTTTGCCCCTAATGAAGTTGTTGGTGTTAGTTTGTTTTGGTTCGTTTTCTTGCTCTATGATGAACTTCCTCCCAGTTATCTATACTAAAACTGACTAAATGTTTCTGCTGTTTCCATTCTGAGTGACATCATCAACAATAATTAGTAAGCTCCAATCGTCTTGGAGCTTAAAGATCAAATGCAAGAAATGAACCAATCACTAATGACCACACAGGTGAAGATGCACAGGTTAAATATTAAGTGTCCCATTTTCCCAATATTTACCCTACATTAGTGGTTCTCAACTCCAGGCCTAGAGGACCACCTGGCATGCAGATTGTTTTGTTTTCTTAGCTCCCGGCACACTTGATTTAACTAATCAGTTAATTAACAACCTTTCCATAATTGAAGAGGGTGTGATAGAGCAGGGAAAACACTAAAACATACAGGGTGGTCCTCTGCAAACAATGTTGAGAATCGCCGATCTTTTAATGTCAAATTATTAGGGTGCATTAGGTTGACAGCAGATAACAACTAAGGATATGTGAAATTTCTGGAACTGGGTTAAGAAGCCTTACACTTTATCAAAACCTGGAAGAATAGTGCTGAACCATGAACATTGGCGAAGAAATGTGCTTGGAAAGAAATCATTAATGGAGATCACGTAAAGCACATGGTGAAGGTACATGGGGGGAAAAAATCAATACTCAAAACCATGCTATGTTTAATAGAGAGCATTTCCATAAAACTTATAGGATTGGCATTAAACAGCTCTGTGCCTATAGGAAATCTATTTGTTCACTACAAAAAAGGCTTCAATTTGCTAGAGAGCGTAATGATGGATTTTGAGGCAATAGGAATTGTTCATGTGGTCATATTTCAGAGTGATGAACGCACCAGGGTGAGAAGGAAACACGTGAAGTGATGCATCCACCATGCATAATGGCCGCTGTACCAGCCTCTGAAGGCAGTTTTATGATCTGGGGGTGCTTCACTTGGTCAGGTCTAGGCTCAGCTACCTTATGTGGCAATAAAATGAAGTCAGCTGACGACATGAATGTACTGAATGACCAGATTAGCACATCAATAGAGTTTTTTCCCTAATGGCACAGGCATATCCCAGTGAAACTGTGAAATAGTGTTTCTTCGAGCATGAGGAATCACACCATATTGTGTGCTGTAATTAAAGCTAAAGGTGAAGGTGATTCAATGCGTTTATATACACAGAGACAGTTTGTGCAGTTTGGAAATATTGAAGTCTATTATTATGCAGCCCATGACCTTTCTGCAGGCTATTTTATGTTATATTGCTGTATTGTACATTTTTGTTTGTTTTGGTGGCAATTTTAGAAAACAAGTAGAGGAAAATGTCATTCAGTATTCTATTACAAGCAAAATGCACTTACACTACCACTCAAAAGTTTGGAATCACTTGCAAATTTCTTTGTTTTTGTTTAGTGATTTATTTTCTACAATCTACAACAATACTGGGGATTTCGAAACTATGTAGTAACACATATGGAATTAGGTAATTACGTAACAACAACAACAGTCGTTTTAAGACATGAAGTCAGCTGTTCTGTAATAGTTCTTGCAAGAACAGTATTGTCAAGTGCATTTGCAAAGCCCATCAAGCACCAAGATGAAACTGAAACTGGCTCTCATGAAGACCATCACAGGAAAGCAAGACCAAAACTGACCTCTGCCGCAGAGGAGAAGTTCATTTAGAGTTACCAGCCTCAAATATCACCAATTAACAGCACCTCAGATTAGAGCCTTTATGAAGGCTTTACAGAGCACGAGTAGCAGACACATCTCAACATTAACATTGTCAAAGGAGATTTATGAAAATGCATATTTTGGACGCCTACAGCATTCCTTTACAATGTAGAAAGAAACAACCATAGAGTTAGAAAATGATTCCAAACACAAGCAAGTGTATATAAACATCATCTGCATTACACTGATCAAAGCTGATTCACTTTCCAACTGGAACTCAGTTGTGGGTTATGATTCGCCTTGGGGTTAGGAGATTTAATATGCTTCAACTACAGTATTAGATTAATAGGTCTCAGTGGCTACAGTGCTACACAAAAACAATTCGACTAAACAAGAAAATGACACTAAGATTAATGTGTATACATTATGTGACTTTCTTTCCCCTTTTCCCTATCTCTAATCTCTCTCTCTCTCTCTCTCTGTCCAGCATATTCCTACTACTTTGGAGTGTTTGATTCGCTCCACATTGCTGTGTGTGTCTGCGCTGGGTGTTATATCATATGTCACACCTGTTTTCCTCATCGCTCTCACTCCGCTCGCTATTGCCTGCTACTTCATCCAGAAATACTTCAGAGTGGCGTTCAAGTATGAGAAGCACTGCCTTTCCCACAGGATAGTCAGTATATTTATAGATATAGAAAGACATTAAAAAAATCAAGCTATTTATTATCATCTACTCTTAACAACTAATTTTAATACAACCAATGTTAATATAATCTACTAAAAATACAATAATTTACACACTAAACGTATAAGTGTAAAATATGATCATGTTAGATGAGAGATCAAGTAATTACAGTTGTTTAAAGAATGACATGAGTGTGCATTTGTGTGTGTCCAGAGATCTGCATCAGCTTGAGGACAGTACCCAACTCCCTTTGCTGTCTCACTTCTCTGAAACAGTAGAGGGTCTCACCACCATCCGGGCCTTCAGGTGAGGGTCCATTCCGGTGAGCTCACTACCAACAGAAGTGTCCGTCTCAATGAAATTTTGCATTATCATTGTTGTCTAAAAAGTTTCACAACACTGGACTACATAATTGTTTCTTACAGCAATAATGTGTGTGTATGTGCATATGATATAGGTATGATGCCAGATTTCGGCAGAGACTTCTGGAGCTTACAGATGCTAATAATGTTGCATCGCTCTTCCTCACTGCTGCCAACCGTTGGCTGGAAGTACGCATGGTGAGTTTCCTTGCTTATACACTCTGAGACAGCAGTAGCTTCAGCCAACACAACACCCATTCAGTAATAGCTTCAAAAGAATAAATAATGTTACTACTTAGTGAATAGTCCATATATAACCAATTATTGTTTTGTTGTGTATTTGCTTATGAATACATATGGTAAATCCTGTAAGTGGCACAGCCCAATCTATTTTTTAACTGATTATTTGGTATAGCTTATTCACTACTTCTTGAACCTACTGATACAAAAAGAAAAAAAAAAACATTTGGGTCCAGTTTCGGTATATTTGACTACGTCTAAAGCTGTCACTTCAGTTTTTACTTCTCTTGTCTACACAATCTCTTTCAGGAGTATATAGGAGCCTGTATTGTCCTCATAGCTGCAGTGGCTTCTATCACCAGCAGTCTCTACAGCCAACTGTCTACTGGCCTGGTCGGCCTGGGACTGACATACGCTCTGATGGTACACACACACACACACACACACACACACACACACACACACACACACGCAGTATTGATGTTTTTTTTTTCTACAGCTTTCCTCATGAGGATTAGCTAAAGGTTCTTACAAAGTCATAACTCTACTAACCTTGCAGAGACATTTGCCAAATCCTTGCCAAGTTATAAATCCATGCCCACAGGCAAGCACACAGCCATGGGGTTGTATTGAGGTGTCCAGTGCTCCAATCATTTAATTTATTATCTCAATCTGTCAATGTCACAAATTGTTACACAGGAAATACTGTTGGAAGTTCTAGCATAGAAGTAAAGATAGACTGTCCCATTGTTATTTTTTAATGTTGAGATGAAGCAATGGCAAATTTCCACTAGTGTCATTATCAAGCTAAGTGAAATCTGACCAGCATGTTGAGGAGAGTAGTTTTATTACATTGCAAAATACATTACCTGACCACTTCATTAGGTACATCTTGCTAGTACTGGGTTTTACCTTTTTAGATTTTTGGTCCATAGTGACATGATAGCATCATTCAGTTGTTGCAGATTTGTTGGCTACACATCTGCCACCACATCACAAAGGTGCTCAGTTGGTAATAAGGGGCCCAAAGTGTGCCAAAAAATCTCTCCCACACCATTACACCAGCAGAAGCTTGAATCGTTAATACAAGGCAGGATGGAGCCATGCTTTCATGTTGTTTATACCAAATTCTGACCCAACCATTTGAATGTTACAGAAGAATTCGATACTCATCAGACCAGGCAATGTTTTTCCAATCTTCTATTATGCAATTTTGATGAGCCAACGCAAACTGTAGCCTTAGTTTCCTAATTCTTAGCTGACAGTAGTGGCACCTGATGTGGTCTTCTTCTGCTGTAACCCATCTGTTTCAAGTTTCAATGCATAATGCATTCAGAGATGTTCTTCAGCATACCATAGTTGTAACGAGAGTTACTTCAGTTACTGTTGTCTTTCTATCATCTTAAACCAGTCTGGCCATAGAACTGACCCAGTAAAATATCTGAAAATATCTTTTTCATTAAATTACCTATAAACCCTATGATGGCCATGTGATTGGCCGATTACATACTGTATTTCTGTTAACAAGCAGTTGAACAGATTCACCTAATAAATTGGCCAGTGTGTGTAAATCTTGGATGGCACTTAAAATCATGTTAATTATTAAGATAAATGTTTTTTTAAAAATTAATTGTGTATTTTTTTTCTTTTGCTTTTAATTTATTACCTTTAAATTCACTTCCGTATCTGGTATGGATTATTTAGTAACTACACTAAACTATAGTATAGTTACAACTATAGTAAGGAACTGTAAGTATTTATGAGCATGCGGAATGTGATTAATCTGGATACACCAGCTACTACTGGGAATTTATAATTCAGTTTTTGTTTTCTTTCGTAAAACATTCAAATGACTTGAGTCCTACTTTGTTGGGAAAATAGCATCGCTCAAGAGGAGAGCAAGTGCAGTCTGGGAAAAATGGATAAATTCAACTGTCTTACACCATAAAAGTGCCTTGTTATAAAACATGGATTTCTAATTATAGTATACTGTATAGTGTGGTTCCAAAATCAATAGGAAAATCCCCTATCAAAATGGATGTCAGGTTGAAAGCAGCCACCCACGGTTATGTGAAGGAAAGTAAAATGGCTAAAACTATGAGAGCCCATGCATAAAAAATATATATTCATAAAATCATTTGAATAAAAAAATGGAAAATAATGTCCATCTATTATTTATATCTATCACTTATCCTGTATAGGCTTAAGCGGGGCCTGGAGGCTATCTCAGGTCAAAGCACAAACATACTCACACACTCGTCACACACTACAGACAATCTGACATCTGACATCTGGCAATGTCAGTCAGATTTACACAGAAACCTATGCCAAGCACAGGGAGATCATACACACAGGACCAGAGGTTGAGATTTAAACCCCACCCTGGTGGTGTGAAGCAACAGTGCTACCCACTAAGCCAAATAATATAAAAACCAAAACTATAATGATCAGTCATAAGAGGACTATGTTGAAATAATTTTTGGATTATGGTATTCAGATAACCCACTCATCTCTTGCCTAAATATGTGTTTTCAGGTATCAAACTATCTTAACTGGATGGTACGCAACCTGGCTGATATTGAGGTTCAATTAGGAGCGGTAAAGAGGATAAACAACCTGCTAAAGACTGAACCAGAAAACTACGAGGGGTTGCTCTGTGAGTAAAAACCCTTCAGACACTGAAAGGCTGCTGATGCTGACCTACATCCACATCTTACACGCAGCAGACATGCATTAGCTGTTATACACTACATCTCAGCAGGAATGCTTTTACTGGCCTTCTTCATACCACATACTGTATTTACTCTCCTGGAAGGTTTGACTTTTATTCATTTTCTTCACTGTCATCTTGCTATCTTTCTGTCTCTCCCTCCTTCTTCTCCTCATCCCTCTCTCAGCTTCGTCTCAGGTCCCTGAGTGCTGGCCACAGCAGGGCGAGATTCAAATCCAGAATCTGAGTGTGAGGTATGACAGCACGCTAAAGCCGGTCCTAAAGCATGCCAATGCTCACATCAGACCAGGACAAAAGGTAAAACCACAACTCTAAGGAATGAGATCAAATCCTTGGACAAACAAAGAGACAAGCACTGTACTCAAAATTAGCCAAGCCTACCTACATTCTGACTACCCTCCTAAAACTGTGTAGGTCCCCACTTGTGCCATCAAAACAGAGATGCACTGTGTGCTCTGACACCTTTTAGTCACAACCAGCATTAATCTTTTCATCAATTAGAGCTACAGTAGCTCTTCTATTCGATCGGACAACACAAGCCAGATTTCTCTTCTCATATGCATCAGTGATCCTTGGCCACCCTTGGATCACCCTACTAGTCTGACCCTAGTAGTTACTCAAATCCTTACGTTTGCCCAATTTTTTTGTTTCTAACCACACTTTTGGTTCAAAATGTTCGCTTGGTGCCTAATATATTCCACCCACTTCCAAGTGCCACTGTAATGAGATATGGTAACTGTAGCTACTCTGACCAGGGTCAAATTGCGATGGATCAGACTGGATCAGAGCAACGCCAAAACTTCAGTTCTTGTAGGATGTTCCCAGTCTGCAGTGGTCAGGACCTACCAGAAGTGCAGGAAGATAAAATGGTGAATTGGCAAGAGAGGCATGGGTGGCCAAAGGTCATGGGTGCACATGGGGAGTGAACGCTAGTCAGTCAAAATAGAAGAGCTACTGTAGGTCTAAGTGCTGAAAAAATTAATGCTGGTTCCAATAGAAAGGTGTCACACAGTGGATTACTTTCTTTTTTTTAGGACAGACCTAGTCAATATTGGGCAGGTGGTCATAATGTTATGGCTGATTGGTGTATATACAGTACATGATGAAAGGTTCAGCTCTTTGTGGATTTCTACTGCAGGTTGGCATCTGTGGCAGGACCGGAAGTGGCAAGTCGTCTTTCTCCTTAGCTTTCTTTCGTATGGTGGATGCCTTTGAGGGTACAATTTAAAACCAGTGCTGCTATCATCACCTATTCTCTTTATTTTTAAGACCATAGTGTCCACTAATTAACTCTTTATAAACTTCCTTTTAAAAGGGCGAATAATCATAGATGATATTGACATAGCAAAGCTGCCTCTCCAGACACTGCGGAGCCGTTTATCCATCATCCTTCAAGATCCCATTCTCTTCAGTGGAACAATACGGTTAGAACCCATTTTTCATGAAATGAGACTAAATGATTCACATTATTTAATGAATAATTTAGTTGAATTTCTAAATTTGGTCACAGTGAATGCAAATTGAGAGAATTTAATTATTCTCATTCAAGTCGTATATGGACAAATTTAGTGTATGCAGTCATGTGTGCTTGTCCTTCAAGTGACTTTTAGTCTCTTTTAGTACTGCTCTACTTCTGTGAACAATGCCAAGTCCCCAGCTAAGCCATATGCCTTAGAATGTTGGGGTCTTTGTAATGATCACAGATAAATGAAGAGTGAACAGGAAAGACAGCAGGCATACATCAATAACCACACCCCAAGCAATCTGCTACAACATTGCAGTTTTTATCTCAATTGCTTAAAACTCCAAATGCTATGCTGCTTTTTTGTTCATAATGTTAGGATACTTCACATAAAGGCCATGAATCGTCTTGATTCCTAAAACATTGGATACTAGAGAAGGAATAGAAGGAAACCAGGAAATCATGCAAATTTGGTTAACAGTTTGCTGAGATGTTTAATAAAATGCTGTAAACCTTATTATTGTATTCAGTTTTAATCTAGACCCAGAGATGAAGGCTACAGACAGCATGCTTTGGGAAGCCCTGGAAATTGCCCAACTCAAACCAGTAGTGCAAACACTGCATGGGGGTCTTGGTAAGTGAGATGGAAATGAAGAGCTTAGGAAATCAATGCACAGGCAGTTAGGCTGTTTAAAGAATCTCATCAGCATTTAGAAAATCAAAGGAAGGAATAAGATACTTTTTTTTTTCACCAGCCAAATATATCTGCCTTTAATAAAGTCCTCTAGAGGTCTAATTTGATTTTAGAGATAACATAACACTTGTTTATTTTATAGAAATTATTTATCCCTTTTACTTGGTCTGTGAACACTGGAAGCAAAGCATCCATTTGAAATGATTGTCCAAATTTATAATAAAAACAGCAGGATTATTAATAAATAAATAAATAAATAATATAAATTGTACACACACACACACATTTTTATATATATATATATATATATATATATATATGAATAATATATATATATATGAATAGGTTTGTTCTGACTTGAAAATGGGATTGGGATTGTATACATATAAACACAAGACACACCATAATTATATCATAACATAATTATCCCTATAATGAGCATACAGTACATATCAGCAGATATATCACCTAATCCTGTGCTGCTTTTTTTTGTATTATTTCAGATGCAATGGTGACAGAAGGGGGGGAGAATTTCAGTCAGGGACAACGTCAGCTGTTCTGCCTGGCACGAGCATTTGTACGCAAAAGCAGCATTCTGATCATGGATGAGGCCACCGCCTCCATAGACATGGCAACAGTAAGAGACTAGCTTTTTGTTGTTGTTGTTGTTTTTTTGTAGACACCATGGTAAACAATTTAGTAACATGAGCATAATATTAGCCTTCGGGTAATTATTTAATTGAAATGGACCTAAAAGCCTTTTAACTTAAATTTAATTAAAGAAGGAAGAGAGGAACTTATTTCTCCATCAATCATCTTAAAATACAACATGTGCCATGGGTTAAGTATTTTGGCAACATATAGAAGAAATTTAAACTTGGCCTTAATACAGTATACTCATTTGTGATCACAACTAAAAAAAGAAAAAAAATGTTACATTATTAAACTGTTTTGCAGGAAAGTATTCTACAGAAAGTTGTAATGACGGCCTTTGCTGACAGAACAGTGGTCATTATAGCGGTGAGAAAACAACCAAGTCTTATATAACTTCTGTATTTCTGTTAAAAGCTATAATGAAAGGACTGCATGCAATATGCAGAGATGCCAACACTCACTTGCCAACACAAGAGAAATACACACACACACACGCGCACACACATACACTGCATGGGTCAATTTTAGCTGATTTGTGCATGTTTTTTTTTTTTATACTGCAGCATCGAGTTCACACAATCCTGAATGCAGATCTGGTGATGGTGATGAAGAGAGGAGAGATTCTCGAGTTTGATAAACCCGAGGTCCTTCTCAGTACAGAAGGAAGCGCTTTTGCCTCTTTTGTTCGAGCAGACAAATGACCACAGATGACCTTCCATTTAAAGTGCAATTGTATTATGTATTATTGTTTTATTTTGTACCATGTAACATATTTGTAAATATGATATAATGCAATAAAAACAACTACTTATATATACATACATGCTCATATCATATAACTTATATTTTTTCACATAAAGGTAACTATCTAATAAAAGGTTTGTCCTTTATAATTGCATTGACTATACAAATGAGATCATTAAGGAGGTGACTAATAGTTTATTGCAAAACACAGTCACAGTACCATACACCACAGTGTATGCACTTATACCACAGGAAAAATATATTGTTTTACTTTACAAAGATAGTCATTAAGGAGACTTATTTCAGTAGTAAGTCATCAGCAAATAAAATTAAGTGTGCAAATAAAAGGAGCCACAATGAAGCATAATCAAAATACAAAAAGATCATAAAAATATAGTGCAAGCCGATGCAATATGCATTACTGAAAGCTCCATCTGGAGCAAATCACAAATTAGGAATTAGACATTTGATTGTGTTTGAGAGGATGCCAATCCTTAGATAAATACATAACTCTCACTCACTCACTCACTAGGAAAGACAGTGGGTGTACATCAATAACCACACCCCAAACAATCTGCTACAAAATTGCACCTTGTACCTCAATTGCTTAAAACTATAAAATGCTATGCTGCTTTTTTATTCACAATGTTAGGAAACTTCACATAAAGGCCATGAATCTTCTTGATTCCTAAAACATTAGGTACTAGAGATGGAATAGAAGGAAACCAGGAAATCAGGCAAATTTGGTGCCCTAAGTCAGGAGACTTAGGGCACGGTGCGGGGTACAACCTGGACGAGGTACCAATCCATTGCAGGACAATAAATAAATAAATACATAAATATCAATTGAATATTTCTGTTTTTTATCCACTTTCATGCTACATTCAGTGTAATCAATTTTTAAATAATTTATCAAGATTTACACATTAATGTCAAACCATGTTTAAAAAAAAAAAAAGAATAATCACAACACATTTAAATACAGTATGAGGATCTGTGTTCTATCTTTAAAACATACATGCTAAGCAGTGTTGTATAAATGTATAAAATGTATGGAATTTATCATCTCGTGTAATTGGCTTAATAGTTAACAAGGGTGCCATAACTAAGAGAAGGGGATGATCCCAAGGACCCCGAATACATGGAGGATCCAAGAATAAATAAATCTGGCAATAATA